>WOXC01003881.1:0-417307 GCA_011680675.1 Gymnobelideus leadbeateri
GGATCCGAGCCGAGCCCAGGTCCGAGTGAGCTGAGGTTTTAGCCCCAGGGCGGCAGGGCCAGCAGCTAGCTGGAGGAACCCCAGAACACCAGGAGCTGTGGCGACTCCAGAATTATCAACATAGACATGCCTAGGACAAAGTAAGAGGTTAGTGTCCTACGGACTTTGGGACCTGTATTTGGGGAATGCGTCAGCTCCCTCCCCTGGGGGCTAGAAGCCGCTGAGGAGACACGCCATTTTGTAGTTTTCAGAGGCATTTCTGGCTCCCAGCCTACAAATCGTGGGGAGATCCAGCGATCAGTCTTGGGGGTAATCGCTCTTGCTTTAACCTCCCTGGATCTGGATTGTGATCTAGGGTGGAAGTTGTGGGTGGGTTTACAGCTTGCCAGAAACAGAAGTTGCCCCCCACACGTTCGGGACGAAAATTCCTCTAGCTGGCCTTAAAGCCATAGTGTGGCAACAAGCCCAAAAGTCAAGCAATTAAGTGGCAACATGCCAAGGCAAAGGAAACAGAAAAAATGCAACCCTAGACTCCTATTTTGGGGGCATAGAGCAGGAAAAGGACTGTGAGGTCAGAAGTCCTGCTCTAAAAGCCCCAGGGGAAAACATGAGCAGGTTGCAGGCCATAGAGGACCTTAAGAAGGACTTTAAAAATCAAATAAGAGAACTGAAGGAAAAATTGGAAAGAGAAATGAGAAGGATACAGGAAAAGTATGAAATGAAGGTCAACAGCCTGACTGAGGAAAACAACACCTTAAAAAATAGACTAACTCAAACGGCAAAGGAGGCCCAAAAGGGCAATGAGGAGAAGAATGCCTTAAAAAGTCGAATTTGCCAGATGGAAAAAGAATCTCAAAAGTTCACTGAGGAGATTCATTCCTTCAGAGTTAGACTGGAGCAATGGAAGCTAGTGACTTTATGAGAAATCAAGATGCTGTTAAGCAGATCCAAACAAACGAAAGATTAGAAGGCAATGTGAAATATCTCATGGGAAAAACCACTGACCTGGAAAATAGATCCAGGAGAGACAATTTAAAAATTATTGGACCACCTGAAAGCCATGATCAAGGAAAGAACCTAGAAATCACCCTTCAAGAAATTCTCAAGGAAAACTGCCCTAATGTTTTAGATCCAGAGGGCAAAACAGAGGTTGAAAGAATCCACAGATCACCTCCTGAAAAAGATCCCAAAAAGAAAACTCCCAGAAATATTATAGCCAGGTTCTAGAATCCCCAGATCAAGGAGAAAATACTACAAGCGGCCAGGAAGAAACAATTTCAATATTATGGAAACACAATCAGAATAGCCCAGGACCTGGCAGCTTCTACACTGAGGGACTGAAGGGCATGGAATATGATATTCCAGAGGGCAAAAGAGCTGGGAATGAATCTAAGGGTCACCTACCCAGAAAAACTGAATATTTTGTTTCAGGGGAAATAATGATTATTCTAGTCAATAGAGGACTTTCAAGCATTCTCTAGGGGAAAAAACCAGAGTTGAATAGAAAATTTGACATCCAGACACAAGAAGTAAGAGATGCCTGAGAAGGTAATCAGGGAAAAGAAATCAAAAGGAACTTATCAAAGTTGAACTATTTACATTCCTATATGGAAAAGCAATATATGTGACTGATGATATCTTTCTTACTATGAAAATAATGGAAGAAGGGGGTGTGGTCATACGAATACATATGTGAATGTGTGTGTATATGGCTACAGTTATATATGGATAGAGGGCATAGGTTGATTTTGTTGGGAAGGGAGAGTACTCAAGGGATGAAATTATGAGGTGAGAGAGGAAAGTGGCAAGAGGAGATGGGGAGAGACATGGTAGGGAAAACTATCTCATGTAGGGGAAGTGGGTGCAAAGGAGGGGGAGAATAAGGAAGGCTAAAAAGGCAAAACCACATTCACATTGAATCTGGTTCAGGGAGAAAATGACATACATACTAAATGGGATATCTCAACCTGCAGCAGGATAGGGGGAAGGGGATGAGAGGAGGGATGATGGATGGGAGGGCATCCTTGGGGTGAGGGGAGGTTGGAAGTACCACTATAGAAGAGGGACAGGATCAAGTAGGGAATCGACCAGGTTGGGGGTGGGATGAGTGGGAGAGAATTATAACCAGCCTTGTACAATATATCTACTATGATAATGTTTTGCACAGCTAGACATGTACAACATATACTGAATTACTTATATCCCAAGAAGGAATGGGTGACAAGGGAGGAAGGAAATGGATCTTAAATTCAAGGTCTTAACATTAAATGTTTCAAATATATATATAAATACTATTATTAATACTCTTTGCCTATAATTGGGAGATAAGATGCAGGCATTGGGACACAAAGATTCATCTTCCCCTAATGGAAAAGTCGATGGGGGTATGGGAGAAGGCATGGGAGAGAGCAGATTGGAGGAACCGATACTAGGACTGCTATTCTGGGAGGTCGGGTAGGGGAATAATGGGGGGAAAATGATTGTAACTCAAAACCTGGCGGAAATGAATGATGTAAAACAGAAGTTAATAAAGTATTTGTTTAAAAAAAAATTGGGCTCTGCTATAACAACATATTCTAAAGGTAAATGTGACCTATATCTCATAACGAAAAAAATAAAATAATGTGCAAGATGGCATCTTTTTTAGAGATGGCAGTGGGATGATTCTTTTTTTTTATAATTTTTTTTTCAAATGCTTTATTAACTTCTGGTTTACATCATTCATTTCCACCATATATTGAGCTACACATTTTCCCTGTTTTTTCCCCTACCCACCATCCCAAAATAGCAGTCCCACAAGATATCCCTTCCTCCAATCTGCTCTCTCCCATATCTTTTCCCATACCCCCTTCGACTTTTCCAGTAGGGCATGGTGGATCTCTATGCCCCAGGGCCTGTACATCATATTTCCCAATTACATGTAAAATAGTAATATTAATAGTATACATACATACATATATATATATATTAAACATTTGATTTTGAAACTTTGAATTCCAGATTCATTCCCTTCCTCATTTGTCACCCACCCTTACTGGGAAGATAAGCAATTCATTATAGGTTTACACGTGTAGCTAAGCAAAACATTTCCATAGTAGATATATTGTAAAAGACTGACTATATTTCCCTACCTCCTATCCCACCTCCCACTTGTTCTATTCTCTACTTTGATCCTGTCCCTTTTCAAAAGTGGGTGCTTCCAACTTCCCTCCTCCCCAGCCTCCCTTCCCTTCAATGATCCCCCCTCTCATTCCCTTCGGCCCTATTCTCCTATAGGGTGAGATACCCTTTTTAGTGTATATTTCATTCCTATCCTGAGCTAAATTCAATGAGAATAAGGCTGACTGATTCCCTTTTGCCTTCCTGTCTTTCCCCTCCATTGTAACCATTTTCCCTTCCCTCTTTTATATAAGATAGTTTACCCCATTCTGTCCCTCCCCATCTCCTCTAGTTATATTCCTCTCTCACCTCTTAATTTCACCTTTTAAGTATCATCCCTTCCTATTAAATTGGTGCTGTGCCCTCTCTATATATATACCTGTAAACATATATACACACATTCACATATGTAATTATATGCCCATATACACTCCTATATAGACACACACACACACACACACACATATTCTATTCTCTTCAACTATTTTCGTACTGAGAAAAGTTTCATCAGTTACAATTATAATTTTTTCATGTAGGAATGTAAATAGTTCAACTTTGATGAGTTCCTTATGATTTCTTTTCCCTGTTTACCTTCTCATGCTTCTCTTGCTTCTTGTATCTGAATGTAAAATTTTCTATTCATCTCTGGTTTTTTCATCAAGAATGCTTGAAAGTCCTCTATTCCACTGGATAACCATAATTTCCCCTGAAACATGATACTCAATTTTGCTGGGTAGGTGATTCTTGGTTTTAATCCCAGCTCCTTTGATGTCCAGAATATCATATTTCAAGCCCTTTGATACCTCAGTGTAGAAGCTGCCAGATCCTGTGTTATCCTGATTGTGTTTCCACAATATTCAAATTGTTTCTTCCTGGATGCTTATAATATTCTGTCCTTGATCTGGGAATTTCAGAACCTGGCTATAATATTCCTTGGAGTTTTCTTTTTGGGATCTTTTTCAGGACATGATCAGTGGGTTCTTTCAATCTCTATTTTGCTCTTTGGTTCTAAAACATCAGGGCATTTTTCCTTGAGAATTTTTTTGGTGGGTTAACAAGCTTACTTTACTCAAACAAACATATATCATCTAGTTCAGGGGGAAACTGAACTTCAGAGTATACAGACATATCAAACAGACAGGCTTCCAAACTGTCCAACCATTATCAATACCAAAATCACAATTACCAGAGGGGGAAGCATCAACATCTGGGTTTTCAAAGCCAGAGGGCTCTCAACGGCTGCTCAGAGTCTCCTCTGGTCAAATCACACAATATTTCTCAAGGTGACCCCCAAAGCAAAGCCTCACATCAGGAATTATATAGCCTTCTCCTGGGTCAGAGAATGTAACCACCCTCTTGAACCACTGCCCAATCACACAGCATCAAGGTCTGGTCATTCCTGAAAACAAAGTCTCCTGCCACAGGCTCCATGTGACTACATTCAGCCTATTAGGGGGCAGAGTATATTTTTCAAATTAAAGAAGGTTCTCAGAGTTACTTAAGCCAATCAAAGGGCTTAGGGGCAGGGAAGATCTTCAAATCTGCATTTCCATTACATTCAGCCCCAAGATCTTTCATGCCCATAGCTTACACAATTTACATTTGAATTAGCACTAAAACATCTCTTAGGTCACATTTTCCAGGTACATAAAAAAATCACAATATAATCTCAGAGTACAATAGTCCAAGTCTTCTACTCATGGGGCAACTGTTAACTCAGTCACTTATCAGTAAAATAAAAAAAAATAGTCACTCTTAAGTTAACTCATTCAGTCACATCAGTAATTTCAAAGTACATGGTCAAAATCTTCTACTCATGGGGCAAAGTCTTGATTAACTCAATTAGTCACTTATCAGTAGTTTCAAAGTACATGGTCAAAGTCTTCCACTCATGGGGCAAAGTCTTCATTAACTTGATTAGTCACATATCGGTAACAATATCTCAAAGTATAATCAGTCACTTATTCAGCAAAATCTTACTAAGTATGCCCATAGCATAGAAAATTTACATTTCAATTAGCACTAACCATCTCTTAAGTCATATTTTCAAGGTATATCTAAAGTTACCAAAGTGGCCACTGGGTCTTAAACACAAAATACAAAGCATTATCACATCAATTCACAAAATACAAAGCATTATCACATAAAGTTCTCTTGGGAGGAGGGGGGGTGTCCTTCCCATAACACTGCTCTAGCCCCTGCTTCCAAGTCCAGAGAGGGGGCTGAGCAACAAAACCAAAGATGGGGTCCTTGGGGATCCATGGTACTTCACCTCACCCACCATAGTCACAAATCCATCCTCCCCCGGGGTCCCAAACTGTGGGATGCAGCAAGGAAACACATTCAGTGCCCCTTCTTTGCCTCACAGTCCTTATCTTGCCCTGTGGCTGAATTCCAAATGCTGGGTTCCTTCACTTCCAGAAGAAGGCAGCAGCTCCTGGCTTTTCTACAGGTCTCCATGCAGGCAGCTCACCATTCCTGCTCTCAGCTCAGTGAAGTCAGCACGCAGGCCATTCTTCTCTCCTGCTCCATGGCTCCACAGAATCACAGCTACCACAACTGGGAAACAAACAATTATCCCAGCCCCCACACTTTCCTTTTACTCAGCAGATCCCATTCATCATTGCCATTTGTAGCAGCAAGCACCCCAGCATCCCCAGAATGGCTGCCAACACAGGTTCTTAGATCTGCTTTTGTAAAGGAAAGCAACTCAAAATGGGTTAACAAGCTTACTTTAATCAAACAAACATATATCATCTAGTTCAGGGGGAAAAGGTCAGCACCCCGAACTTCAGAGTATACAGATATATCAAACAGACAGGCTTCCAAACTGTCCAACCATTATCAATACCAAAATCACAATTACCAGAGAGGGAAGCATCAAATCTGGGTTTTCAAAGCCGGGGGGCTCTCAACAGCTGCCCAGAGTCTCATCTGTTCAAATCACACAACACTTCTCAAAGTGAGCCCCCTCCTTGAGAATTTCTTGAAGGATGATTTCTAGGTTCTTTCTTTTATTATGGCTTTCAGGTAGTCCAATAAGTTTTAAATTATCTTTCCTGGATCTATTTTCCAGGTCAGTGGTTTTTCCCATGAGATATTTCACATTGCCTTCTATTCTTTCATTTGTTTGGATCTGTCTAACAGCATCTTGATTTCTCATAAAGTCACTAGCTTCCATTTGCTCCAATCTAATTCTGAATGAATCTTCAGTGGGCTTTTGAGATTCTTTTTCCATCTGGAAAATTTGGCTTTTTAAGGCATTCTTCTCCTCATTGCCTTTTTGAGCCTCTTTTGCCATCTGAGTTAGTCTATTTTTTAAGGTGTTATTTTTCTCAGTCTGGCTGTTGACTCTCATTTCATAATTTTCTTGCATAGTTCTTATTTCTCTTCCCAATTTCCCCTCCACTTCTTTTATCTGCTTCTTAAGGTCCTCTATGGCCTGTAACCAGCTTGTATTTTTCTTTGAAGCTTTTGGTGCAGGAGTTCTGACTTCACTGTCTTCCTCCTGCTTCATGCTTTGATCCCTTTTGTCCCCAAAATAGGAGTGTAAAGTTGGTTGCTCTGTTTATTTTGCTTTCTTTGCCTGCACATGTAGCCCCTCAATCACTTCACCCCTGGGCTTTTTGCCACGGTAGGACTCTGCCACCAGACAGGGGAGCTTTGTCCCAAATGCTGGGGTTTTCTCAGATGCCAAAGGTATTAATTGGGTGCCTTCTCTGAAGCCTCCACACACTCTGGCAAGCTTGTTGCACACCCAGCACCTCCACCCTAGACCACAATCCAGATCCAAGCAAGTTAAAGCAAAAGTGATTACCCCTCAGGCTGGCTGCTTGGTCCCCCTCCACTCTGCAGGCTAGGAGCACTGTCATGTCAGGGCAGCTGCACTGTCACAGTACCTCAGCTGCTTCTTAATCCAGGGGCAAAGGCCAACCACACTCCCAAGTACTGGATCACAAAGTCCACACTTCACTGACCTCTCACTTTGTCCTTGGCATCTATGGGTTGATAATTCTGGAAACTTCCACAGCTGCTGGTGATCTAAAGTCCCTCCAGCCAGTGGTTGGTCAGGCCTGCCCTGGGGCTAAAACCTCTTGGGCCTGGGGTTGGCTCCCAGAGCACTGTGCTGTCAATTCTTGCCAGGCTGTCCTCAGCTGGAGGTTATAGCTTCTCTCTGTCATTTTGTGAGTTCTGTAGCTCTAAAGTTTGTTCAGAGTTCCCTTTTACATGAATTGGGTGAGGTGGAAGCCAGAGCCCCATGGAAGTACTGTTTGTACTCTCTCATCTTGACTGCCTCCAGTGGGAGAATTCTTTATGATACAAGGAGTGCCCTTATCATTTGCTCTGCCAATGATGTAAGTAAGCCTAGAATTTATTATGTATTGTGCAGACACCCTTTAGCACTGATACCAGTTTTGCTGATGAACTTTAAAGACCATTGTTCTCTTCTATCTGCACTATAGTTGAACTCTAATAAATGCACTGGCTTCCTCTACTGCTCCTTGAGCTCTGCCTCACTTTTGTATTTGTATCCCCAGAACTTAGCACAGTGTACACAGTAAGTGATTAACAGATTTTTTTTTAATTTTTGGAGGACATTTGGGGTTAAGTGACTTGCCCAACGTTACATGGTTAGTTTTTGTGTTAAGTATCTGAAGCTGGATTTGAACTCAGGTCCTCCTGACTTCAGGGCTGGTGCTCTATTCAATGTGCCACATAGCTACCCCATGATTAACCGATTTTAAAAAACTAATTATTTAAAATACATCTAAAATAACCCACTTCTCTTCAATACTCTCTACTCTCTAGGTTTTAGTAGTACTGATCTATCTTAGATTTCCACTAACTGTTTGGCTTCTCTCTAGTATCCTTTGGTGGAACATCATCCATATCCCACCGTGTGTGTGTGTGTGTGTGTGTGTGTGTGTGTGTGTGTGTGTGTGTTGTGATCATGTCCCATGGTCCCCTGCTCTCTTGTCTTTTTCTCTTAATTTTTGCAACTTCATGAGTTCTCATGGATTCAACTACCATCTCAATATGATACTATCTCAATGCAACTCAGTAAGAGTCCAAGATCTATATATTTAATCCTAGTTTCCTTCCTGAACTCCACTTCTGCATCACCAACTAGGAGTCCCAAAGCTATCTCACACTCAACATGTTCAAAGTAGAATTTATTATCTTTTGCTCTCAAACCCTGCCCTCATTCTCATATTTGACTTTCACTGAGGGCACCAACATCCTTGTAGCATTCACCTCCCCCTAACTCCACACAAGCACACTTAATAGCCAAACTGTGACCAAGTTTTATTGGTTCTTCCTCCACAACATTTCATATGTCCTTCTCTTCATTTACATCTTCTACCACTTCAGCTCATGTAGCCATTAACTTCATCCATCCACATGATTGCCTAATAGATATCACTAACCCACAGGTATATTCCCATCACTTTCCAGATCAGAAAGTTTCAGTGTCTCCTGTCATCTCTAGGATAAAGTGAATTTAGTTCTCTCCCACTGGAAATTACTTTGTATTTACTTTTTAAACATCTTATATTCATGTATATGCATACTTCCTCCACTCACCCATATAATGCACTCTCTTTATATACAGGTACTCCTTTGTTTCTGTCTTTTTATCGCTATTGCCTAGTATAGTGCTTGACATACACTAGGCATTTAAAAAGCGCTTTTTAAATGATCAAATAAATTAATGATTGTAACAGAGAAAAGAGACAATTTCAAGTACACAAAATTAACTAACTTTTGCACAAATGAAAAAATGTAAGTAGGAAAAGAAGGTAAATCATCAATTAGGAAATAATTTTTTATATTAAATATCTCTGGTAAAGTATTTTAAATATCTCTGGTAAAAGTATTTTATCTATCTAATCTATCTATCCATATCTATCTATCTATCTATCTATCTATCTATCTATCTATGGAATGAACACAAATATGTTAGAAAAAGAGCCATTCCCCAGGAAATGACTTGTCAAGAAACATTATCAGATTTCAAAAGAATTAGAAGCTACCAACAATCACAGGAAAAGACTGTTCAAAATCTAGTAACAAGAGCAACACATATTAAAACATCTCAAAGCTCTCCCCTCATACCTGGCAAATTGGCAAAGACAATAAGCAGCAGAGGCTCTTCAGAAAGAGAGATACACAGTTGGCAGTATGGTGAGCAGGTTTAGCAAATTTGGAAAATAATTGAAAATTATTCAAGAAAAGTTATTAAATTGCGTATCACTCTTAAGTCAGAGATCACTCTATATTCCCAGATGGTAAAAAAAAAAAAAAAACCAGAAGGAAAAGTATTGTAACAAAATATTAATATTACCACATTGGAGGTAGCAGAACCACAAAAAAAAAGTATGTACCCTAGGGGTGGCTAGGTGGTATAGTGAGTAAGAGTGCAGGTTCTGGAGTTGGGTGGACCCGGGATCGATTTCCGGCCTCAGTTACTTAGCAACCACACATAAATAATTAGCCGTGTAATCTTAAGCAAATCACTTAACCCCAATTGCTTAAAAAAAAAGTATGTGCCCTTGAATGGAAAATAACTAATGGTATATAAATGTAAAGTATGGCTTTTAAAGACATGACAAAAGTAAAGAATTTAAACGAGGAAAAATTTGCACAAGCTTGCATAGAACTAAGTAAAAATATACATTATGACTACAAAAATATAAATGAAGACTAAAGCAAATCTGAACTCAGATGTAATTGTAATAACCACTTTTAGGCCCAGAAAACAAGTGAGGAAATGTACTTTTCTCTTTTTGGTGAGAAGTGGGAGACTTGTTCTTACAAAACATTGCATACATTGTTAGATTAAATCGGATTTCCCTCCTCTGTTTTTCTTTCATTATGTAGGATATATTATTATACTACAGGTCCCTTTAACCTCTGTTGGCTACTTAGAGGCTGCCCGACTTTTCAAATATTATACTGAGAAACTGCCTCTAGACATATAAAAAATTTATTCATTCATTTATTAATTCATTCAAATTAACTTTTTTGTTTTTGTTTTTGGAGGGAGGAAGGCAGGGCAATTGGGGTTAAGTGACTTGCCCAAGGTCACATAGCTAGTAAGTGTTAAATGTCTGTGGCCGGGATTTGAACACAGGTCCTCCTGACCCTAGGGCTGGTGCTCTATTCACTGAACCACCTAGCTGCCCTGCCCCCCCATTCACTTTTATTAAGTATTTTCTCTACAAATTTCCACACCATTGAATGATGAGAGTTTATTGGGAAAAATAAGACATGGTAACAAAATGTCGATTTATAAAATAGAAAACAATTGTGGGAAAAGGTAAAGGCACAATGCTACGGGAATATTATAAAGGAAGTCATCACTTCTGGCTGGGGAGAGGGAAGGTAGAGGCTAGCATAAGGGGAAATTTCATTGAGGAAGTGGCATTTGAGATAGTTCTCCTGGGATGGAGAAAATTTCAACAAATTGGGAAGGGAGAGTTATTACAGATTTAGGGAACACCATGATAAAAGATAGAGATAGAATTTATATTAGAAATTGGAAACACATGACCTTTACATGTTAACAACACACTTTTCTGTGTAGCTGGTGACAGTGATTGTTGGTGGACTTGAGAAAAAGCCAGGGGAAGTTCTTGTTAATAATTCTTTCCCCTGGCTCTTCAGCAAACAAGAGAGTCAGGTTTTTTAGAACAAACTTCTTTCTCCTTCATTATCTCTTTGGATCTGTATGATGGGTTTCCATCTGGGACTACATAAAGAACAGTATTGTACTGCTCTGTTGTATTCCCAGTGAAGGTATTACATTTGTAGATTCAGAGATTTCCCGTAAAGTCAGATCATGTCATCTAAAAATGTTTTTTAAAAAGATAGCTCTTGCTTCTCTCCTCCCCCTCAATAAAATAAGGAACTGGAGCAATAAGGAGCTAAGATAATTTGATGATATCCCCTGGAATTTGCTCCTGCTGGATTGGAAAACCTGATGGAAATTCAATGAGCTAGTGCAAATGAGAGAACCATTGTCCCCAATGGACAGTGGTCATCCCAGAGAGAACAATCTAATGCTGTCTTATTATCTTTGTATCTAACTCTGCCAGGGGCTGGATATGCACTGTAAGTACCATTTAAGCTGTGCTACAGAATGTAAATAGGGCACACAGTCACATAAGACAGGAAGCCATGTCTCTTGATGATATGCTATAAGGCATTCTCAAACTAGATGTATACGCTTATGTATCACATCACAATAACCACCACAATATATCACAATAAAAGAAGGAAACCCAGTGCCATTTTCAGTATCTCACAGGGTTACTGCTGGGAACCGCCACAGCTGCTGGTGCTTCACTCTCCTGATGTCTGTTCTGGCTGCTGCTGGTCCAGGCTGCCATATGGGGCTAAAACCATGTGGCTCATGCAGGGCAGGGCTCTGCTCCCAGCCTGCTGTGATGGACCCTTCCTGTAGGCCTGCCAGGCTGTTTTCAGTGGGAGATTTGTTTCTCTTTGTAACTTTGTTGGTTCTGTAGCTCTAAAATTTGTTTAGAGTAATTTTTTACTTGTATTGAAGAAGGTGGAAGCTGGTGCTGCAAGGAAGTCCTATTTCTACTCCACCATCTTGGCTCTACCCTTTCCCTCCCACCCCCCAACCCCCGCCTTTTCAATTCAAAGTAGTCAATGGTTTCAAAAAAGGAAGGGAGAGAGGATGGGCACAGGCGTAATCTGACCACATCTTCCCATCTATAACACTTACTCCACTAAAGCTGGTTTTAAACCAGTCTTAACTAGGCAATTATCTTTAAGACAGCCTTCAGTTGAGTATGGGGTCTAGCAAGATTAGGGGCAGGTAGGATTGGGAGGAGGAGAGAAGGAAGGAGATGAGAAAAGCAAAGAAAAATCAGAATTATTAAAGATGCCAAGATCTGCTATAAAGGATGAAAAGGAGAAACTCACAACAGAAACTTTTTTCTGGAGAAAAAATCTGAAGCACTAACACCTCAAAAATAGTTCTGTTTGAGCTGTCTTTAAAAAAGAAAACCAAGCAAAGACCTAAACAACATACAGCAAGTGTGGAGAGCCTGCTTAATAGGGATGTTTGAGAATGGCAAGACTGCCAGAGCAAGTGTTGTAAGGCAGCTGTGAATCTTCATGAGAGAAGCAATTACTCTTACACCCTTCAGAGCCCATACAGTCTTTTAGCTAAAGAACAAAAGAAAAAAAAAAGTACAGACATAGAATTTGTCAACCTTCCCTTAACTCCCTCTGTACCCCCACCATGAAAGAGCAGTGTGCCTCTCCTATATTTAGTGTAAAGGTGTGAAAGAAACTAAAATGAAAACAATCCAAATCTAGTCTAAACATCAGTGGTTGGGAATGTAATTAAAGAGCTAGATCCAGACCTACTGAGAGAGCCAGGCACAGCACAAAGCTCAGTTCCACTTGGGAATTAGCCAGCATTTCTCATTTATGTGGAAACTTGGTTTGGCCCTTTCAAACCAATCTAATGTCAGCCCTCCTAGGTGCTGTTGTGAATAATTATTTAATCAGAGCAGTTTTGGATCAATGCACTCAAAGTGCTTGCAATTAACACATTTCTGTAAAGGGTCCAGTTAGGCCTCCTTTAAGGCAGAGATTAGGGGCTCAGAATAAAAATCCTCAGGAGAGCTCAGACCCAAAATACATGCAAGGAATTGTTACTTGTGATTTCATTATAGGAAGAGATTTCCCCTTAAGGTGGATAACCTCCTAGGAAAAAAACAAGTAGCTTCCTTAAACCCTCTAGCCTATGAATTTGCCTACTGATTTTTGGGGATACCATCCTCCCTTGCCTACTGAGCAGCCAAACTCCTTTGACAATGTATGATTATTTTCCCCACTGTCCAAGATCAGGTGGAATTAGCAATGTTCATGTATGGGTTGAAACAAATGATTCTCGGACTAAGAGAAGTTAACAAGCCCTCAAATCAATGTTTTCAGGAGAAAGGAGGAGAGGGGAAGAAAATAATGTTGATACAGGCCAAGTGAATCCTCTTTCTGTTACCCCTCTTTCCAAACACATTGTGAAGACATGGTGGATTCTTTTATTTTCCAGGGAGAAAACTCTGGAATCAATAGAACAGAAGACAGATTCCATCCAATATGGCACCTGTTCCCTGACACCATTGTCATATCAAAGGGGGTTGCAGCCGGGGTAGGCTAGAGCCAGCTTTGGAGCTGATAGTTAAATTTTCAGTGTGAGCATTTGCATTTAGTAAATTTCAAATGTTATAAATAAGGGCTTGGTTTACTTGTTATTTGTGGGTTTTTTATTGTTTAGACTTAAGAAAGTGATAGAGAAAATTATAATGCAGATTAAGCTTAAAAGTGTGTGCTGTCTATCTGCCCTCCATCCCCCAAACCTGAGCTGATTGTTAAAGATTAACCAGCACACTAATGGTCAAAGACTTTTTTGCTTGGAGTTGAGCAGCATCCACCATCAACATTAAAGAGTTGAGGGCCCAGAATCATGAGCAGACACAGCCATTGTAGGGTGAACAAGAAAGGTAAATGGTTGAGTTGTGACAGGTATTGGCTCTATCCTCTTAACTCTATGCCTTCTATCTTCTGACCCCTTGAGATTAGCAGGGCCATCTCTAGTCATCCTGATCTATATCTTGCCACTGGAACCAGATAGCTCCAGAGAAAAAAGTGAGGCTGATGACTTTGCACAGCCCTGCCTCACTTAAATCCAATTCACTTGCAAGTCATGGCTTCACCTTTCTGTTGTCATGGCCCTCTTCAAGAATGAAGGACACATGGCACAGTGAATAGAGCACTGGCCCTGGAGTTGGGAAGACCTGAGTTCAAATCCAGCCTCGGACACTTAACACTTACTAGCCATGTGACCTTGGGCAAGTCACTTAACCTCAATTGCCCAGTTTTCCCCCTCCAAAAAAAATGAATGACAAACAACAACAACAACAATAACCCTTGAGATCAGTAATATGTGACTCAAACATGCCATCATGTCCCAAGACCTTTAGGTTACCCTAACTATGGTGGACCTTGGGACTGATATTATACAGGTATGTGACAGGTTCTTTGTCCCTTAGCTCCTATCTGACAAAGAAAAGTCATGCAAGTCTCAGGTTGCTTCTATGCTGCTTCTGAAAATATTTTAAATTCACTAAAGCAAGGCTCCACCCTGGTTACAGCTTTTCAAAAATGAAAGGTCTGAATATGAGATAATAACATACTTGTCACTAAATGTGTTCAAGAAAACAGCAGATGATTCCTTGTCAGGCTGCTATAAGGAGATGCCAGGACTGGAGAGAAAAGTTGGACTCCTGACCTCCTGAGGGCTCTTAAGACTCTAAGACCTTATTTCCCTTAGAAGTCTAATTTGGAACGACACAATAGATACTCAAGTACTTGTTGGATTTAATTTTGAAATCAAACATTAGGATGTATAGCAAAGACCTATACTGAAACCTGAAGGAGTGTTAGAATTAAAAGTTATTATGCTTAGTATTCTACCAAATATCACATAAAAGACACAAAGCAGAGGTTTTCCAAATGCACGTCTTCATAAGTGGCATCTCCTTTTCTGAGCGCTGTTTTTTATACTGAGTACTAATAATACTGTGGTAACTGTTACTATGACAAAACAGATTAAAATATTTTGTTTCAACTCATTTTCAGGTAAGGTAGTTTGTTATAACAATAATCATGATGATAAAGTAGCATTTATATAGACCTTGCTAGGTGCCAGACAGTGAGTTAAGTGCTTTTCAGATATCCGATCCTCATAACAGTCCTGGGAGGTAAATGTTATCATCCCCATTTTTTCAGATGAGGGAACTGAGGCAAGCAATGGTTGTGACTTTCCCACAAGGTCAGACAACTAAATAAATTCTGAGGCTAGATTGGAAATCAGGTCTTCCTAACTCTAGTCCCAACACTGAAATCACCTCACTGCCAAAACAGCTAAAAGAAAACCTGAAAAAAAAGGGTAACAGTTCTCAGTATACTCAGATGGGAAAGAGATGGATAAGCCTTCCATGACACTCACTCCTTGGAGGAACTAGAGGCATAGGCTTCACTAAGACCTTACATGACTTTGAAGAAGACAGAATAGATTAGGTTGGGTTATTCAGCTCAAGAAAGAACAGGCCCTGGGGCAGCTAGGTGGCATAGTGAATAGAGCACCAGCCCTGGAATCAGGAGGACCTGAGTTCAAATCCAGCTTCAGATACCTAACACTTACTAGCCTTGTGACTTTGGGCAAGTCACTTAACCCCAATGGCCCTCCAAAAAGCAAAACAAACAAACAAACAAAAAAACCCAATTAAAAAAAAAAGCAGGCCCAGTAAATTCAGGTTGAATTCAAGACTCAACTGGTAGTGAGAGCCAATGGAGAAGAAGGTATGAATGGAAGTCTAATTAAAAAAAAATCATAATCATATCAGACATTTAGATAGCGTTTTAAGATCTATAAATCACTTTACATATAATATCTTATTTGATAACATACAGAGTATTATGTTCAGCCTTAAGGATAATCTGGCATCCAGGAGGGCAACCAGGATGGTGAATGTCTTCAACTCATGTGATCTAAGGATTAGCTGAAGGAACCAGGTTAGTCTGGAGAACTGAACTGAAGCCCTTTAAGGGCTTCTATGTGGAAGAGGGATTAAACTTGTTTTGTTTGAGACCAGAGGGTATTACTGGGATCAGAGTAGAAGATACAAAGAGGTAAATTTAGGTTTGATAGCAGGAGAAACTTCCTAACCACTTGAAATGGCAGTTAGTAGAATGGCCTGTTGCAGGAGGTAAAGATTTAACAATCAGCTCTCTGGGAAATACACACGCACACACACACACACACACACACACACACTTCATGCATACAGGCATATACTTCCATGACTTTCTCAAGTCTAGACAATCAACAATAAATCAAGCCCTGATTTGGAGCATTTGCCAATTTCCAAAGATTTAAATGCTCATACTAAAAACTGTAAGGTTAGCTCTTTCAAATCAGTATGAACAGGCTTCAGTTCTCTGCAGCTCCTTCTCACTAGAGGCTGTTAAGAAGAGGTGAGGTGACGATCTGTTGAGTACATCATAGTGGAGATATTTTTGGCTGTTTCAGTCAGACTAGAGGGCTACTGAGTTCTCTTCCAACTCTCAGATTTAGTGATTCTGTGATGCTCAGGGTATTATTATTCTCGTTTAGCAAATGAGGAAACTGAGACTGGGAGAGGTTTTATGATGACTCTGGACAGACAGCTAGTAATTGTCAAATGGGGAATTTAATCTCGGATCCTTCCTGATTCCAGGATTGGCACTACTCTGAATCATCTTAGGCTTTGCTTTGTTCTACACATTGTTGATATTCTGATTGTCCTATTTAATTATGATTTATGAAGCATATTAAAATCAAGTTTATTTTCCTAACTTTCTATCAAATGGGATTATAGTTTAAAATCATTGTCAAATATGCTTATCTACTGTCAAGAGAAAAGGAGAAGTATTATAAGTGAAAACAAAATTGAATATAGGAATTAAATTCATCCTAGTTGTCTGAAATTTCTTCCTTATATTGAGCCAAAACATGCTTCCCTATAGCTTTTACAGATTAGTCCTCCTGTTACCCTGTTGAATGATACAGTATGATTTAAATCTATATTTTATATAATGTCTTTAGATATTTGAAAATATCATGTCCTATCCCCATGCCCCACCCCAGATACATTTTTTTTCTTCTTCAGGCTAAATATCCAAAAATCCTTCAACTGATCCATGTACTGTACAGTTTTCAGTCTCTCCTCAATTCCCCAAATCACCCTAGTCCCCTTCCTCTAAATAACTTCTAAATGGTTAATCTCCACTCCACCCTACCTCTCACTGCAAAGGGTTTTGGTAACTAAACAGTACTCTAGGCATAATCTGACCATAACAGATCTTTCAAGATAGTGAAGACTTTTTATCTTATACTTTTTTTTTTGTTTTATTAAAGACTTTTATTTGACAACATGTTCATTTCCAAATATACCTCTCTTCTGCACAGGAAACACTAAAAGGGGTTAGTAACCCTTCCTTTCCTTTAGCTTTTAGCAAACTATCTTGGGAAAAGCTTGGCATCCCTGAACAATATTTTGAGGTTTAAAAATTCTGAAATAATTCTACCTTAGCTACTCCTCTTCTACTCAGAGAATCTTCCCTTACTACAAATATATATGTGTGTATGTATATAAATATATATACACATATGTATAAAAACATATATACATATGTATAATTCATATATACATCATCTTCAATATAGGTTACTAGGACGGGACAACATTACGAGAGATTTAGCTACTTCTGTATATCTAGACCACCTTTCCACAATTGGAAATTTTAGGAAGAGTTTTTATGGGCACCTAAACGTTATTGACCTTCTAATAACAAATGGTAGACAGTTCATCAGTGGTCCTGCGCCAAATGCTTTTGTAGCTTTATTGTACCTATCAGATACCACTAGCAACATATCCTGACCTAGTGGAATAAAAAATCATATATCTCTATGTGCAGGTCAGAAAAATTTCAGTGGTGAATAAATGAGATGACACATTTCTTTGAACTAAGCACAAAAATTGTTCTTATAAAAAACAAAACAGGGGCGGCTAGATGGCACAGTGAGTAGAGCGTTGGCCCTGGAGTCAGAAGGACCTGAGTTCGGATCCGGCCTCAGACACTTAACTCACAGACAAACAAAAACCTAGCCGTGTGACCTTGGGCAAGTTACTTAACCCCAATTGCCCTCCAAAAAAAGCAAAACAAAACAAAACAAAAAAAAAACTGAGACCAGAAGTAGTCAACATCCCTTAAAAATGAAAGGCCTGAGACCTAGAAGTTCTTTTATTCAATTATACACAATTCCCTTAGAAGCATCAAGCTTCTGCAGAAGAGGGAAGGAACAAATATCAACTTGAGCAAGGCACAGCTACTCACTGGGCCTCAGTCTTCCCACCTATAAAATAAGGAGCATGGACTGTATATGATCCTGAAGATCCTTTCCAATGGCAACATACTCTAAGTTATTTCTACTATAGCAATAAAATTGGGTCTCCTTATCTCCTCCAGGCTAGAAAATTGGGCTACTATTGGACCTAATGTCATGACCAATTGGCATCTTTCTGATCAGAGCCTCCTCTTCCTTAGGAAATCTGGTGGCCTCTTACTTCCTGGGAATCACCATATTGATGACAGTTTGGCAGAGCCCACTGCCACACCAGACTCCCAAGATCTACTAGTTTCAGCATCACTGGTAGCTGAGATCATAGGTGTGCACTCCCACATCAGGCCCAGAATAATCTAATCTGGATGTCAAATTGACGACTAGCTCCTTGAAGTCAGGGATTGTTTAATTTTGTGGTTGTATTTCCAGTGACTAACACATAAGGGAAACTTAAAACCCTGTGAGATAGATTCTATTGTCCCCAACTTACAGTTGAGGAAACTAAGGCAAACATAGGTTTTTACCTTACCCAAAGTCACACAGGTAAGTGTGAAACTGACTTTGAACTCAGGACTTCCTGACTCCAGACACAGAACTCAACCCACTTTGACATCACTGACTCAAAAAATAAAAATTAAATATGAAACTAAAAATATCAATAGGAGTTTAATTAAGAGAAAGCACATGGTAGAAATCAGGATCACAGATTGAATGACCAGATACTACTATTATCAGTGCAAAAGAACTGATTTTAAACTTTCATGGTTAATTAGCATACGGCTCAGTAAAAGGAATTCTGACATCAGGGGCAAATTCATTTGTTCAAGGGCAGGATTTTCCCTCATCCCCAGAAGATATTACTACTGTCAGTGGCTGAGGAAGACTGCAAAAGAGGTGAGAAGAATTGAGAAGACTCAAGAACTGGGAGGCAAGTGTGTTTGGAGAAGGAATGGTTTGGCATAAAGAAAAAGACTTTTTAAGCCGGGTACTGAACAGGGAATGGATAATCCCCTACAGGTCCATAGATGAAAGCCAGCAAGGATGTGTGCAGAATGGTGTGAATTTTTAAAAAAAGGAAAGGTATTTTTTGAGTGATGGTGGAAGAGGAAGTGTCTGAAAAGGTTAATGGGGAGCAAAGAGGATGTCATTCTTCCTTCCACCTCTTTGAGAAAGAAGAGGCAGCCAGCACTGGAGAAGGTACCAAGAGAAAGGTCTTTTAAGAGAAAATCATTTCATAGAGCACCAGAAGATGGAAATAAGTATGGAAAGTCAGGAGCAGAGCCAGAAGTGGAAAGAGGACCTTGACCTTTCACAGATTGGGGGTAGAAATAAAGGGCTGTGAACTAGAGGGGAAGGAAGTTGGGAAGATTTATACTCTTGGAATGGAGGCAGTTGGCCTTATGCTAGTTTTGACCCTGACAGGTTATGACAAAGACACGCTCTGCCAGGTCTGAGAGTAACAGGTCTCTTTCACAAGGTTCCTTTTATGTTGAGATTCTGAGAAATGCCATGTTCCCTTCACAAGCCTCACTCCCAGTCTTGGCTTCTTTTAACCCTGCATACAGTTGCCACTCATTGATTGTTTGTCTCCAACTTATTTGGAGACCATGAAATGCTGCTTATATAGAGAATTATGGTTCATTTCCTTTAAGCAGCAGCCTCACACTTCAAGCTGTAGATGGTGATTTGGTGGTAACTGGCTTATGAATATTTAAATTTGAAGCATTTAGCAAATTATGTAAACTTCACACTTCAAAGCACTGGAGAAAACAAAGGGATTTTTTTCCCCTTCAAGTGAAAACTTGGTGCTACTAATTCTAATAAAGCCTATTCTGCAGAAAATGAAAAAAAATTCTGCATTTTGAAACTCATTGAACTTCATAAAGTTTTTTGGGGAGTGGGGCATCACTTTGATTCTAATGAATCAGTGATATTTAGAAAGAGAAGGGACCTTTGAGATCAGCTAGCTATTTACATAAAAAGGAGGCCCAGTGGAGTTAAAAGATGCATTAAATATATGAGAGAGGCAGTGATGGCCTGAGTATCAGGAAGACTTGGGTTCCAGTAATGCAGCTGGGTGACACAGTGGATAAAGCACTGTACCTTAAGTCAGGAAAACCTGAGTTCAAATCCAGCCTCAGATATTTACCTATTTGCGTGACTCTAGGCAAACCACTTAACTGCTACCTGCCTCAGTTTCCTCTACTGTAAAATATAAAATAATAGCACCTGCCTTTTTGAGTATCAGATATCTGTAAAGCATTTATCACAGTGCTGGTCATATAGTAAGTGATTAATAAATGCTTGTTCCCTTCCCTTCTTCCAAATCTCATATTTGATACTTACATGGTAGGTTACCTTGGGTACATGGTCTCACTTCTCTGAGCCTGTTTCCTCATCTATGTAATAGAGATAGTAACATATTTAAGACCTACCTCACAAGTGAAACACCAAAAATTAGTTCATTTTAAGCCTGGAGGAAATATAATGGTACCTAATTTTTAGGTGGTTCCTTTTTTAGCTTTTAAGGAGGCATTTTAAACAAATGGCTCAGTCAAGATTTGTTCTAAAGAAATTCCTAAACATTTAGGTAGAGGTTTGGTTCTTTGCCTAATTTTAAAATAATTACTATCCCTAGCTAACCCCTGACCTCTTTGTGATAGAGACAAAACTCAAGACTTCAGAAGCATTTGGAAATGAAATAGCAGATAATATTACAGAGAGGGGAAATTGGGAAAGTCAGCCTCTACTCAGGATTCCCTCAACCTGAGACTTCTGTTCTGTAGAGTTCATGACCATCCTCAGTATCTTCCTTCTCCTTCCTCCATTATAATGAGCCTTCAAAGGGGTACTAGAGTACGTTTCTACTTGCTAACCCTCAGAATATATCTTCCTCTCTCTCTCTCTCATAGCCCCATTCTTTTATACTAATTTCTTAGACCATTACCAAGTCTTTCCCACAACAACTTTTGATTCTGTGAGGCAGACTGGCCATCATCTTGGTCTGTTTTGATTGATTCAATCAAAATATGTTCTAACCTGACAAAGGTAAGGGGTGGGAGTTATTCAATGGCACTCTACCCTTACAGAAGGTCATAAGGTTTAAATAGTATAATTTATGTGATGTGCTCAAAAACCTTAAAGATGCCTAGAAGGCATCAGTTGTTGCTATTAGAAAAGATCTCAATAGCCATTTTAAAAGTATGAGTCTCAAAAAGTATTTTCTGATCAACAGAGCAATTATAGAAAAGTCCACTGCTCTTCTTCCTGATTTCATTTGGTCATAAAGATGAGTCTCTGGAATCCAACCCTCCATGGCTCTCTACTAATCACTTGACTTCTGGGCACAATTGTTCATTTCTCATTTTATGCCTAGGGAGAGAATTATGCACCTGCCCTGTTTTCAAATGGCATTATAAGAAATCATTCCTGAATTCTGTTTTTTTCCTCTTTTTTGCCATTTCTTCAGGTCCTCTTCTTCTTAACCCATTCTAATATCTCAGTTAAAATAAATTATGTTGAGAATGTAATTAAAAAATGTCACCACAGCACTGACATCTTTTCAAGTCAGCTTCCAAATACTTAAATCTACAGAAGAGGAATAGATTGAATTATCCTGGGCTCCAGCACTTTCTGATTTACTGCCCAGAAACTGAAGCAGATTATCTAGAAGTCCTGTGCATTTAATCAGCAAACACCCTTGTCAGTAATTGCTTGCTCTCTGATAATTGGGGGTGAGGGACAGATAGCTGATGAATCCTTTTTTCAATAAAAGCAAACTGATCATCCAATGCACGTGGTCAGGGGAAGTCATTTATCTGACCCTAAAGTTCATAGGAGCATAAGTTTAAAGTGAAAAGATCATTTAATCCAACTCCTTCATTTCACAAACTGAGGCCCAGAGAGGTGAAATTACTTCCCCAAGGTCACAGGAGTCGGAAGTAGCAACGTCAAAATGTCAACTCAGGTCCTCTGAGTCCAAATCTAGCGCTCTGCATACTTTATCATGCATTATAAGGTTTTAACAGAGTTCATCACTGGATGTGATGAGTCTGGAAGTGAAGAGTCACTGGGAAATTTAGAGATGTTGGAACTTTAGGTGCATATGTTTTAGTTGTCAAGAAAAGTGTAAATCAACCAAAAAAGTATTATTTATTAAGAGCTTACTATATGCCAGTGTTTAGACACTGTGCTAGGTGCTGAGGATCCAAAGACAAAAGCGTCCCTGGCCCTCAAAGAACTTACATTTGCCTGGTATCCTCATACACTCTCTTGGCTTCCCACAGTACTCCTATACTTTCTAATTCTCCTGATTATCTTCCTTTTTTTTTTCTCTTCTCCTGCTAGTCATACCATCCTATGTTGATTCTCTCAGGAAACAACACAATTAACAGGCTAGATAATTTGGTGAATTAACCCCATAGGGATATTAATGACACATCTCACTTTAATATTTGATCCCTCCCAGTTAATATAGTTCCAGAGACTTCAATATTTTAACCCAAAGAAGTGACTAAGTGATAATTTAGCACATCTTAAAATAAAGTAGTCAGAATAAATATTTTCTAGAACAGTAAATATAAGCTTCCTCCCAATAAAAGCCTATTCTGATTTTTCAACCTATTACGGAGGTGACTTTGGGTTCTTGAAGGCATAGCACAACCACAGGCAGTACCAACCAACTGGAAAGGCTTCACTCATGAGCCCACTGACAAACTGTAATGTATGTTCATTCAATTTAGCCTATCTAAATTCAGAGAAGCTTGTGACAGTCAAAACTGACATGGAGTAATTAGAGCTTTGCCACGGGTGCTAACATCTGTGTGCATTTTCCTCAGTCCCAGCACATTCATTTTCCTGTTCCTTCACATAGTCATCAGAATCTTGTGGCTACCATCTTATTTCCAGAAGGACCCTTTCTTAGCAGAGTGGATTACTTTTAATACACTGCTTGACTTGGAGACTTATGTCATTCATAATGCCCTAGATAAGTGAATGGATCAGAAGTGTAAAAGATACCCAACAGCTGTCCCATTTCTAATCACCCTCTTTCCCTCACCCCAGAGTAAATTAAATCCAAGTCTTTCCCATTCCTAGCTACTCTCCCACTATTATACCTACTGTTAAGAAACTCTTTCATCCTAGATCTCTTCCTTTCCCATTCTTGCCATTTTATGGCGCTCATTAAAATCCAAATTTCTCCTGAAGACACAATATATCTTGGTTTCTGCTTGTTCCTTTTCTCAAATCTCCTGACACATTAAGTCCAGGAGGAAGAATTAACATACTCTTTACTAAATAATTGCCACATTTCAAACCTCCTTCTGGCACTATTATTTAGACACTAGATCTTCTTTAAAGTTCATCCCATTGTGTCCAGATCCTTATTGCTGTCATCTGTGGACTTCCAAATACTCCATCCTCAATAACTTCAGCAGCTATTTCATTGTCTTCTTCAAGTCAACCTAACTGGTAGGTGCAAGGAGAGCCAAGCTACCACCGCCAACTTAACTACCACCTTCTTGAAGACAACCTCAGAAGCCTGACACAAGGGCAATGGGAATAGCAGTGCCAACACCCCAGACATCTCTGCTTCCATCTTGGCCCCCACAGACATCATGGAAGGAAGTAATCCCTGTGGAGAAGGGGCCCATCTTCCTCAACAACCACTAATGAGCAGTTATGCCCAAGATATAACAGCAGATTCAGAAAATCCCTTTGACACAATATAGTATTCGTGTTTTACACACTAAAAAGCACCGGAATAAAAGGACTTTTCCTTAACATGATCAAAAGTAGCTATCTAAAAACAAGGGCTAACATTATTTGTAACTGAGAAACAAAGAAAGCTTTCCCCAGAAGATCAAAAGTAAAGCAAGGAATCCCACTGCTTCCGCTAATATTTCATATAATGCCAGAAATCCTAGATATATCTAGATAAGATAAAGAAATTCAGGCAAAGTAGTTTTATTTAGAGATGATATGATGGTTTACATAGAGAACCCTGGAGAATCAATGAAAAAATTAATAGAAGCAATTAATGGCTTTAGTCAAATAGCAAGATATGAAATAAATCCACCAAAATAATCAGGATTGCAGCTTATTACTAACAAAGCCCTAGAGGAAGAGATAGGAAAATAAATTCTTTTTATGTTAAAAACAAAATGTACTAAATTTCTAAGGAATTAACTTGACAAGATACATGGAACACACATATAAATGGTTATAAAACAATTTTATGGCAATTAAATACCTAAATAATCGGTAAATATATAGCATGATATTTTTCTAATTGAAGGGGGCCTTAGAGGACAGCTAGTTGAACCTTATCATTCTACACATGAAAAACTGATTCCTGGAGAGGATAAGTGACTTGCACAAAGTCACAAAGAAAAAGTCAGAGCTTTGATTTGGACCCAGGACTTCTCACTACAAAGTCAGTACTCTTTTTATTGTACAATGCTGCCCCTATAATTCAATGTTCATGGCTGGACTGTACCCATATAGCAAAAATTTGGGAATATGCTACGCAAAGTATTCTACAGTTTTTGTGCTCTCTATTCAAATAGATTTGAAAATTTATTTGGAAGTAATAATACAGATTACAACCCCTCCAAGCCTGTCTATCTATGTTTCTCTGTTCCATGTCCTTCCATAAGTTTGCCACAACGTATCCACTTAATGTACTAAAGACATCCCTCACTTTCTCCTAATAATCACCAGGGACCAGTGAAATACTCTGGCTGCCTTCCTTTTCCACTTACCATATAATTCCTTTGTGATATCTTTTGCAGTGCCATTTAACTTCTATGAAGTTCCTCAGTAGTTATATGTTTTTAGTTTACCCTCAAACACCACATTCCATCTATCTATATTATCTGTTCCAGATGCATATGTACTAGAACTCAGGTCTTCTTGTCTATAAGGCCAATCTTCAATATTCTGCACCATGCAGCCTCTTATCTTCACCTTATACTAGTATAAATCTCAAAAGTAAAATTTAAAAGTCATACCATTAAAAATCAGATATTAAAAGGTCATTTCTTTCATATTTATGTATTTGGAGAAAAAGTAACCAGAAAAAAGA
Organism: Gymnobelideus leadbeateri; assembly: GCA_011680675.1. Taxonomy (NCBI): domain Eukaryota; kingdom Metazoa; phylum Chordata; class Mammalia; order Diprotodontia; family Petauridae; genus Gymnobelideus; species Gymnobelideus leadbeateri. The sequence continues at coordinate 25,233 of WOXC01003881.1, forward strand.
AATAAAAGAAATCATAAAAGGTAAAATAAAAAATCTTCATTATGTATATTTTTAAAAGTTTTGCACAAGTAAAACTGATGCAGCTGGAATCTGAAGAAAAATATAGATTGAAAAAAATTGCATATGTATATCAATAAATCTTTTGTTTAAAATACGCATGGAATGAACACAGATATCTAAGATTACAAAGGATATGAACAACTTTCTAAAGGGAAAAAAAACACAAACTCTTGATAATTATCTAAATAATGTAAATGTCATTAAAATAGAAGAAATGTTTAAAAAAGTAAATAAAAACAACCCTGACCTCAAACCTGTCAAGTCAGCAAAGATGCTAAAAGTTGGGAAAAGACAACTAGAACAGCTATGGAAAGATAGCACATAAATTCAACACTGAAAAAAATCATAATTATGCAAGAAAAATTATTAAACTTTATATACTCTTTGAACCCGATATATCTCTATTGGAACTATACCTGGCTGTAGCTGTTGACAGTCAGAAAAAACCAACTTATATAAAAAGATTAATATCAGCATTATTTGTGGTAACAAAGAAAAGCTGAAAACAAAATATGTATCTAACAATTAAGGAATGATTGGATAAATGACCACATATAATTGTAATGGCATATTACTATGCCATGTGAAGAATGACATGTATGAACAAATCAGAGACCCATGGAAAGATTGGTGTGAAGCAATGCAGAATAGGAAAAGTAGTGCCAAAAGACCAATATGTGCAATGACTGCAACAACAAACAAAGAAAACATAGACAGCTAAGAATACTCTGTTCAAATATGGCAGTCGATGTTATTTTATACTGCTAAAGTTAAAGGATGCATCCTGTTAGTAATTAATAAACAAAATGTTTGGGGAGGGGGCTATGTTTTATAAAGGACTTCGGGTGTAGGTTGGCAAGTGTGTCAGAACAAAACACCAATAAATCTATTTTTTAATTGCTTCTTAAAGCCTGTGGGAAACTATGAGTCCCTAAATAAAATATCCTCAAGAAATAAAATAAATTCAAAGGAAAAAATCGCATATGCTTAGATTAGCAATATTTTGATAGTTTATAAGAATGTAGAAAAATGAGCCCTTGAATAAAGAGTATAGTCAGCATTTCTCCAGCAACATCTAAAATGGGTGCTTTTCTCATGATGATGATGGTGTCAAACTCCCATTAATGCCCTCCTATGCCCCATTTTGGTATGAATGTAACCTTGGATTCAAAGGAAATGCCAGGAAATATGCTCTGACAAGTCCTACAAAGCTGGAGAGCTTTTGAGTACATGCCCAGTGACAGAGTCTGACACAAAAGGGCTTTTAGATGACAAAGCTCAGACTAATCAGGTTCAGAGAGGTTTATCACAGAAGCCTGACAGGTGATGTGCTTTTTTTTTTTCCCCAGCTCATTAAGATTGTCTATTAAGGCAGGTAGGGGTCCCTTTGGCATTGACATTGGTTATTAAGGGCTTACTAAGGACTAGGTATTGTGCTAAGTGCTGGGGATATAAAGAACACCAAAAAACACTGTCCCTTCCTTCAAAGAGCTTACACTTTAATGGGAAAGCAACACGTATATAACTCTGTACATATAAGCTATATCCTGAGTATATGGAATGTGATCTCAGAAGGAAGGCATTTGGTGGGTAGGGAAGGTGGAGAACCAGAAAAGGCCTGAAGGTGGTAGAATTTGAACTGAGTCTTGAAATAAGCCAAGGAAACTGAGAGGTAGATGTGAATGGGGGGGAAATCCCCACGTATGGGGAAAGCCTTTACCTTTGTGCAAAGGCATGAAGTTGGGAGGAATATTGTACACAAAGGAACAGCAAGGAGGACAGGGTAGCTAGATTGTTAAGGTACAATCAGAGAGAGTAAAGATTAAGAAGATAACAAGGGGCCAGGTTGTGAAGGGCTTTTAAACGTCAAATAAGACTTTATTTGATGCTTCAGGTAATAGGTTTGGCATCAGAGTTCACTGAGCTGGAGCAAAGGGTGAAATGATCAGATCTTGATTTTAGGGAAATCACTTTTACAGCTGAGTGGAGGGTGTGCTAGAGAGACTTGATGCAGGGAGACTAATTAGAAGCCATTGCAATAGCACGGGTGAGAAGTGATGAAGACTTGTGTGTAGATTAATGACAGTGAGATATAGATATTTTTTTCTCTATAGACGTATGCATGCATGTGTATATATACATATACAGGGGCAGCTCAGTGGCACAGTAGAGTGCTGGGCCTGAAGTCAGGAAGACTCATCTTCCTGAGTTCAAATCTGACCTCAGGCACTTACTAGCTATATGACACTGGGCAAGTCACTTAAGTCCATTTGCCTCAGTTTCCTCATTTGTAAAATAAGCTTGAGAAGAAAATGGCAAACCACTCCAGTATTTTTGCCAAGAAAACCCCAAATGAGGTTACAAAGAGCTGGACATGACTGAAAACAACTAAACAGACATAGGCATATATGAAAGAGAGATGCCATGAAAACAGAAATAGCAAGATCTAACATCAGGTTGGACATGAATAATGAATTTGAGTAACAAGTCAAGGATGACACTGAAATAGTGATTCTGGGTCATTAGGAGGAATACTCAATAGTATTTGGAAAGTTGGGAGCGGGAGGTTTATGGGGAAAGACAATTGGTTTTGCTTTAGTCATGTCAAGTTTGAGATGCCCATGGGACATCCAGTTTGAGATGTCAAAAAAAAAGCACTTAGGCACTTAAACAAGAGATTGTCCCTGGATGTGTAAGTATGTATGTGTGTACACATATACGTATGTGCACATATATGTATATGCTATATACATTATATATAAGAATAGAAATTATGGATCATGACAGAGATAACTAGGGATCCATTAGAAATAATGTGTTATTATTATATAATAGATTATGGAACCTACATGATCTGATGGGATTACCAAGTCAGACAACTTTTAAAATATATAAATAACAACAGTTCACATTTCTATAGCATTTTGTGATTTCAAGGGGATTTCTCTAAACAGCTCTGTGAGGCTTGAGTAAGTATAATTATCTCAATCATGCAGATGGGTAAAGTGGCTACCATGGGGAAGTCTGCCTTTTTTTTTTTTAATTCACACTAACATCCTGAAATTATTATTCAGAAGAGAATATTATTCTCTTTATTCAAGAAATTCAAATTCAGCAAACAATTTTTAAACATTTGCTAAGGGTAGACTCTGCTAGGATTTGAGAAACCTTCAGAGATAAGTAAGACACACATAGCAACTTCCCTTAAAGAGCTGACCATCTAATAGCTTTGGGTTTGGTGGGGGTGGTGAGTGGCTGGAATCAAGCAGAATCAAAGGTTAGAGAAAGAACCAAGAGGAAAACCAATGCACAGACTGAGTAAAAGAGTTATAAGCCATAAAGTGATTTACCACACAGCAATTCCACTTAGTTAACTCATAGGAGGAGATTATAGCAATATTTATTTCAAAGCTAGATTTACATGAATATTTACATGAACAGAAGAACTCAGTCTGAGAATGAGTAGGTAATGCAGGTGAAGTTCTCTTAAATTAATCTTAAGATTAAGATTAAGTTCTCTTAAGCTCTTAAAAAAGTTCACTTAAATAAAGGCTCACACCCTTGGGCAACTCTGAGGTACCACTTCATGAACCCATCAGATTATCAAAACTGAACAAAAAAATAAAAAAGGGAAAATGATGAACACTGGAGGGGCTCCTGAAAAATAGGTACTTCAATGCATTCTTGGTGGAGCTGTGGATTGGTCCAACTATTCTGGAAAGCAAATTATAACTATGCCCAAAAAGCTATTAAACTGTGCCTATCTTTTGACCCATTGATAATGCTACTAGATCTATATTCCAAAGAGAATAAAGAAAGGGAGAAAGGGCCCATAGAAATATATTTACAACAGCTCTTTTTGTGGTGACAAAGAATTGGAAACTGAGGTAAACAAACTGGGGGATTACTGAGCAAGTTATGGTATATAGATGTGATAGAACATTATTGTGGTTTAAGAAATAATGAAGGGGCAGAGTCAATATGGAGTAGTAAGGGAAGCACTCTACCGACTTTTCCCAATATCTCTCTCCAGATAACATAAAAATAACGCCTGAAATCAAATTTTGGAGTGGCAGAATTAACAAAAGGTCAGAGTGAGACATCATTCCAGCCCAAGATAATGTAGAATGTTGGAAGGAGAGACTTATGACATAGGGGGTAGAAGCTGACCACTTAGATGGAACACTGGTGGTGGGACTAGATGTTGGTGACAGAATCAGCAGTAGTTTTGGCAGGTCTTGAGTCAGAGATAGTAAAGGAACCTGTCAGTTGGTCAGAAAGAGATTAGAGGGGTCACTTATGCTAGCACTGGACACAGGACTAGATGCTGGTAGACAACTTCATTGCCTACACAACTTTCTGGATCACAGTTCAAGGACAGAAAGGAGAACTTTTTGTTAAGATGAAATAGGGGCCCCAAGAAGCAATATAGCTTTTAATCGAGGACCTTAAGGAACAATTTCACTTGTGATCTCAGGGATCTCCTTGAGGAGAAGTATAACTTCTAGTCCCAAGAGAGTTGGGATCCTGATGATTAGTATCAATTGTAACCTCAAGGATCATGATCCCTTCCAGTGTAAAGACCAGAGCACAGACCAAGAGAGGTAGTGATTAACTACTTCTCCAGATCAAAGCATTTTGGAAACAGTGAAAACTTCCCACCCCATAGAACTAACTCTGAAAGTAGCAGTTCAAAAGAGCCTGAAACTTATAACAGTGACCCACCACCCTGCCAGGAACAAAGTCCAATTTTAACATAAATTTAAAGTTAAGAAATAGGCTGTAAAAATTAGCAACAATAAAAGAGCTAGGATTACAACCAAGATAACATACCCAGACAAAACTGAGTATAATACTACAAGGGGGAAAATGGATATTTGATGAAAAAGAGGACTTTCAAACATTCTTGATGAAAAGATCAGGACTGAATAAAAAAAATGACTTTCAAATATAAAATTCAAGAGAAGCATGAAAAGATAAACATGAAAGAGAAATCATAAGAGGTTCAATAAGGATAAACAGTTTACATTCCTATACGGGAAGATGATCCTCCAAAAAACTTTATCATTATTAGAGCAATTGGAAGTAGTTTACATAGACAAAGGGGTTGATTATCTTGAGATGTTGTGCTTGTTTTTTAATGGATAGGCAAGAAAGAGGGATGTCTTGAGAAAAGGTAGCAGGAAAATGAAAAAATGGGGAAAATTAATATAAAAGAGGTATACAAGAAAGAGCTTTTACATTGGAGAGGAAAATTATGGGGTCAGGTAACAATTGATATTCATTTTCTTCTAAATTGGTCCAAAAAGGAAAAATATATATGCATGTATGTGTGTATATACACACCTATGCATATATATACATATACATATACATGTACATATACATATACATACACATGTACATACATACACACACTTAATTGGGGAATATCTTACCCAACAAGGAGGTTAGAGAGGAAGGGGAATAAGAAAAGGGAAGGGGTGATAAAAGGGAGGGCAGAAAAAAGGAAGGTAATAATCAGAAGAAAAACAGATTTTAGAGGAACAGGTTAAAAAGATAAACAGAAGAAAAGAGAATGAAGGGAAATTAATGGTTAGTAATCATAACTGTGAGTATGAATGGGATGAACTCATCTATAAAATAGAAGTGGATAGCAGAAAAGATTAGAAACCAGAATCCAATAATATGTCATAAATAAGAAACACACAATATAGAGACAAACACAGAGTTAAAAAAAAAAGGCTGAAGCAGAATCTATTAAACTTCAGCTCGAGTTAAAAAGGCAGGGGTAGGAATCATGATCTCGGACAAAGCAAAAGCAAAAATAGAACTAATTAAAGGAGATAAGCAGGGAAAGTACATCTTGCTAAAAGTACATCTTGCTAGACAATGGATAATGTCAATACTAAACAAAAATGCACCAAATAGCATACTCTCAAAATTACTAAAGGAAAATTAAATGAATTATAGGAGGAAATAGTAAAATTATATTAATGGGGAACTCTACTTTTTTCTCTTCAAAGTTATATAAATCTAACCATAAAATAAATAAGAAAGGAGTCAAGGAGATGAATAGAATCTTAGCAAAGTTGGATATGATAGACCTCTATAGAAAAACAAAGAGAAAGAAGTATACTTTTTTCTTAGCTGTACAGTGCACCTTCACAAAAATTGACTGTGTATTAGGGCATAAAGACCTCAGAATAAAATGCAGAAAAACAGAAATATTAAATGTACTTTTTCTGGACCAAAATGCAATAAAAATTATATTTCAATGGGTATAGAAATCTATCTTGTCCAACAAATCTATCTTATCTCTGTAGGAGATGAAAGGGATAAAAGGAAAATGTGTGTGTGAGGGGGTGATAAAAGGGAGGGCAGAAAAAAGAAGGCAATAATCAGAAGAAAAACAGAAAACACAAATTAAAAATTATTTAGAAACTAAATATTCTAATCCTAAAGAACGAGAATGTCAAAGAACAAATCTTAAAAACAATCATTATTTTCATTAAAGAGAATAACAACGAGACAACATGCCAAAATTTGTTGGATGCAGCCAAATAGTACTTAGGGGGAAATATTTATCTCTAAGTCTGTACATCAATAAAAGAGAGAAAGAGCAGTGAATTAGGCATGCAACTAAAAAAAGCAACAAAAGAAAAAATTAAAAATCCCCTTTTAAATAGCAAAATGGAAATCCTAAAAATCAAAGGCATGATGAATAAAAATTGAAGCTAAAAATGAAATAATAAATGAAACTAGGAATTGGTTTTAGGAAAAACTAATAAAATAGATATTTGGTAATTTTTATTTAAAAAAGAGAATGAAGAAAAGCAAACCTCCAGTATAAAAAAAATAAAAGGGAAAATGCAACACCAAAGAAATTAAAACAATTGTTAAGAGTTATTTTAACTCATCATAGGCTAAATTGACCATCAAGTGAAAATGAATGGATATTTTTTTAAAATATAAATTGTCCAGATTAACAGAAGAAATAGAAGATTTAAATAGTCCTATATTAGAAAAAGAAATTGAACAAGCAATAAATGAACTCCCTAAGAAAAAGTTCCCAAGAACAGATGAATTTATGTTTGAATTTTAACAACAATTTAAGGAAAAATTTATCCAAATACTATGTAAACTATTTGAAAAAATAGGTAAAGGAGTCTAACCAAATTCCTTTTATGACACAAATATGGTTTTTGATACCTAAACCAGGGAGAGCAAAAACAGAGAAAGAAAACTACAGATCTATTTCTTTAATGAGTATCTATAAAAATAAATAAATAAAATACTAGCAAGGAGATAACATCAATATATCACAATGATCATGTAGAATGACCAGGTGGAATTTATATCTGAAATGCAGGGCTCATTCAATATTAGGACAACTAAAAGCATAACTGACCATATTTAAAATAGAAACAAAAATCATATGACTAATTAATTCAATAGCTGCAGAAAAAGTTTTTGACAAAATATAACACCCATTCCTATGAAAAATACTACAAAGCCTAGGGATAAATGTAGCTTTCCTTAAAATGATAAGTAATGTCTATCTAAAATGAAGAACAAGCATTATCTATAAGGGTAGTAAATTAAAGTCTTCCCAATAAGATTAAAGATGTCCATTATCACAACTATTATTCAATATCATATTAGAAACGCTGACTACAGCAATAAGACAAGAAAGATAAATCAGAGCCATAAAAATAGGCAATAACAAAACTATCACTCTTTGCAGATAATATTTTGATATACTTAAAGAACCCTATGAAATTAACTAAAAGCCTGGTTGAAACAATTAACAACTTTTAAAAAGTTGCAGGATATAAAATAAACTCATAAATCATCATCATTTCTATATGCTACCTACAAAACTCAGCAGGAGGATATAGAAAGAGAAATTCCATGTAAACTGTAGACCATACAAAATACTTGCTAATCTACCTGTCAAGACAAATGTAAGGATTATATGAACACAATTACAAACATTCTTCACACAATAAAAGACAGATCTAAACAACTGGAAAAATAGTAATTACTCCTGGGTAGGCTGAGTCCATACAATTAAAAGGACAATTCTATTTATGTTAAATTACCTATTCAGTGCCACACCATTCAAACTACCAAAGAATAATTTTATAGAACTAGAAAAAAACCCACAAAATTCATCTAGAGAACAAAAAATTAAAAAACATCAAAAGAATCAGTGAAAAAATGTGAAGGAAGGCAGCTTAGTAGTATCAGATTTCAAATTATATTGCAAAGTGGTAATCAGCAAAAAAACAATCTGGTACTGACTAAGAAATAGAGTGGTAGACTGGTGGAGTATATTAGGTACACAATACAGGATGGTAAATGACTAGAATAATCCAGTGTTTGATAAAACCCCAAATCAAAGCTTTTGGAGTAAAAACTGACCACTAAATAAAAATTTCTGGGAAAATTGGAAAACAATGCAGAAGAGACTAGGCATAGACCAACATCTGACACCAAATACCAAGAGAAGGTCAAAATGGCACATGACAGGGACATAAAGAGTGTTATCATAAGTAAATTGGGGGAGGATAGAAAAATGAATCTATCAGATCTATAGATAATGAAACAGTTTATGGCCAGACAAGACATATAGAGAAGCATGTGAAGTAAAGTGGATAATTATGATTACATGAAATTTAAAAGTTTTTGTCCAAACAAAACAAAGTAACCAAATTAGAACAAAAATAGAAAATTTGGGAGGGAAATTTATAGCAAGTGTCTTTAATAAAGTTCTCATTTATCAAATACACAAGAAAGTGAGCCAATTTATATTAAAAAAGAGTTATTACCAAATTCATAAATGATCAAATAATATGAACAGGCAGTTTTCAGAAGAAAAAAATCGAAGCTATTAATAGTCTTATGAAAAAATGCTCTAAATCACTACTTAGAAGTGCCAATTCAAACAATTCTGAGATAACACCTCACACCTCTCAGATTGGCTAACATGATAGGAAAGGAAAATGACAAATTTGCACATAAATGCAAAGTTGATGGAGTTGTGAACTAGCACAACCATTCTGGAGAATAATTTGCAATACTCCCAAAGGGCTATAAAACTGTGTGTGTGTATACATAATTTATATACACACATGTATATACATACATACATACATGTATGTATGTGTGTATATATACCCTTTAACCCATCAATACCACTACTAGATCTGTATCCCAGAGATATTATAAAAAAGGGAAAAGAACTTATTTGTACTAAAATATTTATAGCAGATCTTTTTTGTAGTGGCAAAGAATTGAAAATTAAGGGGGAATGGGTAAACAAGTGATATATGATTGTGATGGAACATTACTGACAAGCAGGATGGTTCCAGAAAAACTTGGAAAGACTGATATGAGCTGATTCAAAATGAGCAGAACCAGAACACTGTATACAATAACAGGAATATTATAAGATCAAATGTGAAAGACTTAACTATCCTGATCAAGACAGTTCCAAAGAGCCCATGATGAAAAAAATGCTATCTACCTCTAGAGAGAGAACTGATGAACTGTAAGTCCAGAGTGAAGTATATTTTCTTTTTATTTTATTTTTCTTGGGTTTTTTTGAAGGGGGTGCATTTTCTTTTGTAACATGGCTAATATGCAAATAAGTTTTGCATGATTTCACATGTAGAATCCATATTGTATTGTTTTCCTATTTAAGGGTTAGGAATGAGTTGGGAGGAAAAGAATTTGTAACTCCAAAAAAAAAGAAAAGAATATAAAAATTTACATGCAATTGGAAAATATTTTTAAAAAATAAATATTTTTTAAAAAGAAATAATGAAGGTGATGGTATTAAAAAAAAAAACCTGGGAAAACTTGCATGAATTGATGCAAAATGAAGTGAGTAGCAGTGAGAGAACAATTTATGCAATAACAATGATTTTGTAAAGATAATCAATGACAAAAATAAATTTTACAACTTGGGAACTCTGATCAGCATAATGACATAATGATCAACCATAATTCCAAAGGACTCAAGTGAAACATGCTATCCACCTATAAACAGATACAGTTGATAGATTCAGAGTACAAGAATGAAGTATATTTTCTTCTTTCTTTCTTCAGACATGATTAATGAAGGAATTTGTTTTTCAGGACTACACGTGTTTGCAATGGGCTTTGTTTTTCTTGCCTTCTCAATGATGAGTGCGGGAGTGGGACATAGAAGGGAAAGAATTGAAAACAGAAAAGAAAATAAAATTGAATTTTAAACAGTTCCTAGTTTCATGGATTTAGAGCTTGGAGAGGACCTCAGGAGCCATCTAACCCAATTTCCTCATTGTACACAGAAGAAACTGGAGAACCAAAGAAGAGCTTTACTCAAGGATATCGTGGCCAGTCCAGTGTTCTAACTCAGGTCCTGGGTGATACCAAGTTCAGTGCCCATCCTACTCAACTTCATTTTCTTATTTTTCTTGTTGTTGTAACAACCTATAAACCTCGGAAAACTTTCTACCCTTTCTGAATTTATGAGAACCCAAAACCTAGCAGGGCCCTTAGTGAAACATATTTCTTTGGTTTGCTAGGCCCATTAGACATATAGAGAAGATTCTTCAGTGATAGTATAACATGTTGGAAGCTTAAGCTTTTGACTATTATTTATTGTTCATATAGCTAGGTCCAGATTAATGCGAACTTCTTAAAGAGGCCTATTCACGGAATGGGTATTACCTCACTCAAAGTGAGACTTGAACTGACCTAAAAGGGTCAGGGTCTCCTGTTGCATCCTAGGCCATCTCCAGTGATCCTAATGAATATCTGGTCACTGGACGCAGATGGCTCTGGAAGAGAAAGTGAGACTGGTGACCTTGCACAGACCCCGCTAACTCAAATCAAAGTCAATTGCAAGTCCCGTCATCATTTCCCAGATATCATGGTCCTCTTTGAAAATGAAGGACAAACACAAATGCAAACAATGAATCCTGTGAAAGTAGTTGATACATTTGAATTGGAACTATTCCCATCTATAATTATGTAAAACATGGTAATTGGTTCTAGTCCAAAAGGAATATGCAGTGCAAATTCAAATAAAGCGCTCTAATTGAGGCCTAAGCTATGTGAAATCAGTTTGCTAATTATAGACTGTCAGTTGAAGCTGGTTCTTATTTAACAATAGTATAGAAGCTGTAAATTTATATCACCAAATGCCCTGGGAAGCATGAAAATAATTTCTTTTAAAATAACAATTTGTTTAAAAATATTCTTAAGCTTAAATCATCCTTCCCTCAATTAGTTAGATTTTTGCTCTGGTAATAAATGTGGGGCGTTTTCAACTCAAACAGACACTGCTTAGGAGGAGCACAATGAACACTTTAAAAATTCCATTTTTGTCACTGAATGAGAAAGCATCAAATAAACAAAGTTAAGTATATGTACTAGAAAAAAACCATTTTGGTCTATGACAGACCTATTCAGATACAAAAATATTGCTTTGAAAACATGGAAAAGGGGAGTTCTGAAAAGATGACAGAATGAGAATGGCCAGGGGATCTTCTACTCAAAATTCCCTTCAAAAACAGAAAAAAGGAAATACCAAAAGAAGAAAAATGACCAGAAATAATCAAAAGGAAAAAATGTGATGCCACTCAAAGAAATGAGAAAATGAAATATCTTACATGGACTGAAAGAAACCCTGGCAAAAACTCTAGAAGAAAAAATATGCTGAGAGATAACATAAGAGAGAAAAGAAGAATAAAAAACAAAGCTAGAATTTTCTTGATGCAAAAATATTCAACAAATATTAATTAAGTGCCTATTATGAGCCAAGCCTTGTGCTAAGTGCTGGGGATACAATGAATGGCAAAAATTGTTCCTGCTCCCATGGAGCCCAGAATCTAATAGTACATGCATGATAAATAGAAGATAACCTTAGAGGTAAGACACAAATATTAAGGTCTGGGAAAGGCTAATTATGGAAGGGGGTCTTACTAAGACTTTGAAGGAATCCAGACAACAGCACAGGGACCAATGTTATTGGATGACAGAGTCCATGGAGGGGAGAAGGTGTAAGTAGAAGGCAAAGGTAGGAAGGGGTCAGGTTATGAAGGTCTTTAAAAGTCAAAAAGAGGACTTTATATTTGTACATAAATATAATAAGGAGACACTGGAGGTTTTTGAGTAGCAAGTGATATCTTCAGAACTGTCATTTAGGAAGATCACTTTGATAGCTGAGTAGAAAATTGATTGGAGACTAGTAGGGAAGACCAACCAAGAGATTACTGGAATAGCAGTGTTAGAGTAGAGAAGGAGGTTTATGTGAGAGATGTTAGGACGGTAAAACTGACAGGATGTATCAAAAGAATGTATAAGATGTATAAGATGAAAATAGGAAGAAGTTCTTGGTGAATGACCCAATTTTTTCCAATGAAATAAGAGAAAAGGTTCTTAGCTGAAAGGGTGAGAGGAGGAGGAGCCAGGGGAGCTTTGAGGAGGGATGAAAATATTTGGAAAAAGTACTATGATGAGTGGGATAATGAATCAATCAGGGAGATGCAAAAGAATTACCTCCTACAGTGGACCCAATTGAGGTAATTTAGCAGAAATTTGTACAGGACACAGTCAGCATAGATTCATGATTTTCTCCAATTTCATTCAATAGCACATGAATAGGAGCTAAGGAAGCAGATGGTGGGATTAATAGAAGACTGAGACTTGGTAGGGCAAGATCAGCAAGAGGGACAATGTATTAGGGACAAAAACCAGAAAGGCACTCAAGAATGGGATAATATAGAGTTGAACTGGTTCACCAAGGTGTCAAGATGAAGGGAACATTCTGGAAAAGAACTGAGAGAAGGAAGTGATTTGAGGTCATGACAAGGAAGAATAAAAGTATTAAGGTTGGCAAGGCAGAGGGAGAGTAGAAATGAAATAATTTTAGACTTTATGAATAATGACATTTGTATACTTAAATAATAAAAATATGTATTAGATATGTCAATTACAAAATAATGAAAATACTTAAGGAATTAAAGGAAGGAATGAAAATAGCAAAAATATAAGGCAAAATAAAAATGGAAATAAATAAGACTAAGAAATCTCAGAATAAGATGGAATGATAAAACTCAATAGATCAGAAATATCTGTTGAAAATATGCACAAAACCATAATCAATAAAAATTGTAAAATAGTTTAAAAGCAGAAAATTGTTGGCAGTTTCTATCCTGGAAAGAGCTCTGGGCTAGGAGATAGGAGATAAGGATAATGGTCCAAGTTCTATCAGTTATTCAGTGGGTGACTAAGGCAAGTCACTCTCCCTTGCTGTCTCAAGTTTCCTTGCCTGTAAAATAAAGGTGTCAATAATCCCCATACTAAAAAAAAAGGTGTTTATGCCTAACTCAATGAGCTAAATATAGTTCTGTTCCCCAAGACAGAATAGAAGTAAGAAAGCTATATTTAAACAAATATCAATGCAGAATATTTTATCAAATACTAGCAAATAAAATATAGCTATATATTAAAATACATTGTTTACATATCAGATTTATATCAGGAATTTAAGAATGACTTTACATTAGGAAAACAGAGAAAACAAATAGTTCAGAAATACAGTCCCTGCTTTCAGGCAACTCACATTCTTAATCGGTGAAGCAACATATTTGAGAGGGAAGGAATAGCTTCAGTGTGGAAGGAAAAACCCACAAGTCCAGAGGGTGCAACAGTTTGGAGGATGGCAAGGAGCAGGGTCAGTAGGATACACTGACCAGTCAGATGGCAGTTTGCAGGAGTCTTGAAGCATTATTAGAAGACCAATGGTTTGAAAAAGATGGGCTATTGTTTCTGGAAGCAGCTCAGGGACTTTGGCAGGACTTGCAACAAACAATTCAGTTAATTCTCCTCTGTTTATTCAGTTCTGGGTCCAACTAGTGAATTTGCCCATATGTATTAAGATATACTATCCTTCTACACTATCTTTCTAACTGCTTGTTATAATTGAGAAATAGGCCTTCATCTACTTGGTTTTTCCTGTATGGACTGTTAAGCTAAAGTTTTTTGAGTGATTATGGATATTTTGGTGCCATTAGTTATTTATAATATCACCTGTAGAAAGGAATATCTAAAAGACTTAACTATCCACAGCATTTACCTATTCTATTTGAACTGTGTTCTATATATCCTCTATGACAAAGGCAAACACTTTTGGTGACCATGTCTCATTGTTTCGTCTTGATTGATACTGGTAAACAGAAGTCATTGAACAAAGTTATCTCTGTTGTTGTTCTTATCAAAGAATATTGAATGATCTTAAGATATGTACATGAGAAACCTCATTAGACAAGAATCCAAGATTACACTTTATGCTACAAAGTCAAATGCTATTTTAATCAACAAAATTAATCTCTTTTATTTTATGAACCTTTAAATTCATTGTGCAACTATAAAGCATGTAGACTATCATTTGTAAAAGTCTGCATATTCCCTTCTCATATTTTCATGAAGGATACATTTGTGTAAATCACTCTCAGAAAGATTTAATAGTGCTGATAAAGGGGGCTTAGGAGTGAGTACTTGTGAAAATCTTACTGATCACCTTTTTTCAGGAGTAATACCAGATAAGAATATTTCCAGTTAATGTTTTCCCCATCATATATACTAAGACTCAATTCTTGTGTTCTCTAAAAATTGTTTCTCCTCCACCATAAATTTCTTTTCTGCATACTTGGCCAGTTTCATGCTTTCTCAGTGTTTGTCTTCATTAATGCCACTTCCACATTCTTATATAGCTCATCAAGCACTGGGATGTTAAAATAATCTAAATGAAGCAGTTCCATCATTAATGAAGAAAAACTCATTGTGAAAATATTGATAGATCTGTTCCATTTTTGTTATTCATCATTAAATGCTCATGTTAAAAGTTTCTGAAAACTACTCAAATGAATTATTGAATTGTTGGTCTCTTTTCTAAATTAGAAATAAACAAGAAACTGAAATGGACTATTCCCATTTCCTACAGAACTTAATTGATATAGCACAACTATCACAATTAGGAGGCCAAGAAAGACATATAACACTTTAGCCAACAGTTGACTTCCTTACCAAATACAAAAACATGGTCACTAAGAGCAACAATGGATTAGAATATAAACTAATTTTCCAAATCTTTAAAAGGATAATGTTAAAGATTATGAGAAACATCTCCAAAAAAAAAAAGAAGGAATAAGTCATGAGATAAGATAAACCCATATGTACCATGTGCATTTCCATATGACAAACACAAGACAAAAAAACTTAATAGAAAGAGAAATAGTTAAAAATGAAAAAAAAACTGGGGCAGCTAGATGGCACAGTGAATAGAGCACTGGCCCTGGAGTCAGGAGGACTTGAGTTCAAATCCAGCCTCAGACAATTAGCACAAAACTATCCCTGTCTCCTTGGGCAAGTCACTTACCCCCAACTGCCCTACCTCCCACTCCAAAAAAGGCAAATATATATATATATATATATATATATATATATATATATATATATATATATATATATATACACACACATATATATATATGTATATATATGCGTATATATATATATATATATATATATATATATATATATAAACTACTTAGGTATTAACATAGAGATTTGACTACCACATTGTTACCAGCTTATTAAGCCATATTGAATGGTTATTAATGTGCCAAGATATAGAAGCTACATATAAGTGTTCAGATTTTGTGAAGCAATTATAAATTCCTAAGTGTCCTCTAATTGTTCCCACCATCCACTCATTCTAGTCCCTCTCAATCTGGCTCTAGATATTATTATGACTAAATTTGCTCTTTCAAAAATTGCCAATAGTCTCTTAATAACTAAATATTATAGACTCTCCTTCATCCTCATTTTGAAATTCTTTTTTTGTTTTGCAGGGGGGGAAGGCAGGGCAATTAGGGTTAAGTGACTTGCCCAAGGTCATATGGCTAGTTTTTTGTGTTAAGTGTCTGAGGTCAGATTTGAACTCAGGTCCTCCTGAATCCAGGGCCAGTGTTCTATTCACTGCACCACCTAGCCACCCCCATTTTGAAATTCTTGATGCTCCCTTCCACTCCCTTCTTCTGGATGTGTTTTCCTCCCTTGGTTTCTGCTACATTGCTATCTCCTCTTTCTCTTACCTGTCTACCTATAGCTTTTTGGTCTCATGGGCTGTTTCATTATCCTTTGCACCTATATATGCATGTGTTCCAGTGTTCTGTTCTGGACTCTCTACCTTTCTCTATATATACATTTTCTCCCTTGGTACTCTTATTTCCTTCAATGATTATGTTTACTCAAATGCTTTCAAAAGCTATACTTATGGCCTTTATTCAAAATTTCAAGACCCACATCTCTCACTGCCTGCAAGATAACTTCATCAAGAGGTTTCAGAATCTCAAACATGTTTCAAACTGAGCTCACCATTTTTCCTTGAACCTACCTTTCCACTAAAAATGTCACTCATTGTTGATTCTCCATTTCCCTCATTGCCCCACTTCCCACATTCAATTAGTTGCCAAGTCTTCCCTTCTATTTACCACCATCTCTTACGTCTTGTTCCTATCTCTCCACTACAAAGCCAGACCTATCTTAACAATCTCCTAAGTGATCTTCCTGCTTCCCCTTTTATCCCCTCTATGATTCATCCCACACACAGCACTCACAATCTGATCATATTCCTCCATTGCTCAAAAACTTTCATTGACTCCCTATTATCTCTGGGAAAATGTCAAATGTCAGATTTAAGAGCTTCTCCAATATGGCTCCAGAATACTTTTCCAGCCTTATTTCATATTATGCTCATGTATGTGTTTTATATTCCAGTCAAACTGGACTACTAGCTATTCCCCAAACTCAGCTTAACAACGTCCACTTCTGTATATTTGCACAAGTTTTTCTCATTGACTTAAGTCTTCTTTTTATAATCCTATCTTCTAAGGATCCATCCTCTATGCTCTCTCTCTCTCTCTCTCTCTCTCTCTCTCTCTCTCTCTCTCTCTCTCTCTCCTCAATTCAACTGATGGAGTCACCAAATTGTAGTGCAGATAATGAGGTGCTGATGTAGCAAAGTGTTAGCACTTTGCTGAGAAGGGGCTGTTCTATTGACTAGACTGAAAATTTGCTATGCCCCTAGTTTTAAATAGTCTAAGCCCCAGAGATAGGTGACAGTTTGAGAGTTTGTGAGTTAGCAGTTATGGGTTAGGCTAGACTGAGGGCCATCACTGAAAAGAGCTCAGACTTTAAGAAGACCACCCTTGTGAAGCAGGAGGAGAAAGAGGAGAGACTTTCTCTCCTCCAATCCCTTGTATCAGCCATAACATCTAGGAGGGGAATTAGTAGACCGGGATGAGACATCTCATATAGCAGCTGAAGAATAAGTTAGAAGCAAAGTAAGTTGAGACACACTTGCCAGACAGGCATGGATATAAAGAGGCAGTGACTCTGATAGGAAACAGGTTCTAGGAGCACGATCTTTGGGAGAAAATAAGAGAGTCAGCTATGGACTCAAATTGCTAGCCCTAGCAATCAAGAGTTGAACCATGTAAGGACTCCATAGGAGAGAAAAGCCTTCAAGGTCTAGCAGTACTGAACAAGTAGCTTTGGTCACATCTCTTCCTTACAAGACTGTCTCATTATCATTATGCACTACTTGTGTCCAATGGATATTATGTGTATTAATTAGTGGGAGGATGCACTCCATTTTTCTAATGTAGGGTATATTTTGTGACCCCCCCTTTTTTTTTTACTGTTGTCTTAATTAAATGCCTTTAAAAATAATTAATAATGTCTCCTGACTGACTGCTAATTGAAAGTACACCAGTAAGGACTCCAGTAGTACAGTATATACATTTACAGAGTATACCTAGAACCTAAGATATCATTCCCCCTCAAGGTACTGGTGTAATAGAAGAGAGGGAATGCTATCAGATGGATGACAGAAGACTTACTCAGATGAATAGACATGAATACGTTCTAATTAGAAAATTCCTTGAATGTAAATGAATGGATCTGTACTATATAAAAGCAGTTTTCTCAGATGCATTATTTATAGCCCCCTAAAATCTTGTTTACTTTGTCAATCAGTATTACAAACACTCTGATTGGCAAAACAACTGTTCTAATTCAGTTTTTCTGCAATAGGAAAAAGCTTCAATTGGGTCACTTTCCTTCCTTTTGTCACCAAAGATATGTTCCCTCATTAACAGCATCCAGCAACACCATTTTCCCAGAGTACCAGAAACTAACCCTTCACCAGAACTGTATATTGCGCACAAGTGATATTTTTAGTAATACATTTATATTTGGACATGATCTTCAAGAAAGGAGTAAGTTAGTTCTGCTATAATTCTTGCTGTTCTTTTTCCATAATTTTCTTTTTTAATTGTGAACTTAGTTGCTATCAACAAACCTGAACATTTCAACATACAAAGAAGGAAAAAAGCAAATTTTACAGAAACATATGGATTTCTATTACATCATTTTAAGTGCATATGAATTTTAACATGGTATTAACAAAACTGTCCTGTTTATTCTTATCCCATTCTAAACTTCTTTCTGTGTATTTTTAATGCTTCTATCACTCTTTCTTTCCCTCTTTTTTTTCTTGACAACACTATCACCACCTACTAAACTCTCTCCACTACAACTCTCCATACCACCACCTCTATATAAAAGCTTTCCCTTGAAACATTAGTAATCTATAACTGAAATGGTCTGATTTCATCGCTCTACTCCTACTCCTTTCACCCAGATGAGACCCTAATCCTTGCATTTTTATACTTTCTTCTCTCCTTTTAATTGTTTTAAGATCTATACTCTGAAGCTAAAGCTTTTTTGCTTGTGCCTATTCCTTTATCAAGTCTACCTTTCTTCTTCAATCCTGCTCCCCTACTCCATTTTTTTCTGGTTTGCCAGATTTAGATGATGGAAATGTATGAGATTCCCATTTACCAAATCCTTCTTCAATGTTTGTTTATTTTTCACAAGCACTCCAATAATAAAAAAAAAAATTGTAAGTTCCTTTTCCTTCTATTTTATTGCTTCCCTAGTGTATTTCCCAGATCCCTCTTCAATATTTGTTTACTCCTCACATGCACTCTAATAATAAGAAATAGTCTCCTTCTACCTTATTGCTTCCCTAGTGTATTCCTTTTTCTCTCCCTTTCGTTTCCTATTTTAAAATCAATAACACAGAGAAAAACGACCCCAAGTTTCTGTGATTTTTTTTTTAATTCCCTCTGAGATCTTTGAAGACAGTGAGATTCTGAAAGGACATATATCTTTGCTTTCCATATTACAATGTAAAATCTTGATCATTGATCTCCTTCCAAAACATCTCTTATCTCCTGTGTTTGTTTTCCAGACTCTATTCTTTTAAATATTCTTTTTTTCCACAGTATGATGGTAGTTTTGTAGGATGAGTTATTCTTGACTGCAAGTCTTTATCTTTTGCTCTTTCAAATACTCAGTTTTAAAATTTCCTCTTCTTTATACTGATTGCAGCATAGGTATATATGATCTTGTCTCTGTGTCCTTGAAGAATACTTCAACTTTTTCTTTCTGGCTGCTTGCAGCATTTTTCTATAATCTAAAAGCTCTGGATTTTGGTTATGGCATTCTTCAGTGCTTTCAATTTGGAGATGCCTTAAGGAAATGCTTAAAGAAATATGTCTGTTTTCACTTTCCCCTTTAGTTCTAATGTACCTGGGCAATTTCCTTTTATGATTTCTTGAAATAAGATATCCAGCTTTGTTTGCTTTTTTGTGGTTTTCAGGGGGTCCATTGATTGCCCCCCAATAGTATTTTTCCCAATTATATGTAAAGATAACTTTCAACATTCACTTTTGTAAGATTTTGAGTGGGTCCATTCATTTTAGAATTTTCTCTCCTTGACTTCTTTTATAAGTCAGTTAGTTTTGATAGTAGTTACTTTACATGTTCTTGTAGCTTTCACTTTTTTAAACTTTGTTCTACTATTTCTTGATGCCTCATTGGATCACTGAATTCTGTTTGCTCCTTTCCATTTTTCTAGGAGACCACACTATATTTTCCACTTTCTCTCATTCTAATATTTTTCCTCAAGAGCTACAATATCAGTTCTTATCTATTTCTTAATTTCTTCCAGTAATTCTTAGAGTCTTTGTGGTCAAGATATTTTTTGTTCTGAGAATCTACTTGCATTTATTGTGTTATTATGTAAACTCTTCTAGTTTAATTTCTTGGGCTTCTCCTTAGTATTGAGAAATTGGTCAACTTATATCTCCTTAGTCCCTCTATTTAGACTTTGTGCCCAGGCCATATTTTATTCTAGTACTCTTAGATGGGTAGGTCATGATTTGACCCTACCTATCTCCCCTCTCTAGTCTGAAAACCACTGCTACTGCCCTGCAATACTTCTGGAAGGGGTATCTTGGATCATATCCCATTCTCTTTCACAATCTCTGGCTCCTGTATCTATCTCCTGTTGGCTCAAAATCCATCCTAGCTTTGGACTAGTTTCTGTCTCTTACTCCTTGTACAATCATCAATTGCCAACTGGCTTTGTTCTGTATTGTGCCCCTAAAAGTCCCTGACCAGGTATCAGGCTGGATTCAAGCCTCCTGGGGTATTCTGTATGTAAGCTGACAAAGCTCTGTGATTTTTTTATTTCCCTAGACTCCTATTAGGAATTGGTTTTGTCTATTGGAGCAGATCTGACAGAACACTTAAGACATGATGGTTTTAGGTCCTTTAGAAGGTTAGACCTAAGAAATGTACTTACTGTCTAAGGTTAAGCACTCTTAAGTCTCTTTTGCACACTGACTGAAAAGTAGTTGATTTTTCACTTGAAGCTTTGACAGGCTGGGGTCACCATGGTCCTGGTTTCAGGCCCTGTTTGGTTAGAGCTGGTTAGAGGATCCATTAAAGTGTCCTTGCTCAGAGCTACTGGCTATAATCTTCGGCAGTTTTTAACTACATGGAGATTCCATTTGATTTTGTGGATTGCTTCTTTGTTGATTCTGGCATTCTTTTTAATCTTTACTGGAATGTTTATCAAAAGAGCTTCCCTTGACTAAGACCTTTCAGTAGCTACCCTAATTAGAAGTTTGTATTGGCATAATATTTGGTATATGCATATGGCACCTCTCTCCTTGGACACTCACATGTATGTATGTATATAATGTTTACATACATATTTATATAAATATATATAATATATGAAATACATAGCATTGCATGTAATATATATTTTCTGATCCTCATCCTATCTTGGGGTCAGGGAATTGTGATGGTTTATTCTTCCCATTTAATCTATATGAAAATAATAGCAGGGAGGTTTCCTGATTAGTTAGCACAAGGTTTTTAGTTAGATAGTACAGTAAAAGGAGAACCAGGGAGTTACAGGACCTAGGTCTGACTCTGACTCTAATAAGCTGTATAACTTCAGGCAAGTCACTTAAACCCATTTGGACCACATTATTTGTAACACAAGAGAATTAGACTAGTTGACCTCTATTATCTCCTCCTGCTGTCACTTTTTTAAAAGTCATATTTTTACCTTTATTCTAAAAAGGCTAAAGTATATTCCGCCTCTGTCACTTTTGTGTCTTTCTGTTCTGTGGAAACCAGCCTCCCTCTGCAAGCTTATTTTATATTATGACCCTTCCTGCACTTTCTGTGCCAGACCAAGTACCCTATTTGCTATTCTCCTTGAACTTGGCCTTCCATCTCCCACATTCCATTCCTTTGCACAGGCTGTCCCCAAATCTACAATGCACTTTTCCTTACTTTCATTTTTTAGTCTCTTTGGATTTCTTCAAAGTAATACTCATGTGTCATCTCCTACAGAAAGCCTTTCCTAAGCTCCCTAGGTAATAGTCTATTTCCCTCCTAAGATAATTATGTATTTACTTCTTGTTTACATTCTAAATCCTCCCTTTCACCCAAGTTGCTTAAGATAAAGATTATTTTTCATTTTATTTTTGTATCCTCAGCACTGAGCATAGAACCTGGCATGTATTGGCTATTTAATAAAATTTTATGTTGGCCTAGCTTGGAACAAAAACAACTTGGGAAATAAAGGTGAGTATGCTGGGGTGCTGAAGGCCAGACAAGAGATATGGTTTTCAGGTGTTCAGGGGCAAGGGAGATTATAGCCACCCCCAAAGGAAAGACATTTCATGAGGAACATGTGCTATGGTGGAAAGAAAACTGCATCTTTGTACAGTGAATATGGGGTTCAAATTTCAACTCGATGATTGTTGCCTTGTAACCATGAGCTGTTTACTTCACCTCACATGCTACTGGTTTCCTTATTTGTAAAATGAAGGTTTGGACTGGATGACCTCAGAGGCTCCTTGAAATTCTAGAACTAGGGTATCTATTCTTATGAATAAGTAACAGATACAAATTTCTCAATTTATATCTTTTTTTCCCTCCCAGTAATTTCCTTTTATAGTATGTTTGTGTGTTTGCATGTGTATGTGTGTGTATTTTAATCAGACCTATCATTTCATTGGTATAGGGAATTACCAGTGAGGAAAGACCCTCATTAATGTAGATAAAGAACTGCTCTTAATTTTAGTTTAGAGCATGCCTGGGGTTAAATTTTAAGGTTAAATGACTGATTTGTAGCAGGGTCATAATAGTCAGTATGTGTCAAAGATGCATGGCTTTTTACCATCTATGGCTTTCTACCTACCTCAAAGTTTTTGGTCCCAGGACCCCATTATATACTGAAAAATCACTGAGACTTCCCTCTCCACAGTCTACCATGAGCTTATGTTTGTGGGTTATGCCTAATTATATTTACCACATTCTGCATTATAACATCTTAATAGTATTGTGAAATTATAGAAATGATCACATCTGTAGTATTATTTGACCTCAAGGTTAAAAAAAAAAGAATCTCAGAGAATTTCCATAGGTTCTCAAAACATGCCTTAAGAAATGCCTTTTTATTTTAATCATAGTTATTATTTGAAAATAAGTACTGTCTAAGAAATGGGCAGATTCTGAGGCATGTTTTTAGATTCTTTGCCTTGTTACCAGACTTGCAAAGTTCTTGCTTATTAAAATTGAAGGTCTTTCAAAATGGCTCAGCTTTTGTCATTTATGGAGTTAAGTAGCTGAACACTAAGATAGGAGAAGAAATGTTGAATACTGGAAGGAAATGGGCCATTTTGACTAGAACAGATAGCACATAAAGGTGAATAATCTGAAATAAGAATGGAAAGATGAGTAATATAAGTAAGGTTCATTGTGGCAGGCTTTAAATTTCAGGCTGAGGAATCTGTATTTTACCATAGAGGAAATAATTAAACCCGTAGAGAAACATTTTTTTTTTATCCAAAGCAGTATTCATCATACCTTTACATACATTTAGTCTTTTGGTTATAAAACAGAACTGATTGGGGTGTTGAAAAGGATAGAGTCCTATTAATATACAAAGAACTGTCAGCAGGAAATCATAGAGTATAATAATGCAAATAAAGGTAGTAAATTACAACATCCATAGCAGGAGATAAAATATGAAATTGGTGCTAATTACCTATCTTCCATACAGCATTCTGAGCTATGTCAATGGTTGCTTTCACTGTCATTTACTTCCAAAAATCTACAGTTGATTTCTTAACATTCATGCATGTATAGTCTGTACTTTCAATTAATTTTTTTACATTAGTTAGTAAGACTTGGTTCTGAAATACAAGGGCCAGTCAACTTTTGAAGTGATGAGAAAGCAAACTTTGACCTGTGCATTCAGCAGAGCTCAATATCCCATGGACTTCTACACTGATATCTTTCTATACCAAATGAGCAAGTTCAGTCAAGGATGGCAGGTATAATTAGAAATGGGTCCTGCCCCTGATGCACCAGATAGATAAACTCTATAAATCCTAAATCACATGTTTATGAGGGCAAGTGATATGTGGCTGTCCATTTATTGTTAAATATTTTATTTTACTTGTTTAAAAATGCGGCAGAAATCAGGTTTCTAAAAAAAAAAATGACATTTCACCAGGTCCTCTGAAGAAACTGAAGTCATACCTTTATCCTATTGATTTGAGAAACTTGGTTCTATTCTGACAATAAAGAAGATATTTAAGGCTTCATCAGAGCACGTTAGAACTTTTTATAACAACTTTAATCAGAATGTGTCTCCAGGGAACTATGGACATTGTTGTATGACACAAAACACAGAATAAGGAACTAAGCCAAGAAACTTGAGCTCTAGTCTCCTCTTCATTGTTGACTGGATAGATGACTTGGCTAACTTATTTCCCCTCTCTAGCTCTCGTTTCCTCTTTGGTAAATGAAAAGGATCAACTTAAGTTGAGATCCTTCTCAGTACCAAAATTCTTTTATAACAAAGAATGAAGACATGGAGTGACTTGGCCTATCTTTTAATTTCCTCTTTTGTAAAATCAGGGGATTGGATTAGATGGTCTCTAAATTCCTTTCCATTTCTAATTTTCTGCTCCTGTGCATCTTGTTCATTTCATTGCGATTCAAATCTCTGGACAGCTGGCCCTGGGGGAATATCTTGTATCATTCTGGAATAGTGAGATTCAGAATTTCAAGGATCATAGACAAAGCTTCACACTAAGTTAAGCTAACTACAGATTTTATTATGTAATAAACTATGTGGACATATTCATACAAAAAGGATACAAGATGTGCACATTTCTGGTCCACTTTGCTGCTACCCACAGAGTGGCATCTTTGCCAGCCCACCTTTGTCTGGTGTGGGGAAATGAGGCTATTTCCTCATGGATCCCAAGCTGCATACCTCAAGCAGGACACTACAACGAACTGTAGGGGTGCAAGTAGCTAGTTTATGTTTTCAAAAGAAATAACGATATTGGATGAACTGCTAGCTCTAGGTAGTTAACAGTTTAAATATTAGATCATACTATCTTCTTAACAGTGATGTTCTTGAAGGTTTGAGATATGTTTTTTGTCTACCGGTATCTTTGTTCCAGTAACTTCTCAAATTTTCCTGTTTGAGATATATTTTTAAGACACTGCATTTTCACATTTGCTGTGATAAAAATAGCAAGTATTGTGTGAAAATCAATGTGAAAAAAGAAATGAAGATGATTGTAACCCATATAATGCCAAAGTTTGAGATGTTGTACAGTACCCAACAGGTACACACATCCATTAGTAAATGTGGTTATTTAAGAATGAAATAAAATATTTTTCTTTTATGTATATTTTTTTCAAATACTTACTAAGTTGATAGGACATAAGTACTTCTTAAGTTCTTCAGACTTAACTACTTAATAAACAGAACCATTGGATATCTACTCTACCTTAGATGTGCTGTGAAAGAAAAACCTTTTAAAAGTATAGTAATCTTAAAGTAAAATGACCACTCTAGTGGTCACTATCTGTGTTTCTTTCTTCCCCACACCAGGCAAAAGGAACTAATCCAAATAAGTTGTGTAGCATTTCCACTAAATTTCTTGTCCTTCTGCTTTTTAAAGTATTACAAGATAAACCAAGATGGCAGGGTAGTAGGAGGCATTACAGCCTGCTGAGTACATTCTCACAACTACTCCAAAAAGAACTAGAAAACATAAACCAAAACCTAATGGGAAATTTAAGTTAAAAAAAAATCACAGTAAATCATTTTTTTTCCTGAGCAGGTTTGCACAGAGAAGTCTGAGGACATTGGTGACCAGGTCTCTCTAAAAGCACTCAGTGCAGAATCTTTCATTACAGTGACTGACCAAGGGCCTGCAGCTGTGTACTAGGAGGAAGTCCCAGATCCAGCAAAGGGGTCTGACACTGTGCAAGAAGCAGGAACACATGACAAAGACAACACAATCTGGGCGGCAGTAAAGTAGACCAGAGATGTGCACATGTCATATCTTTCTTGTGTGAATGAATATATCCATTTATATAATAAAACTTGTAGCTAGTTCAACTTAGCTTTATTACTTATATTCAGGGTAACAGAGTACTAGTTATCTTGTCTTTGAAATATCTATTGTCTGTGACCCCTCCTCTCCTTTAGCAGAATGCTCAGTGGTGCAGTGGAAAGAGAACTGGGCTTGGAATCAAAAAGACTCATCATCGTGAGTTTAAATCTGTCCTCAGACACTAACTGTGTGACCCTGGGCAAGTCAATTGACCCAGCTTGCTTCAGTTTTCTCATCTTTAAAACGAGCTGGAGAAGGAATTGGTGAACCACTCCAGTATCTTTGCCAAGGAAACCTGAAATGGGGTTACAAAGCATTAAACACACCTAAAATGACTGAAAAACAAGAAAAACACTCTTCTAGCACTGCCAACATCCTGATATAGGATCTCATCACCTCATAACTAGACTAATGCAATATATTGTGATTATTCTCCCAGTATCAAATATTTCCCCATTCCAGGCCATCTTCTACTCAGTTATCAAAGTAACCTTCCTAAAGGGCAGGTCTGATAGTATCACTCCCCTATTCAATAAACTCCAGTGGCACATTATTGCTGCCAGGATCAAATATGAAATCCCATGTCTGGCCTTTAAAACTCTTTATAACTTGTACCCTTCCTACATTTCTAGTTGTTTTAAAAATAACTCAATGCCTTCCACATACTCTGTTGATCCAGTGACACCACTGGCCTCCTCACCATTCCTCCTACAAGATCTGTCTCCTAACTCCATGCATTTTCACTGGCTGTTCTCTTGTGTCAGGAATTCTCTCCCTCCTTATCTCTGCCTTCAAGTCTGGCTTCCTTCAAGTCTCAGCCAAAATCCCGCCTTCTACAAGAAGCCTTTCCTGATCTTCCTAAGTGTTAGTTTTCTCCCATTCCCCCAGATTATCCCCAATTTATCCTGTTTACATCTTGTTTGTGTATATTTGTTTACATGTCATCTCCCCTGTTAGACTGTAAATTCCTTAAAGGCAAGAATTCTTTTCTTTTGTTCCTTTTACACTTTTTTTGCCTTTCTTTGGACTCCCAGTGCTTATCAGGTGCCATTAGTAAATGCTTATGGACCAAAACAGAAATCTAAAAAAGAAATATATCAAATGATATAACATATAAAATGCTTTGCAAACCTTAACATGCTATATAAGTACTATTTTTTATTATAATACTATCCTGAAAATCAAAGGAGAGATTAACGGAATTGAAAGCAACAAAGTCACATGTGAATAATAATTAAAACAAAGAACTTTGGGGAAGAAAATAAAATGAATTACTCAATAATTATATTTTAAACAAGAAGAAAACCAAATTATCAGAAGTGAAAATGAAGAAAAGATAAATTGACAACAAATGAAGAAAAATGGAAATTATTAAAAGCTATTGTGCCTAATAATGTACCAATAAAAGTGACAATCCAAATGAAATATATAAATAATTAAAATATAAAATACCCAGGTTAACAGAACAAGAAATAAAGGCCTTAAATAAGCCAGTTTTAGAAAAAAGAAATTGATCATAAATGAGATCCCAAAGTGAATTGGGGGGTGGGGGGATAGGGAACTCCAGTACTAATGGAAGAAATATGAGAAAATTCTACCAAAACTGAAAGAATAATTAGTTTCCATGTTACACAAACTTTTTGAGAAAAAAATAAAACAGCAAAATAAAATATCCTAATACAATATTGTTTTTGTTTAAAAAAGTAAACCCAGGATAAAATGGATTATTCTGTTGAAATTGAGGGAATAAGCATAAAGAAGAAACACAATTATCACTTTTTTTGCAAATGATGTGGTTTATTTAGCAAACCATAAAGTATCAACTAAAATTAATTGATACCATTAATAACTTTGGTAAATCTGCAGTATATAAAATAAATGTGTGTGTATATATATATATATATATATATACACACACACATACACATATATATATATATCATTAGCATTTCTGTATAGTACCAACAAAACTCATTAGGAAGAGGTAGAGGAATTCTATTTAAAATTAATATATAATATATAAAATATGGGATAGTCTATCTACCAAGGCATTGGTAGATAGGAACTATATGAATACAGCTATAAAAGAGTCTTTATACAAATCAAGGCATTTAAATAACTGGAGAAATATTCTTTGCTCATAGGTAAGCTGGGTCAACAATCAATTTACTTATTCAGTGTTATGACAATCAAACTATCAAAGAATTATATTATAGAACTAGAAAAAATAAAAACAAAATTCATCTGGAGGAACAAAAAAGTCAAGACTCATTAGGGAAATATGAAAAAAGTTGGAAGAATAATTTAAACTATAACATTAATATTAAGACTTTTACAAACTGATAAAGTATAAAGGGAACAGAATCAGAAGAGCAATTTCTATAAGCAAAACAATACTGTAAAAACAAAGATCAATATAAAGACTATTTTTGGCTCCTGAAGAATGATGATGGAACATGGTATTCTCCTTCTGACAGAATGATGATGTACTTAAGAAGCAGAAGGAGATGTATATATTTTTGTACACAGCCAATGAGAAAACTTGTTTTGCTTTTGACTAGACATAGCGGTTAAAGAAGTTTACTTTTCTTTCCCCTTCTGTTCAGTGGGATGGGAACTGGGGGTAAGAAAAAACAGATTTCTATAAATTTAAAAGAAATCACTTTGAAAAATAGATATTGGAGGGAGCTATAGGTGTAGAATGTTGCATGCACTTTCAGATAAGGTCACTGTATTGTTAGTTCTGCTTAGTTGTTTTACTTTGTTACAGGAAAGCTCTCATGGGTAATCTGGAAATGTTTGCAATATAAAAATGAAGCACATCAATAAAACTTTAAAAATAAAAAGGAAAAGGAAAAAAAAACCTGCAAAGCAAGGGGCCATACAAGTAGTAGGTTCTCAAGTTATATTGCAAAGAAGTATTATCAAACAGTTCGGTACTGGTTTAAGAAATAAAATTAGATCAATGAAACAGGTTAGGTTCACAATATATAGAAACACAGTAACAAAGTAGTTTTGCAAAGTAGGTTTTGCAAATGCAAATATCCTAGCTATTGAAGTAAGAATTCCACTATTGGATAAAAACTGCTGGGAAAACAGGAAAGTTTGAAGAAAGTAAGTATAGACCACATCTCATACTGTCTACTAAGATAAGTTCCAAATTTGTTCAAGTCTCAAGCTAAAATCTCACCTTTAACTGATTTAAATTTATATGAATCATTCTTATTTAAGAACTGTCTCCAATTGATAAATGGTCAAAGGATATGAACAGACAGTTCACAGAGGAACAAATCCCACCTATCAATAACCACATAGGGAAAAATGCTCCAATTCACTGATAATTTGAGAAATGCAAATTAAAGCAATTGAGATTCTACCCCACATACATCTGAAAAATAAAGGTGACCAAAAAAAATGAAAATGAGAACTGCTGAAGGGACTGTGTGAATGCAGGTACCTTAAGGCATTCTGTTGGAGCTGTGAAATAATAATACTGTGATTCGGAAAACAACTTGGAATTGTACTTCCAAAGTTACTAAACTGTGCATACCTTTAACCCTTGTAATGTTAATGAAATATACAATCTTCCCTTTCTATTACTAAGGGAAACTTGCTTAAAGGAGGCTTGCTTATAGAAAGGCTTTCACATCTTATGCTAACTTCTAATTAGTCACTGAGTCAGGAGGATTGTGATGCCTTCTGGATCTGAGAAGTGTATATACAGTCTGAGTTGGTATTTTGCTTTCTGGCCTCCCTTATGAGAAGGATCTTGTGATTTCCTGGTCAAGATTCTGAGTGGCCCTATGTTCAGAGCTCCCTGACTGCTCAGATATAAACACTCTATCTATCCAGGGATGTATGCAAAGTTTATAGCAATATTCATTTGATTCAGGTAATCAGAGCCCTTTCCATTGGTCTTTATCTCTGCTTGTATTTTCTCTGAAGTTCAGAGTTCTGACTTTTGCCATGAACCAGTGAATGTGATTTAAAAAGATTGTTGACCCCTTAAACAGCTATTTTTCCTAATAAAGCAGATCTAAAAACCTATGCTAGTAGGCATCTTGGGTATGCCAGTGTGGTTGCTGTTACAACCCTGTGCTATCACTACTAGATATATGATCCAAAAATACATAAATAAAAAGAGGAAAGTTACCCATTCACACACACACACACACACACACACACACACACACACGTACACTCACACTTATAGTAGTTCTTTTGTGGTGTCACAGAACTGGAAATGAAGGAGGCCTCCATCAATTGGAAATGGCTAATTATTGATGAATATAATATATAGGTATGAAAATAAATATAATAAATGTATATTTATATGCATGAAAATAAAAATATATTTATGAAAATATAAATGAATACCATTTTACTGTAAGAAATGATGAAGAGGGTGGTTTTAGAAAATTCTGGGAAGACTTGTATAAACTAATGCAGAATGAAGTGAATAAACCAGAAGAATAATTACAATAATAGCAACAACATTATAAAACAAAGAACTTTGAAAAAACTTAAGAATCCTGATTAACACAATGTCTCACCATTATTCTAAGGGCACGTGATGAAATATGTTCCTTTTCTCCGGATGGAGAAGTGATGAATGGAGGTAGATAGAGGCATATTTTTTGGACATGGACAATATAGGATTTTTTAGCTTGACTGTGCATATTTATTATAATATGTTTTCTTTCTTTTTTAATGGGAAGAGGGAGTTGAAGGAAGAAAAGTCTGATTTTGTTAATTGAAAAAATATATTTTCAATTAAAAAAATAATTTTAATATAAAAAAGCAAAATAGCAAAGTATCGTAGAATGATTTAGTGTAACAGAAAAGAATGCTACAAGCTTTCATGCATCCTGAAGACCTAAGTTGCCTATTTGAAACACAGTAACTACTATAATTTATTTCATATTAATGGCTTCAAGTAATCAAGATATGATCCATTTTCTAATACAGTACTCAAACCAGAAACAAATTTTTAAAAAGATTATTATCTATTGAAAAGTAACTCCCATCTATAGCTCCAAACTCTGGAGGGAATCTGATCCCAGGTTCTATAGGTGATGATTATCTGGATGTATGAAGTAATTGCCTAATCCTGACTTGGTCCTCCCTCTCCCACATCACTTACTCCCATCATTTAATTCAGGTCTGAGAGAACTTCACCAGGGTTGTCTTTAACCTGGTTCTCTTAGAAAACCTGGTTCTCCCATAGAAAAACACTACACAGAGTAAGGGTTAGGGTTGGAGCAGAATATATTGTGCTTAAAAAAAAAACAGGTGTAGCATTTGTGATATCAGAGAAAATAATACCAAAGATAGATCTAATTAAAAGATATAAGGATGCAAAATGACACAGAGAAGCTAAGTTCCATCTGAGGACAGCACAGCAGGCTGGCAGGAATTGGCCAGCACAGCGCTCTGGGAGCCAACCTCAGGCCAGTGTGAGCTGGAAGGTTTTAGCCCCAGGGTGGGCCTGACAAGCCTGCAGCTAGAGGAACTCCAGAACACCAGCAGCTATGGCTGTTTCCAGAATTATCAACACATAGATGCTAAGGACACAGTGAGAGGTCAGTGCAGTGTGGATTTTGAGATCCAGTAGTTGAGAGTGCTTTGGCTTCTGCCCCAGGGTGAGAAGCGTCTGAGATACCACAGCATAGCCGCTGCCACAAATGGCTGCTTCACCTCCTGGATGCAGACTGTAGAGGGACCAAGCAACCAGTCTGAGGAGTAATTGCTCTTGCTTTAACCTGCTTGGATCTGGATTGCAGTCTGGGGTGTGTAACCAGCTTGCCAGAGTGTGTGGAGGCTTCAGTGAGGGCACCCAACTAATACCTCCAGCAGCTGAGAAAACCCCAGCATTTGGGACAAAGCTCCCCTGTCTGGTGGCAGAGTTCTACTGTGGCAAAAAGCCTGAAAGTCAAGAAATTGAGTGGCAACATGACGAGGCAAAGGAAGCAAAAGAAACAGAAGAATCCAATATTAGACCCCTATTTTGGGGACAAAAAGGATCAAAGTGTGGAACAGGAGGAAGACAGTGAAATCAGAACTCCTGTACCAAAAGCTTCAAAGGAAAATACAAGCTGGTTACAGGACATAGAGGACCTTAAGAAGCAGATAAGAGAAGTGGAGGAAAAATTGGGAAGAGAAATGAGAACAATGCAAAAAAATTATGAAATGAGGATCAACAGCGTAACTGAGGAAAATAACACCTTAAAAATAAACTAACTCATGGCAAAAGAGGCTCAAAAAGGCAATGAGGAGAAGAATGCCTTAAAAAGCTGAATTTGCCAGATGGAAAAAGAATCTCAAAAGCTCACTGAGGTAAATCATTCCTTCAGAATGACTGGAGCAAATGGAAGCTAGTGACTTTATGAGAAATCAAGACACTGTTAAACAGATCCAAACAAATGAAAGAATAGAAGCCAATGTGTAATATCTCATGGGAAGAACCACTGACCTGAAAAATAGAACCAGGAGGGATAATTTAAAACTTATTGGACTACCTAAAAGCCATGATCAAAGAAAGAACCTAGAAATCATTCTCCAAGAAATTCTCAAAGAAAGCTGCCCTTATGTTTTAGAACCAGAGGGCAAAATAGAGGTTTAAAGAATCCAACAATCACCTCCTGGAAAAGATCCTAAAAAGAAAACTCCTAGGAATGTTATAGCCAGGTTCTAAAATTCCCAGGTCAAGGAGAGAATATTACAAGCAGCCAGGAAGAAACAATTTCAATATTGTGGAAACACAGTCAGGATAACTCAGGACCTGGCAGCTTCTACACTGAGGGATCGAAGGGCCTGGAATATGATATTCTGGAGGTCAAAGTGAAGAGGGAAGGGTGATAAGGAGGAGGGGAGGGTAAGTGGTTCTTCCAGGGATGCACCCTAGCATCCAGTCTGGAAGGAATTCACCGGGCTCAAGCAAACTTTGAAGCCAAAATTGTAAAGTTTATTGCTACACTGTACAAGGACAGCGGGCTAGATTCTTATGGAACCTGCAAACTCGAAGAGGCCTCAGGCATAGTTTTAAGGTGTCAATTATGCTAACTAGGTGAGCAAGGGTGGGATCAGGAAAGAGTTAAGGAGTGGTCAGTGCTCAAAGGACCATACACTTTTAATATCAACTGTGCAGGTGTATTGCCCATGATTCACTGGGAAATAGCTCAAGGCGGGGCTAGCTGGAGGTGTGGTTTTAGACCTGATACCTCACTAAAGAGTACCCAGTCTGTCACCCACCAAGGTCATCAGAGACAGTGTGGATATATAATTGACTAATGAGTTACCCTATAGATAAGGTATTGAAGAATTTATGGTGGGGCTGGCCACTCTAACTAAGGGAGATAACATTTACATAACTTATTGTTTCAACCAGAGATAAACAGGTCATGAGTTGTTGCTGGGCAGAGTGCTGGAAGGGGGAAGAGGAAGAGTCAATGCTCTGAGGCTGGGGGGTGGAAATGTGATTTTACAGACTGCTTTTACAAATTGATTTTACAGACATAAATCCCAAAGCACCCCATTTACAAACTGATGTTACAGATTGATACTACAGACATATATACATCACAAGGACCCCATCAAAAGGAGTTGGGATTAAAACCAAGAATCACCTACCCAGCAAAACTGAGTATCATATTTCAGGGGAAAATATGGTCATTCAGTGGAATAGAGGACTTTAAATTATTCTTGATGAAAAAACCAGAGTTGAATAGAAAATTTGACATTCAGGTACAAGAAGCAAGAGAAGCATGAAAAGGTAAACAAGGAAAAGAAATCATAAGGAACTTATCAAAGTTGAACTATTTATATTCCTACATGGAAAAATAATAATTGTAATTTATGAAACTTTTCTCAGTATGAAAATAGTAGAAGGGAATAGAAATATAGTGTATATCGGAGGGTATATGTGCATATGAATTCATATGCGAATGTGTGTATATATGTTTACAGGTATACATAGATAGAGGACACGACCAATTTAATGGGAAGGGATGATACTTAAAAGGTGAAATTAAAAGGTGAAAGAGGGATATAATGAGAGGAGGTGGGGAGAGACAGAATGGGGTAAACTATCTCATATAGAAGAGGCAAGGGAAAATGGTTTTAATGTAGGGGAAAGACAGGATGGCAAAAGGGAATGGGTCAACCTTATTCTCATTGAATTTGGCTCAGGGAGGAAATGACATACAACTAAATAGGGTATCTCACCCTATAGGAGAATGGGGCAGAAGGGAATGAGAGGGGGGATCATGGAAGGGAGGGCAGGCTGGGGAGGCAGAGAAGTTGGAAGCACCCACTTTTGAAAAGGGACAGGATCAAAGTAGAGAATAGAAGAAGTTGGAGGTGGGATAGGAGGGAGGGAAATATAGTCAGTCTTCTACAATAAATCTACTGTGGTAATGTTTTGCATTAGCTACACATGTACAACCTATATTGAACTGCTTATCTTCCCAGTAAGGGTGGGTGACAAGGAAGGAAGGGAATGAATCTGGAATTCAAAGTTTTAAAACCAAATGTTTAAATATATATACTATTATTAATACTATTTTACATGTAATTGGGAAATAAGATATACAGGCACTGGGACACAGAGATCCACCATGTCCTACTGGAAAAGTCGAAGGGGATATGGAGGAAGATATGGGAGAGAGAAGATTGGAGGAGGGGATATCCTGTGGAACCACTATTTTGGGACAGTGGGTAGGGAGAAAAATGGGGGGAAAATTTGTAACTCAAAATCTCAAAGAAATTAATGATGTAATAATAAAGCATTCAAAAAAATGATATAAGGATATGAACCATATCATGCTAAAAGGTACCAAAGATGATGAAGTACTAAACATAAATATGCTAAATGGTATAACATCCAAAATTTTCAAAAAGAAATTAAATGAGGAAATAGACAGTAAATTCATACTAGCAGGGGACTTCAACTTCTTCCTCTCAGAGCAAGATAAATCTAACCAAAAAACAAACAAGAAAGAACTTAAGGAAGCAAATAGAATTTTAGAAAAGTGAGATATGATAGATCCTTGGAGAAAGCTGAATGGGCACATGGCACCCACACAAAAATTAACCATACATTAGCGAATAAATACCTCACAATGAAATGCAGAAAAGCAGAAGTATTACATGCATCCTTTTCAAATCAAAAGTCAATAAAAATCACATCCAATAAAGGGCCATGGAAAGATAGATTAAAGATTAATTACAAAGTAAATAATATAATTCTACAGAATAAATGGGTCAAAAAACGAATCATAGAAAATTCAATAATTCCATTAAAGAGAACATACCAAACAAACCAAAAAAATTAAAGAGAACAGTACCAAGACAACATACCAAAATTTATGGGATGCAGTCAAGCATTAACTAGGGGAATTGTTATATCTCTAAATGCATATATCAATAAAATAGAAAAAGACCAGAACAATGAATTGGGCATGTGACTTAAAAAAAAAAAACTAGAAAAAGAACAAATCAAATATTCCCAATTGAACACTAAGTTGAAAATCCTAAAAAAAAAAAAAATCAAAAAAGAAATTAATAAAGTTGAAACTAAAATAATGAACTAATAAATAAAACTAGAAACTAGTTTTATGGGGCAAAAATTAAATAGATAAATCATGGGTTAATTTGATTTAAAAAAAAAAGAAAACTAAATTACTAGTATCAAAAATGAAAAGGGTTAACTCACCACCAATAAAGAGGAAATTGAAGCAATTACTAAAGCTTATTGGAAATTGAAGCAATTACTAAAGCTATTCTACCTAGCTATATGCAAATAAATCTGACAATCTAAGTAAAATAAATGAATATTAACAAAAATATGAATTGCCTGGACTAACAAAAGATGAAATAGAATACTTAAATAACTCCCTCTTAGAAAAAGAAATTGAACAAAACCATCAATGTACTCCTATAAAAAAATCCCCAGGGTCAAATGTATTCACAAATGAATTTTACCATACATTTAAAGAATATTTAATCCCCAAACTGTATAAACTATTTGGGGAAATAGACAAAGAAGGAGTTCTGCCAAATTCCTTTTATGACAAAAATATGGTGCTGATAACGAAACCATCAAGAGCTATGATGGGCCAGGGTGGGGGGAGGTTGGGGAGAAAGGGAAAGAAGAGTACTATAGTCCAATTTCCCTAATGAATACTGAGGCAAAAATATATATTAAATATAATACTAGAAAGGAGATTATACCAATATCTCAAAAGAATTATACCAAAACCAGAGTTGAATAGAAAATTTGACATCCAGACGCAAGAAGTAAGAGATGCCTGAGAAGGTAATCAGGGAAAAGAAATCAAAAGGAAAGTTGAACTATTTACATTCCTATATGGAAAAGCAATATCTGTGACTGATGATATCTTTCTCACTATGAAAATAATGGAAGAAGGGGTGTGGTCATATGAATACATATGTGAATGTGTGTGTATATGGTTACAGTTATATATGGATAGAGGGCATAGGTTGAATTTGTTGGGAAGGGAGAATACTCAAGGGATGAAATTATGAGGTGAGAGAGGAAAGTAGCAAGAGGAGATGGGGAGAGACATGGTAGGGTAAACTATCCCATGTAAAAACAAGGGGAAGTGGTTGCAAAGGAGGGGGAGAATAAGAAGGCTAAAAAGGCAAAACCACATTCACATTGAATTTGGTTCAGGGAGAAAATGACATACATACTAAATGGGATATCTCAACCTGCAGCAGGATAGGGGGAAGGGGGATGAGAGGAGGGATGATGGATGGGAGGGCATCCTTGGGGTGAGGGGAGGTTGGAAGTACCCACTATAGAAGAGGGACAGGATCATGTAGGGAATGGACCAGGTGGGGGGTGGGATGAGTGGGAGGGAATTATAAGCAGCTTTGTACAATATATCTACTATGATAATGTTTTGCATAGCTAGACATGTACAACATATACTGAATTACTTATCTCCCAAGAGGGAATGGGTGACAAGGGAGGAAGGAAATGGATCTGAAATTCGAGGTCTTAACATTAAATGTTTCAAATATATATAAATACTATTATTAATACTCTTTTGCTTGTAATAGGGAGATAAGATGTGCAGGCATTGGGACACAAAGATTCACCTTCCTCTAATGGAAAAGTCGATGGGGTATGGGAGAAGGTATGGGAGAGAGCAGATTGGAGGAAGCGATATCTTGTGGGACTGCTATTCTGGGAGGTTGGGTAGGGGAATAATGGGGGGAAAATGATTGTAACTCAAAATCTGGCAGAAATGAATGATGTAAAACAGAAGTTAATAAAGTATTTGTTTAAAAAAAAAAAGAATTATACCAGGTGGAATTTATACCAGAAATGTGGGGCTAGTTCAATACTAGAAAAATTATGTGTAAAAATACATATCAGCATAATTGACCATATCAATAATGAAATCAACAGAAATCATATAACTATCTCAATAGATGCAGAAAAAGCCTTTGGAAAAAATATAACATCCACTCCTATTAAAAAAAAACAATAGAAAGCATAAGAATAAATGGATCTTTCCTTAAAATTCTAAGTATTATTTATCTAAAACCATTAGCAAGGATTATCTGTAGTGGAGATAAACTAGAAGTCTTCCCAATAAGGTCAGAAGTGAAGCAAGTATGCCCAGTATCACCATTATTAGTTAATATTGTACTAGAAATGCTAGCTATAATAATAAAAGAAGAAAACCAAATTGAATGAATTAGAATAGACAATGAGGAAACAAAATTAACATTCTTTCCATGTGATATGATGGTATGCTTAAAGAATCCTAGAGAATCAACTCCAAAACTAACTGAAATAATTAACAACTTTAGCAAAGTTGTAGGATATAAAATAAATCCAGATAAATCATCAGGATAACACAAATAAATCATCAGTCCAGCAGCAAGAGATAGAAAGTGAAATTCCATTTAAAATAATTATAAACAATATAAAATACTTGTTAATCTAGCTGTCAAGACAAACCCAGTAACCATATGAAGACAATTACACAATGCTTTTCACACAAACAAAATCAGATCTGAAGAATTGGAAAAATAGTAATTGCTCTTGGTAGACTGAGGCAATGTAATAAAGAAAAAGCAATTCTATATAAGTTAATCTACTTATTCAGTGCCATACCAATCAACCTACCAAAAATTATTTTATAGAGCTAGAAAAAGAATAAAATTCATATGGAAGAAATAAAAGGTAAAGAATATTAAGGGAATCAATGAAAAATGTGGAGGAATGAGAACTAGCTGTACCAGATCTCAAATGGTATTATAAAACAGTAATCATTCAAGCAATCTGGTATTGGCTAAGAAACAGAGTGGTGAATTAGTGGAATTGATTAGGTATCCAATACATGATAGCAAATGACCATTATTTGTGTTTGATAAACCGAAAGATCTAAACTTTTGGAACAAGAACTCACTATTTGACAAAAAAAAAAAAAAAACTGCTAGGAAAACTGGAAAACAGTTTGGCAGAAACTAGTTATTGGCCAA
The DNA here is from genome assembly GCA_011680675.1 of Gymnobelideus leadbeateri. Lineage (NCBI taxonomy): Eukaryota > Metazoa > Chordata > Mammalia > Diprotodontia > Petauridae > Gymnobelideus > Gymnobelideus leadbeateri. The sequence continues at coordinate 63,734 of WOXC01003881.1, forward strand.
AATTCACACCATATACCAAGATAATGTCAAAATGGGCATATGTTTTATACATGAGTATGATATCATAAACAAATTGAGGGAGCATGTAATATTTTAACTGTCAGATCTATGGATAAGGGAAAAAGTTAAGGCCAAACCACAGACAGCATTATAAGATGGATAATTATAATTATACTAAATTTTAAAGTTTTTACACAAAGAAAATCAATGCAAGCAAGATTAGAAGGAAAACAGGAAGCTGGGGTGGGGGGAGTATATTTATACCAACTATCTCTGATAAAGGCCCAACTTCTCAAATAGATAGAGGACTGAGTCAAATTTATAATATAAGTCATTACCCAATTTATAAATAACCAAAGGATATGAACAGGCAATTTTCAGACAAAGAAATCAACTCTATCTACAGTCATATATTTTAAAATGTTCTAATGCAAACTAAAATTACTCTGAGGTATTTCCTCATAGTTATCAAATTGGCTAATATGACTGAAAAGGATAATGATAAATATTGGAGGGAATGTGAGAAAATCAAGACACTAATACTCTGTTGGTGAAGTGTTATCCAACCATTATGTAGAGCAAATTGGAACTATGCCCAAAGGACTATTAAACCATGCATACCCATTGACCAAGCAATACCATTACTAGGATCTGTAGCCCAAAGAGATTTTTTTAAAACTGGAGTGGGGAAAGGGCCTATTTGTACAAAAATATTTATAGCAGATCTTCTTGTGGTGGCAAAGAATTGGAAAATGAGGTGATGCTCATCAATTTCTGAATGACTGAACAGATTGTGGTAGAGGATTGTAATGGAATACTACTGTGGTATCAGAAATTCTAAGCAGGATGATTTCAGAAAAAACCTGGAAAGACTCACAGGAACTGATGAAGAGTGAAATTAGCAGGACCAGGAGAACATTGTACATAGTAACAGCAACATTGTAATGATGAAGAACTGTGACTAACTTAGCTATCCCCAGCAATACAATGATCAAAGACAACCCGGAAGGACTCATGATGAAGAATGCCATCCGCCTCCAGTGAAAGAATCTGAATGCAGACTTCATACTATTTTTCACTTCCTTTATTTTCTTTACTTTCTGGTTTGAGTTTTCTTCCACAAAATAACTAACATGGAAATATGTTTTATGTGATTGCACATGTATAACCTATATTAGATTGCTTACTATCTCAGGGAGGGGAAGAGAAAAAAAGGAGGGAGGGAATTTGGAGCACCAAATTAAAAAACAAAAACAAACATTGAAAATTGATTTTTACATGTAATTGGGGAAAAATAAAGTATTTTTTAAAAAGAAAAATATCTACACATGTCATGTCTTAAACTATATTTAAGAAGCTGGGAACATGCAAAATGAATCAGCATGTCAGTCTTCTGCTTCCCTCTATAAATGCCTAGGAGGACGGATGTAGGTTTTCTTTGCCCTTATTCCAACTCTTCCATTACTTATTCTCTTTCTTCATAACCAGTGGTCTCCATAGAAGCTGATTCATAGGGACTTTGACTTGTTTACCTAAGTGTCCAATTGCTAGAGGAGTTTTCTCTTCACCTCTTATAACTGAATTCCCCCTGAGAAATCCAAGCTGTGTTCAAAGGAGCAAAGAGGTTAAGGACAGAAATGAATGACAATTATTTTGAGAGGAGCCAGAGAGACTCCTTCTTTTGCCATGTGAAGGAGAGTAGGGAAAGAGCACAGACTTTTAACTAGGCAAAATGATGCCTCCTGCAGAAAATTCAATTTTTCACTATCATTTTCTAGTTTTAAGTGACAGACACAGTATAAAACTGGGAATTTCAAGTCAAGAGTGTCCATTAAGCTGGATGGAAACAGATTAAGTAGCCTATGTCTGATAGAATTCATCATGCCACTCTCATTTTCAAAAACTTGTAATGGCTCCCTATTGCCCAGACTTGCTTGCATAGAATTTTAGGTCCTCCACAGACATCCTTATTTGAGACAGAATATGGACTCAGTGATTCTTAAATACATTTTACTCTTTTCCACTCTGGGGCTAGAAGTCCTCCCTCTGTCCTCTTACTGGTCTATAAAGCTCTTAAGAATAGAGACCATGCCTTATACTTGTCTTACAGTAATACATCCACAGCCCATCCCCCAAGCCCATTAATCCCCATGAATTTATGTACTTTTACTATATCAGTTTGTGCCAGAGCAATAATAATACCTGACATTTATATGGTGCTTTATGGTTTACAACATGATTTATGGTTTGCAAGGTGCTTTACAAACATCATCACGTTTAATCCTTTTAACAGCACTGTAAGACAGGCAGTACAAGTAATATTTCCGGGCAAGGAAAATGAGACTTAGAGGGGGAAGAAGAAGAAAAGAAAGGGAAAGAAGAAAAGAGAGAGGGAGAAAGGAAGGTATTGAAGAAAGGAGTAGTTTGCCCCCAGAACACTGTACTTTTAGAATACTGAATCTGTAGTAAAAAAAACCTGAGTTTGCAAATAGAGAGGAAGAAAAATTAATTCCTCTGAGTTTCTATTCCTGTGTTTTCCCATTCTGCACATAAATCTCATAAAATCATATATGTATAGCATGGAACGGGCCTCAGAGGTCTTGTAATTCAAACCCTTCACTTGAACAAATGAGGAAACTGAGATTCATAGATGTGATTTTCCCAATATCACGCAAGTTTACAAACTCAAGTAGCTTAGCCACAATTTGAACCAAAGTCCTTCGACTCTAAAACTCTTTTGACTATTCCATATTATTCCCCCAACTTACAAAAAATAACCCCTTCATTATACAGAGGGAAAAACTGAAAGTTTAAGTAACTTTGGAATAGTAGTAGTATATCATGATGCCTGCCTATAGAGAAAGGAGGTTGGGAACAGGGTCAGTCTTGAACTTTATAGCTTCAAGGGATCCTCTACATTAAACATAATGCCTAGAATCTTAAGAAGTGCTGAGTATAGTAATTAACTTGGGGTCTTGCTGAGTTTTTATATTAAAAATGGAATCATGGTCAGAAATATTTCCCCAATCAGCAAAAATTCTTCCTTTAATGGGCTCTGCCCTGGCACTCCTGGTGATCAGTAAATAGCCCTTAGCTTTTCCCCATGGCCAGGCAACAAACTAGAATATTTTTTTAACTCTAAGTTTTGGTCCCCAAGGCCATTCAATATGGCTTAATAAGCTAGTAGCAATGTGGTAGTCAAATCTCTATGTTTTATCACAGCAACAAAAATATTTAAAATGTTCCCTAATATAGAGAGTTGCTTTAAGATTTACAAAGGTGCAAGAACCCAGTCAAATGAAGAAACTGGGAGTCAAGGAGAGAAGGTCATTTGCTTAAGTTCCTATAGCTATTAAGTAACAGATAAGACTCCAACTTGAGTTTTCTGATTTCAAATTCAGGATTTTTTCCACTACAATGAGCTAGCGAATCACAAGAGTCAATTCTAGTTTAAAGCACAAGCTTTAAAATCTCATACTTAATTTCCAGAAACATTCCAATTCCTTCTAAGTTTTTCTATGTCTACCTCCTCTCTCCCTTTAAAAGGATAAGCAAATCTGATTATGTAATTTTTGTAGATAAAAATGTCTGAATGAGAGAATATAGCAGCTACCCTGTGTTCTTAGCTCTAATCCTTTGAAAAGTTTTCAAATAAAGTTCTGTGGTTAATTCCAAGTATTAAATTTCTCCCTCCTTCATCAAAACCACAGATGCTCTGAAGACTCAAGCAGAAAGAACAACATACCATTTACTATCACAGTTAGAGTGAGGATGTAATGCTATATAAGAACTTATGATGATTGATCCCCTGGTCATTATGCCTGGGTCTGTGTCAGCTTATATGGAAGATGACTGGTGACTAAGTTAGGAAAGTCCAACCCTTTCTGTGCATAAGAATTAAGAAGAAATCAGTCTGGCTTCTTTTCCCACCCTACCCCTTTTTTGGAGCACATTCAGTGGCAGCTTCTCCCTTGGATTTCTAGCAAAATAAGGAGAGAATTTTTCTCACCTCTCTCCCTCAACAATAATTTTAATTCATAGCTCAAGTACAAATCTGAACATCAGGCTGCTGCACCTCTTCCTAGAGTAGGAATCCATGATCAGCAACACTGGTTTCATCCTGAAAGATGAAAGTTTCTGGCTTAGGTGTCTTTCTCACAAATTTGAGATTAACTAGGTTCCTAAATCAATATTGTATGCTCAGAGGGAGGTGATTCCTTTTTACAGGATAATCCCAAACCTAAAGGGTCTAGAAACATGACTAAATACTGCAAATGTCTGGAGCTTTCAAGTCACTCAGACATTATAGATCTTAGGTGAAAGTAAAATGTCTAATTTTATAAATGCCTTTATTTCCTGGAGAAAGTATAATGATGGTAATGTGTTATTGTTTTATATATGAAGTGTTTTTTAATGTATGTTTATGAATCATTTGTATTTTAAGTGTTTCTTTTGTGGTAGAGGAAACAAATAGCTGTCCTATGGCTAAGAACAATTTCTTGTACATTGAGTACCTTTTTCTAAAAGTTATACCCTTAATCCTCTTGGGGGGAGACTTTAGATGTGAACCATACAAAGTTTTATTTTATATACTTTACCACAAGCCTTACTCTTAGGTGGGAACATAACAATCTGGAGAAGCAGAGATCAAAAAAAGTCTGACTCCACTCTTTGGGGTCAGGCTTTCTCAGGAACAAAGCCAGTCCCTGTGAGTAGAGGGAAATAAACCCTTGTGGAAAGGGTCCCTGCTGTGGATAACAAGCAAATATGGGAGATCCTGGGACCCAGAAAATAACTGGAGTCAGGTAGAGGGATAGAGGAATAGATGGAACAAAAGGTTGAGTAAGATATGTCTGCATAGAGAAAGAATGGGTTAAAGAAAGTATACCTTTGGGGTTGACATGTACACTGATTTAGCAGAATCTGCAACATGAGATTGGGCATATTTTACTGCTTCCAATCAGAGACAAACATTTGTGGAAAACTGGGGGACTCAGACCACCTTGAAACAATATCGACCATGGGAAGGACAGAGCGCTTGTGAATTCAGTACCCTGCTCTAGCAAAAGCATCAAATTTGAAGTCAGAAGAGATGGATTTGGACCTTGGCTTTACTATTTATTCTCTCTGTGATAATGGGAAATCAATCAATCAAAAAGCATCCATTAAGCCCTTGCCAAAGACAAGGCAATGTTCTAAGTCCTGGGGATAGAAACAAAAAGAGTCCCTACTTCATTGTAGGAGAGGAGACAATATGTGCACATGCTAGCAAATACAAACTATATCTAATGTAACTGGGGAGTGAGGCGTGGTGGGGAAGGCACTAGCAACAAGACAGATTGGAAAAGGCCCCATGCCGCCTTGAGTTAGTGCTCAAACTTTGAAGCAAAGAAGGGATTTAGGCAGGGAGGAGGTGGGGAATGAGGATATTCCTGGCATGTGTAAGTCATTACACATGGTGTATGGTGGATCATTTCTATTTCCTCCTCTGTAAAATATGGAGTTTAATTAGTTAAGGAACTTTCTTAAAGTCCCTTTCATACCTAAATTCTATGGCCCTGTGAATTCTATCCTCTATCCTTTATCAGATACAACACTATCATTTCTACAGTTTCCTGTCCAATGACTACTGCATTTTTATTCTTCTTGCCAGCTGGAAGTGAGAAGAAAAAGATGGAACATTTAGTATCATTCCTTAGTCAACAGGAAATTCAGCTGCCTGTCACCTGTATGCAACTTCTTAGACCCATCACTGTAAACGATGAAACACAGGAGGAAAAGAACAGACTGTTACTCTCTGAGCCAAAGCCATTTGTCAATTCAATTAATTCAAGGGACAGGGAACAAAAGGGCCATTATTTTCAGATAAAATTTATGTGGGAAGGCTCTGCCTGATAGCTCCAAACTTGGTTGCTTTTCTACATTAAAAAAAAAAGTGATGAGGGGAGTCATCACAATCCTTCAGCACAGTGTTTTCTGTGATGTAGAAACATTACTTGCAAAAGAGTGGACCCAAGGGCTCATTGGTTATTTCCTGGTGCCTGTGTATTCTTTTAAGTTTCACATTAGGCAAAAATGGAAGAAGAGTAATAAGATCAAGAAAGGGAAGGGACCTCAAGATCACCTAGTCCATCCCCTTCATGATATAGATAAAGATGCTCAAGTTCAGAGAGGACTTGTTATAAGTCAGACAGATAGGATAAGTAATACATCTGGCACTTAAATCCAAGCCTTTTGACACCAAATGCAGAACTCCAGGTGGGCCACACTAGGCTTTTGACATTTTTATGTCATTCTTCCTTAGATTCTGACCCTATGATTTTCCAAAACTAACTCACACTGAGTCATATCATCTGAGGGCCTTTAGTCTGATAGGTGACAACCAATTAATCTTAAAATTCAAAAAAAGCTCTAGTGCTAACAGGTCATCCTTCAAAAGTGACACACTTGCATTTTAACAGGGGCCGCCTAGAGATAATGCTTTAATCCAAAAGGTGCTGCTTATTTCCTGTCTGACTTTTTAGCAAATCACCTAATCCAGTTAAAGGATGCCTCCTTATTTCAGGCCCTCATCACCTCTACCTGCACTACTGTAACAGCTGACTAATTGGCCTCTTGCCTTCACATCTTTCCCCATACCATCACTCTACTCCATCCTCCACATAGCTTCTAAATTGAAATTCCTAAAGCCCAGGAGTGACTATGGCATTCACCTGCTCAAGACAGTCTAGGGCAAGAGTGGGGAAGCTGTGACCTTGAGGCCATACATGGCCTTCTAGATCCTTAAATGTGGCCTTTAGACTGAATCCAAATTTTATAGAACCCATAGACATAGACTGGTCTAGCAGCCACTAATTAACTCTAGGATATAAAATTGTTTGGCATGTAAAGCCCTCCATAGTCTGGCTCTAGCCTTCCAGACTACTTATACAATATCATATACTCTAGTTCTAGCTGAACTGATCTAGTTATACAAGATATTCTACTACCAACAGCATCCCCTGCTCACCCACCCCAGCTCCCAGATTCATGCAGACTGTCCCCCCTATCTGGAATGCTCTTTCCTAACCTCTCCCATTTAGAATCACCAGTATACTGTAAGGCTTAGCCCAGGTGCCACACACTCTAAGAGGACTTGACTTTCCCGAGGCCCCCATTTTTAGTGTTCCCCCCTCCAACTTTAAATTATTTTATGCTTATTTTGTATAAGCTTAGTGACCCTTAGACAGTTATTTATCCTTTCACTGCCTTAGTGTCCTCATGTGTATATAATGAGGGAGGTGGTCTCCCAAGTCCCTTCCAGCCCTCCACTGGACTTGAGAAAGAGAAAAGGGAGGGGGGAAAAGTTCAGAAACATCAGAGGAGCGGGAGTTGATCTTCAATTTAAGTAAATTAGGTTTTCCTAACAGCAGGGAAATGCTTTATCAACACCAGAAAAGGGCAAGGTCTGACATATATAGTCTTTTCTCCTATCAAGTGTCAGTCAGCTCAATTATTCAGTGGCTGATTAGTCAGGTCCTTCTTTTCTCCTCTCTTCCCTGGCTGCCAGTCACTTGTCAGTGGTACAGAGACAGTCCAGAATAGCATACCACAAAGTGCTATACAGGGGTCCTCAAGACCCTTTCTAATGCTCCATGACATCAAAACTAATTTCATAATAGAAGATTTTAATTTCTAAAAGGTAAATATATGTATATGTATGCATATATATACATACACATATGTATTGTATATATAATGTATATTTACACATTTATGTATCTCTGTATATATAGATATAGATATGAATATAGATACAGATACAGATATAGATATTGATATGGATATAGATATAGATATCTCCCATATAAGCAAAAGTTCTTTGGAGAGCCTCAATAATTTTTAAGAACATAAAAGGGTCCTGATAGCTGGTCTAGAACAATCCAGAGAATGTGAGGGTATGCTTGAGTGTGATTTAGGACAATCCCACAGGGAAAAGTAGGATACATAGAGAAGGAAAATAACGGGGGGGGGCAGGCAGGAAGGAGGGGCCCCACAGAGGGCAGCAGTCCCACTGTGGGTGCAGTCTTGTTAGTAAAATGAGAACAAACAGTGGGGCACACAGTGTAGGGGGAAGGCAGCCTCTGGACCACCACGGGAAGGAAGTAGACTTCTCAACCTGGATTTCAGCACCCTGAAATCCTAGCTGTCTTGCCCTAGTTGTGGCTCTGGAAATATGCACTCCCACAAGAACTATGGGAGAGAAATAAAGAGAAGAATACATAAAAATGTCCGACTTCCAAATCCCCAAGGAAATCATTCCAGTCACTTTAGGAATCTAGAATTGTGCTTATCGCTTGCTAATAGAGTGGAGCAATGGCAAGACAGGGAAGAGGGGGCTTCCTTTCTGGTGGAAGATTGGTGGAGGTCCCAGAGAGTCATAATCTTCAAAATCTGGCAGCAAAATGAAGTGAGGAAAGGTTGGTACCACCATGATCCCCCTTCTACAACACTACCCCTACCCTGGACCACCACTGCCTATGTCCACACATGCATAAACATACACATCCATAGCCAATATATAAGCCTGAATGTTCAAGTCTCTGCACCCAGTAGTCTCATCCCTGAGTTTCCAAGAGGTTTATTTAGTAAGCTGAGAGCCAGTACTTCATAAACACTTAGGAAGAAATTAAAAACTCTATTGATCACTTCCCTCAAATGGAAAGGATAGAAAAGTGATAGACTTAGAGAGTGGTTAGGAACAATGTCACAACAATTTCCCAAACCCAAAGTCATTTAACTTTTAGATCATCAGCCTGGAAACTATTGAAGAAAATGTGGTATGTTAATGGAAGCAGCAGCTAGAACCAGCAGGTGTTCTGGCTCTGATAGCAGCAATTAGAGGCTTAAACTCACTTTTCTATGAGACAATGAAAAATAAGACTGATTTCAGACAGTGTTCTTTCTAGTAGACACCATTGATTTGCAGAAATCACTGAATATTTTACCCCTAATTAATAGGAGGGAGTCCTCTTGTGGAAAGTCCTACATTCCACCTTTGCAGGCACTTCTGATCAATAGCAATTTTCAGCGATAAATATTTATTGAGCAGCTCCTGTGTGGTACACTAAGGCACAGGGGATACAGAAACAAATAAGACATTGCCCCTATCCTATTGGAATTTACAGTCTTCTTGGGGTACAGGCAGTGATATGTGCTGGCTAAAAGCTAAACAACAAAATGGGTTGGGAAGGAATTGTACAGTGACCCTTTTAAATTTAATGCAGACATTCAACACACAATAAACCAAGGCCAGATTAGTTGTGTTGTGAGGGGTAAATGTTTCCACTCAGAATTTAACAACTGGCTCTCTAGTTGGAGCTGGCTCCAGGACACCTCTGGCAAGGCCAATACTTTGGACAATGATGTACAGGAGGGGATTGTTCTAGACCTCAGATTTCATTGGTGCTATGGAATCCTCTTAGATAAAAAAATTTCAATGTAATTTATAGTATTAAGAGAGTGACTGGGGCCCTGAGAAGTTGTCATTTGCCCATAGCATGTGACAAAGGTAAGACTTCAATTCTGGCCTTCCTGACAAGGTCAGTCCTCCAGCTCCTCTCTTTTACACACATTATTTTTTTGCTTTTTGGTTTTTTGGAGGTCAGTTGGGGTTAAGTGACTTGCCCAAGGTCACTCAGCTAGTATTTGTGTTAAGTGTCTGAGGCCAGATTTGAACTCAGGTCCTATTGACTCCATTCACTGAGCCACCTAGCCACCCCTTTTATACACTTTTTTTTTAAGCAATTGGGGTAAAGTAACTTGCTCAATGTTACACGGCTAGTCATTATTTATGTGTGGGTGCTCATTTTCTGAGGCCGGTTTCGATCTCGGGTCATCCCAACTCCGAGGCTGGCATTCTTACTCACTGCGCCACCTAGCCGCCCCCTTTTATACACATTTTGATCTGGATCTGTGACTTTACTGGTCTAAGGAACTACTAGGGAGTAAATTCCCTCTATTCATGTGGATCAGCACCAATTCTTCAATTTAGAATCTTAAGAGAGTTGTCTGAAGGTTCCCCAAAAGGATAAGGGATTTTCCCAGGTTCCAACAGCCAGTATTTCTCTGAGGCAGGACTCAGACCAACCCATGGTGATTCCAAAGCCAGCTCTATCCACATCAGGCTTCCTCTCATTAAAAACAACAACAACAACAACAACAACAACAAGATAACTATTAGTAGGTCACATTTATATAGTACTATACAGTTTACAAAAATCTTTCTTCACCTTTTGAGGTAGATATTAAAATCCCCATTTTACAGATAAGGAAACTAAAGTTTTGCAAATGTCTTGCCTTTTGTCACAGAACAATTACAAGTCCAAGACAAAAATAAAAATCTCAGGTTTTCTGACTCAACTACTATCCCTTTTCCACTAGCCCATATTGACTCTCAATAAAATAGCATAAGTTAAGTGACAAATGAGTGGTATATATGATAATGACTACAGGAAGTCAAAGGGAAGATGAATGTGAAAAACTTGGTGGAGATTTGATTTCATGGTGGACCTTGAAGGAAAGGAACAATTTAGACTAAGAGCAAGAAGAGGACATTCCAAACAATCAAGTAGCCAAGTGTGCCAGGTTAGGTCCTGGGGACTCAAAGAAAAAAGCAAAACAATTCCTGTCTTCATGAACCTTACATTCTAAAGAGGAGCAGGAAAGAGAAAATACACACATATATAGGAATATAATTTATACATACAAATATGTAAATTACATATATACATAAACATATACATATATGTGTGTACACACATACATACATACACACACACATGCAAAATACACCAATAAGGAGATGGGGTCATGAAATTTATGAACAGGATTTTGGACTTGACACTATAGGCAGTGGGCAATCAATGAGGTCTTTGAGGAGGGTACTAATGAATGTAAACCAGAAGATTTGAAAGATTAGGCCTGTTTTTATTTGTAGGAAAGAGTGCATTAAGGAGAGCTCAGGGACTGTGGAAATCAGTTGTGAAACCACTATCAATATTCCAGGTGTGAAGTGGAGCTCTTGACAAATTCAGATTAGAAAAAGAGATGACTGGAACAAGAAGGAAGTAAGGGCAAGTAACTGAGAATGGGTGTAGGGGAAGGGAAGAGCAGCATTATTTCCTAAGAATCAGTCAATTAGGAAAGGAAAATTATAAATTTTGGAGGGGATGAGGGAAAATTAAGACACTGATGCACTGTTGGTGGAATTGTAAACTGATCCAACCATTCTGGAGAGCAATTTGGAGCTATACCCAAATAACAATCAAACTGTGCATACCTTTTGATCCAGCAATACATTTACTGGGTCTGCATTCTAAATGATTATTTTTAAAAAGGGGGGGAGAGTGCAGGAAAGGACTTAGTTGAACAAAAACATAGCAGTTCTTTTTTGTGGTGGAAAGAATTGGAAATTGAGGGGATTCCCAACAATTGGGGAGTGGCTGAATTCTCTTATAAATGAATGTTACAGAATACTATTATGCTATAAGAAATGATGAACAGGTGGCGGCTAGGTGGTGCAGTGAATAGAGCACTGGCCATGGAGTCAGGAGGACCTGGGTTCAAGTCTGACCTCAAACACAACACACACACACACACACACACACACACACACACACACACAAAACTAGCCATGTGACCTTGGGCAAGTCACTTAACCCCAATTGCCCTCCAAAAAGCGGAAAAAAAAAAAAAGAAATGATGGCAGGATGATTTCAGAAAATACCTGGAAAGATTTACATGAACTGATACAAAATGAAGTGAGCATAACCAGGAGAAAATTATACACATTAACAGCAACACTTTATGATAATCAATTATGAATACCTTAGCTATAATGTTCAACAAAACGGTCCAAGACAGTTCCAAAAGGCTCATGATGAAAAATGCTATTCAGAGAAAAATCTGACAGAGTCTGAATGCAGATAAAAGTATATCTTTTTTTAAAATTTATTTTTCCTGGGTTGTTTATTATGTATGTGTGTGTGTGGGGGGGAAGGGTTCTGTATTTTCTTTCACAACATGACTAATATGAAAGGACAATTGCTTACTTTCTTAATAATCGAGGGAGGGGAGGAAAGGAGGGAGAGAATTTGGAACTCAAAAAATTTTTTAAATGTCAAAAATTGCATAGTATTTTCTCTTTATTTTTTTCCTTCTGGTCTGTTTCTTCTTTCACAACATGACTAACATGGAAATATGTGTTACATGATTGCACATGTATAAAGTATCTCAAATTGCTTACTGTCTTAAGGAGGGGAAAGGTAAGGAGGGAGAGAGAAAATTTGGAACTCAAAATTATTTTTACAATGAATGTTAAAACTTGTCTTTAGATGTAATTGGAAAAAAAAAGATACTATTTAAAAAAGAATCAATCAATCAATCAGTCATTAAGCATTTTTATGTCTACAATGTACCAGGTCCACTAGACACTTGTAATCCAGATATAAAGAATGGAATAATCCCTATTCATAAGAAGCTTATTATGATGAAACAATAAGTGCACCTGCATATATATTTATATATGTATGTACATGTACACACACAAATGGAATCAAACCTCATTATTCATGTATTACATATTTGTGAATTCACCTACTTAATAAAATTTATTTCTGATCCCCAAATCAATATTCATGGTAATCTGTGGACATATGCAGAAGAGCAAAAAATTTGACACTGGACATGCACATCCCCAGCTGAGGTTGAACAAGGCAACACTGTCTTCTTGTTTCATCTCTCATATTGTAAATAAGTATTGTTTTTCAAGGTTTACATTTTCCAAATTTTTGTGCTTTTTGCAGTTGATTTCACAGTTTAAAATGGCCCTCAAGCACAATGTTGAAGTGTTGTCTAGTGTTCCTAAGCATAATAAGGCTTTGATATATCTTAATGGAGAAAATAAGTGTGTTAGAAAAGCATTTCATTCAAGCACAAATTATAGTGCTGTTGGTTGAGCTTAACATTAATGAATCAACAATAAGTTATATGGGGGGAAGCCAGAAGGGGAAAAGAAAATTGCCAATATGTAGGTGAGGCTACTCCAGCAAGTGCTTAAGAAAACATTGTGACCAGAGGCTCACAGAAACCTAATGCTGTATCTCACCTAGGAACAACCAGTCAATATTCACTAATTCAGTATTTTCAGCAGCTTGATAAAACAAAGCTACCGAGAATGACAAGAATTGACTATGAAGTAATCATAAATACAAAGTACATGTGATGGAAAGGCACTAGACTAGCAGCTGGGGGAGGGGAGGTCAGGAAAGGCTTCTTATAGAATATAATACTTTAACTGTAACTTGGGTTATCTGATCTCCTCTCCTTTCCTTTTTTCCCTTTCCTCTCTCTGAGCCCTCCAATACCAAGAACTCATCATACTGGTGCTGGATTTAGTGCAGAAACCCAATCGGGTTTAGCCTTGCTGAAACTCAGAACTACTCAGCTCAAGTAATCCACTAGTCTTAGTGTCTCTAGTCCTGAGTATTTTAGGTCTGTGCCATCAAGCCCAGCTTAGATATGTCTTGAAGGATCCTGTGAAGTCAAGGAGACAGAATAATGAAGTCAAGGATACAGTGTAGTAGGTGAAGAAGAGACAGGAGATCATTTTAGCTGGAGGATAGCAACTCAAAGGGCAGTAATGAATGGAAAATAGGTTGGGGCCAGTTATAAAAACTTTGTTTTTTTTGAGAGGGACAGGCAGGACAATTGGGGTTAAGTGACTTGCCCAAGGTCACACACCTAATAAGTGTTAAGTATCTGAGGCTGCATTTGAACTTGGGTCCTCCTGACTCCAGCATTGGTACTCTATTCACTGTGCCACCTAGCTGCCCCTGTAAAAGGTTTTAAAACTAAACAAAGGAGTTTATATTTTATCCTAGAAGCAACCAGGAACCACTTGAGTTTACTGAGTAGGGAAGTGACATCATCAGATTTGCATTTAAGAAAAATCACTTTGGTAAAAGTATTAAAAGGTCGATTGGAACAGGCAGAAACTTGAGCCAGGGTGATCAATGAGGAGGCCATTACAGCAATCTAGGCAAGAGATGATGAGGGTCTGAACTAAAGGGAGGGTTGTGTTTGTATAGAGGAGTAGTTAGATGCAAGAGATGTTGCAGAGGTAGAAATGGCATGATTTGGCAACTGAATGAATATGTTGAGTGAGAGACAGTCAAGATGACTGCAAGGTTCAGTAGTGTGAGAGGGACTAAAATTAAAAATAGAATCTGAGCACTAAGATAAATATTAAGAACAATGTATAATTGGGCTTTTTAAGGTATGTTGAGGACAAGAGTAGAATCAGAGAGAGAGAGAGAGAGAGAGAGAGAGAGAGGGAGGGAGGGAGAGAGAGGGGGGGGGGAGAGGGAGAGAATGATAATAATGGACAATAATAAGAACACAGAAGTTTGCTTCTGATTTTCCTTCTAAGGATCTTTTAAATCAATCAACAAGCACTTATTAAGTGCTTTTGTGGGGAGGGCAGGGATGGACAAGAATTATCAGCATGGAATAGGGAGCCAAGATAAGTGGAGGGGTGATCAGGCAGCATCCAGATACCCTCAATGAGTTCAAATCATGGGGTTAGACTGAATTATATCTTAGAATACTGGGGCTGGGGTTAGGGGGAGGATTGGCAGGAAAGATTGCTCAGCTGTTATCAGTGATTTCTGAGAGGTCTTGGGAAACAGGAGAGGCCACCACAAAAGTGGAGAAGAAATAGCACCCCAATTTTCAAAAAAGAGAAGATAGAACCTGTAAGCCATATGAATCAACAATGTGCCACAGGAGCCAAAATAATGCTCCTAAGCTACATTAACAGGGACATAATGTACAGAATGAGGGTCATCATGGTTCTACTATACTAGGACACTTCCAGAGTACCATGTTCTGTTCTGGGCACTTCCTTTTAGAAAAGGCAGAAACAAACTGAAGAAGGTCCAGAAGAAACTGAGTAGAACAATGAGATTACTAGAAAATGTGTCATTTCAGAATTCAAAGGCAGAGAAGCTTTAACCTAGAGACAAAGACTTAGAGAAGATATGATAGCTTCTTCAAGTGTGTAATAGGCTATCATAGGAAAGAAGGCTGTCCTACAGAAGGGTTAGATTTTTTTCTTGCTTGACTCCAGAGAAGAGAACTAGGAGAAATGTATAGAAGCTTCACAGAGGCAACTTTAGGTTTGATGTAAGGAAAATTTCCTAATAAATCCAGCTATTCAAAAATTGAATGGTGGGACTTAGGAGATGGTGGGTTTCCCCTTGGGTAAGTCTCAAATGAAGGTGAGATGAGTACTTATTGAGCACAGGTCAGACCAGATGGCTCCTGAAGTACCAACCAAATCTTAGATTCAGTGTGAATTTCTTAGGGATGAAATTCCTGGAGATGAAGAAAAGCCTTACTCTATACCATTGAGGGTATAGTTAAAGTATGCCAGCATGAATCTGCAGTAGGTCTGGTTAGCAGGGTCTTGGAACTTCCTCTAGCCGGCAACCCTGGCTCCTTTTTTCATCCCATCTGTTAGCCATGGGTCTTCATTTCAGTTCAGCTTCTCTCTACACTCTTTCCCTGGTAAACAGATTCCTTTGCAATCTTTAGCTATATCACATTTCTGTGGATGACTCCCAAATCTAACTATCTGTCTCCCTCTCTGACTCTTGCCTCTTTCCCATCTATCTCCATTTCCCCTTCTTTCTGCCCTCTCCATATTATCCTTCCTCAATTCCAGCTTTGTCTATAATAGGTGTTCGTTGTCACCTTAACCTGAAAAGTGGGAACAGGAATATTGACCATATCATTTTCTCTACAGCTGGCCTCCCACCCTACACACTTGCCAAGAGAACCCCCTTTTCTTAGCTTTCCTTTCCTTATCCTTAAAAAAAAATGAAATGACAATTATAGAAGACAGTCTTGTGTCCTAGATTTTTTTCTTTTGTTTTAGAGTCTGAAAGCCAAGGTATGGCAGAGAATGGAAGATGTCAAGGAGACAAATATTTGAACAAAGCTCATAGATGGATGCATGCCAGTCACTACATTTACATATTTTAATGATAACAGGAAAGTGAAATGGTGTCACAGGGCACTTTGGGGGTGTGTCAGAATAGAAAAACAGCTTTGGGAACTAGGGGACCAACCAAGGTAGGCTCAGAATCTGTTGTCTTTGCCAACTATAAATGGAATCATTTCCTTACTGTGGCTGGAGCCAACAGGAAAATGTAAAACTGTGCAAATTAGGACAAGCTAAAAGAAACTGGGTAGACTTTTGAAAAAATTAGATAGAGAGACAAAAAATGGAATTTAACATCCTCTCTCCCTCGCTCCCCCATCCTCCCTCCCCCCCTCTCTGTTTCCACCCCTCCCCCCTTCTTATTAGGTTATGCCCTGGGGTCTGGGATTGCAGGAGTATTGGCACATAAGTTGATCTATTGAAGGTAGATGCTTGTAGTTGCTAAATTTATGACAGGTCAAATCCCACAAGACCTTCTCATTTTCTACCCACAGGGAAATTTTGTTATATTTAAAATACTGCCAGAAATTTCTAGCCTGTTAGGATATTCAGCCTCTCTGGATTAAAAGAGCAAAATTAAATACGCTAAATCCTATAGAAGAAGGAAGAAGGCATCATGTACATGCTACCCTTTTCTTTTTTCTCACATTTAAATCCGTTAGTAGAATGGCATTTAAAAAATTGGTGGAATAAAATTTTTGCTATGATCAGATCAGTAATACATCCCTAATATGGGTTAATTTAGCAAATAATCCAGTACAATTCTTGGGACATCCTATATTTTTGTATTTAGTAATTTTACATCTATTCCTTTCCCCTTCTACAACTAGGTTATAAGAGGTTTGAAAGCAAGGACTATATTTCATTCTTCTTTCTATTTTCAACCATACCTAACACAGGGCAAGGTACACAGGTAGATGGTAAATTTCTGGTGACCTGATTTTAATTTCACATCGGTCATAAGCATGACCTGGAGATAACTTTATTGTACAGAGTCCTTCTTTGCTATGATATTTTTTGCAATAAGATTTTAAACCACTCTAGCAGTGTTTCTATAACGTCAGCTCCTTGAGGACTGAGACAGCACAAGTTCTTAATTTGACCCCAGGTGCCTAGCACAGCAGGTGTTGAGTTGGTGTTTGTTGATTTGAACTGAATAGAGAAAAAACAATGGGCATCTTTGGGGAATAAGGAAAAGAACTTGGGGGACTGATGTTACTATCAATCCATCAATCAATTAAAATCTAACACTTACTGTGTGCCAGGGACAGCACTTAGCCCCAAAGGGATAAAGAAAAAAAAGTTCCAGCACTCCTATTTGAGGAGACAAAGTGTCCATATATAAATATATAGAGAAAAATATGTTCACAATAAATACAAGATTTAAATGTAAATCTGAGTTAAATATGCGATAGTTGGTAAGGGACAGCATTTGGAGAGATCAAGAAAGGTATTATAGAGAAGACCTTGTATATTGAAGGAATTCAGCGACTCTGAGCCATGGAATTGAGGAGTAAGAGCATTCCAGGTGTGAGGGATGTGCAAGGCAAAGGCATGGAAATGGGAGAAGGAGTGCTGTGTGTGAGGAACAGTGAGAAGGCCAGTGTATCCAGACTAAAAATGTAGAAAGGCAGTGATGTATTATGAGGATGGCTGAACATAGAAGTGAAGGCTAAGTTGTAAAGGGCCTTAAAAGGAAAACAGAAGAGTTTATACTTTATCTTGGGAGCAAGAGAGTGCCATTAGAGTAAGAAGTAACATAGTTAGATGATTTTTACTTAAGAAAAATAAATTTGGCAGCTGTGTGGAGGACTGATCGCAGTAGGGATAGACTTGAGGCAGAGAGGTCAATCAGTAAGACATTGCAATAGTCCAGGCAAGAAGTGGTTAAGGTGTGAACTAAGGAAGACTGAGGAAAGAGGTCAGGTATGAGAGACTGTGTAGGTGAGATTTGGTAACTGGATCTATGGAGTGGGGGAGAAGAAGGAGTCAAGAATTATAACAAGATAATCAGAATAGTAGAAGAATGGTATTTCTGCAAACAGAAGTTTGTTAGAGGTTAAGGAAAAAGCCACTTTAACATACAGCAGAAGTATAACTAGTATTGGGTAAATGCCCCCAAGATGTCATTTATGAGGAGGAGAATTTACTTCCCCCCACCCCTTCCTGGACTTTTACCACCATGATCCCATTGATCTGGTATTTCTCTCTGAAGTTCCGAAAATCCCCATGGTAATGAGAGCTAGACTGTCTTTGGGATCAGGATTGACTATCTTCTCCAGCCCATGGCTGGGTTATTTCTTAGTGCCACGATTACCTCATCACTACTACCTTCCATTAGTCTGTCCTTTGCGATGTCCCCTCACCTACTCCCTGATCCATTACTTTTCCTCCAGTGCATCCAGTGTATTCCTAGTTTTAGTTCAATCAGACTCTTTATACATGATTCCTTACCTTCCTTGATTCTGATGATTTCCATCGCTACTTCACATTAATGATTTTCCTCCAGTTTTTCTAATCATTTCTTCTTTATTTCCTGTGTTAATTCATCTTCTTTCTAACCATTTAATAGGAGCATTCCCAAAGCTTCTGTATATAGGCACCTTCTCTCTTTGTGCTCTCTTTCTCCCTTGGTAACTTCATTCACTGCAGTAACTCCCAAATCTCTATTTCGACTCCTAACCTCTCTTCCAACATGCATATTTAAATCTCTAACTGTTAAAAAACACATTCTGAATGTTTCATGAATTTAACATGACCAGACATGAGATTCTCATCTTTTCTCCTGCCCCCAATCCTAAAAGATGTTCCTCCTAACTGAGTGCTTTTCCCTGTAGTGCCACGAGCTACCCCTGTCTCTCGTTCTGGGATATTTTGGAGACCTGGCTGAAAATCTTGGCTTGGCTACTTCCTATGTACTATGGCTCTGAAGAAGTCACTTAGCCTCTTTGATCTTCAGTTCCTCATCTGCAAAATGAAAGGTTTAAACTTACTGCCCTCTGAGGTCTAAATTTTCTAAATCTGTGATCCTGTTGGATACTTTCTCAGTCTGAGCTCCCAGAGTGCCCAGGGAGAAGCCTACCCTCCATCTGGATCTGCCACCTAGGAGTCAAATAACTTAAGTGGCCAACAGAAAAGAAAAAGATTTTCTAGATCACTGAGAAAGCTGCAGCTTCCCTGTAGAGGGATGGATTTGGTTTTCATAATTTTTTCATGTCCACTTAGAGCATGCAGCCAATTAGCAGCATTCTGTGGCAATTAAGTAAAATCTTTCACAAGAAAGACTGGGTGTAGAAAAAGGAAGATTCATGCAATAGAGAAAAGGGTGGGGTATTTGGAATCTAACTGGCAGGATATATTATCAGAATGAGAAAACATTCCATATAAAAAGGCAGGAAAAAAGAGGTGACCACTTTCCCAAGTATTAAAGAAGTCCATTTGTTTGAAAACAGGAGGGTTGAGCTAATCATTTAGAGTAAGCTCTTCTTATCTAAGGTCAAAAAATCAGTTTTATATTAGTGGATGAGGTAATCTGCATTACCGTGTCTTTGCAAAGTTTGTTATATTTTATTTCTCCTTCAATGCTATGAATTTTCTTTGACTTTCCTCTATTCAAAGCCCTTTGTAACTTGCCCCACCTCTCACCTTTCCAGTCTTCTCACACATTTCAGTCCATACCTTCAATCCAATCACACTGGCCTCTTTGCTATTAATTCCCCAAATTAGATGTTCTAACTCCCAACTCTGGACATTCTCACCAACAGTTCCCCATGTTCGTGGAATATTCTCCCTCTTCATCTAGGCCTCCTGGTTTCCCTTCCTTCAGATGTGAACTACAGAAAGCTGTTTTTGGTACCTCTTGCTACTAGTGCCTTCCCTTAGTTGATTATTTCCTAGTTATCCTGTCTATAGCTTGTTTGTGCATATTTATTTACATGCTGTTTCTCCCACTAGATGGTGAGATTTTATTTTTTTTTTTTTGCTTTCTGGAGTGGGGAAGGCAGTGCAATTGGGATTAAGTGACTTGCCCAAGGTCCCATCGCTAGTAAGTGTTAAGTGACTGAGGTCAAATTTGAACTCAGGTCCCCCTGACTCTAGGGCCAGTGCTCTGTTCACTGAGCCACCTAGCTGCCCCCAATGGTGAGCTCCTTGAGGACAGGGACTGTCTTTTGCCTATTCCCAACATTTAGCACAATGTAATAGTTGCTTAACAAACATGTCTTGATTGACTGACTGTCAAATACAATCAATCACTTGCTAAGTCCTAGCGATCTTGCCTCCACAATACCTCTCACCTGCTACTGTCTCTATACCTAGGACAGGCCCTTATTACCACCTGAATGAACCACTGCAAAAAAATGCCCTTGTGGATTTTCCCCACTTGCTCTCCTTCTCACCCTTCCTTTCTTACTGCTGCTAGGGAAAAAGAAAATAGAATTCTTAGGCATAGATCTAATTATATCACCCCCTGCTTAAAAATCAGTCATTCTAGACTGCTTACTGAATAAGGTTCAAAATCCATTGTTCGGCATTCAAAACCCTCTGTAATCTGGACTTCCATAACCTTGATGGTAGTGTGTGTCACAGTATGCTAGACTGAGAAAGGCCCCAATAGAATCACAGAGTAAGAGAAATCGTGGTTCCAGTCCTGCCATGGAAATGGAGCCAGTGAACACAGACAAGTCACTTAATTTTCCTGAGCCTTAGTTTTTCATCTGCAAAATAAAGATAATGACAATGGTTGTAAGGCTATTTAGATAATGTTGATAAAACACTTTTCACACTTGAGAGTGTTTTGTAAATTCAGTTCTTATTATCACCCTTACCATCTATGCTCCAACCTAGATTCCTTAAGCATGCACCGAACCTCTCACCTTCAGGTCCTGCTGCCCTCCTTTCTCCTTTCTTACACACAAATTCTTAACTATCTTTAAATTTAAAAAAATTAAAAGCTAAATAAAGCCTTCTCTGATTTCCCATAACTGCAACTGGGAATCTTTCCCCTTAGACTGGCAACTCCTTGGTGTACATGAAGCAGATGAAACAGGCAAAGGATCTGTGATTTCATCATGATGGGGAAGAGCCAGGATGGAAGCTTCCCTTCACCAAAGATTTAACACCATTATGACAAGAGATAAATCTGAGGAAATTGGTTGAGGCTTAGGGGGATTAAGTGACTTGTTCAGGTCCACAGACCTGGAAAGTAACAGAGAACGGGTTTGAGCCGAGGTCCTCCTAATTCCAAGTATAACACTATACCATGTTGCCTCTCACATATTTTATCACATATTAGTTTACATTATGGTTAGACACATATGTGTCTTATTCCTTTGTTATACTATGAGCTTCTAACCCAACGGTGAGGAGCCTGAAGCCTTGAGGTCACATGTGACCTTCTGGGCCCTTGGATGCAGCCTTTTGACTAAGTCCAAGTTTTACAGAACAAATCTTTTTATTAATGAGATTTGTTCTGTGAAGTTTGGATTCAGTCAGAGGGTCATACTTAAGGACCTAGAGGGCCACATGTGGCCTTGAGGCCGCCCGGCTCTCCATCCCTGTAATTTAACCTTATCTTATCCCCAAACAGTACCAAATATAGCACTCTGCAAAAAAAAAAAAAAAAAGGCATTTAATAAATGTTTTCTCATCTTAATCAAATTAGTCATATATAATGCCACACCTTAAACCTCTTAGTTTTAAGACACTGCTTCTGTGGCCCACAAATAAAAACTACCTAGCACAAGATGAGTTTAACAAAAGCAACATCACCACCCCCTCCCCCAACTCAAAGGAAGTTTGCCTAGATATCACAGCACATATTCTACAATTTGCTTCCAATGGTGGATTTAAAGTCATCACTTTTCTTTATTAGGAAACTGTTGTGGATTACCCAACTAGGGTAATAACTCTGGCCAGGGTTTGATTAAATTGGCAACTCTCCCCCTCCAAAATCCATTCATTGTATCCACATTTTATAAAGTAATAATACAGTCTTCTAGGTTGGGCCTGCCAAAGTTGGCTAGTAAATTAATATCTGTAAAGGTTGATGTGATCATCGCAGTCAGTGAGATTTCCATTTGGCCATCCATTGTTTATTACACATTTATCTCCATATGCTATCTCTATCCAGTGGTTGTGGATCAGTGGACAACGGCTGACGCATCCGAGGCCGATCAGAAGCGATGCTGTAATCAGCACTGATTGGCTCCCGGGCACTAGCTAGCATGCCCAACAATCCAAACTGGTGTAAATGATGATGTTAACAACAGGCTACCACTTCCCAGTCATTTGGATAAGGATTCTAATGCCTCCTGATGAG
Organism: Gymnobelideus leadbeateri; assembly: GCA_011680675.1. Lineage (NCBI taxonomy): Eukaryota > Metazoa > Chordata > Mammalia > Diprotodontia > Petauridae > Gymnobelideus > Gymnobelideus leadbeateri. The sequence goes on from WOXC01003881.1 coordinate 86,098, forward strand.
CTCCATCTGCTGCCAATTCACACTGGGCATATGTCTCCTTGCTCCATCACTACATTGGCTGGGAAATTCATTACAAAACATGTCAAATCTTTGCAGGCATCAGAAGCTGGGGCATGTGGAAGCTCTCTTACAGCATCTGCGATTCAGAAATGCCAGGTGGGGAGAAAATGCCCCTTAAAACCACCTCACATTTTTCTTCCCAGCATCCTGCTCAGACCACGTGTAATTATATATATATATATATATATATATATATATATATATATATATAATTACATCTCTATATATATACATATATACACATATGTGTTACACATATATATATATATATTTTAGATAGATAGATAGGTGGATAGATAGATAAATACACACATATACAGGTTCTGCAGTCACCAGACATATATGTCTATATACATCATGTGTCTATACACACATGAATATATGTGTGTATAGATATACATGTGAGTATATACATACATATGTGTTTATATTCCTCACTAGAGGGATATAGGTCATTGTCTTCAAGTGGAAAGACTGTCATATAGAATATGGATTAGCCCTCTTCTGTTTGGCCCCAGAGGGTAGAACCAGGAAAAATGAGTGGAAGTTACTGATAGACAGATTTAGTCATAATTGCTATTTCTGTAATAACAGTTAACATTTGTATAGTGCTTTAAGGTTTGTAAAACTCTTTACAAATATCATCTCATTTCTTCCTTACACCCCTGGGAGATAGGTGCTATTATTATCCTCATTTTATAAATGAGGAAACCAAAACAGACAGAGTTAAATAACTTGCCCAAGGTCACACAGGTACCAAGTATCTGAGGCTGCATTTGAACTCAGATACCTCCAGCAAAGACCCATTCTATTTTTATTTTATTCATTTTTTTTGGTCTTTATAAAGATCCATTCTATTTTTTTTTATTTTTGGTCTTTATAAAGATCCGTTCTAATCAGACTGATTGTCTTACTTCCATATTACCCTTGCACAGGCTCACATGCATTACACACACACACACACACACACACACACATGTGTGTGTGTCAGGGGCTGAACCTGAATCTAGATCTTCCTGATATAGAGACCAGCTCTCTCTACTCTCACTACTTGTACATAACAGGTGTTTATTTGTTGAATTACTTTGGAATTGAAATGAATTACAATGTGATAAAGACCTGAGTTCAAATCCAGACTCACATACTTGTTGCTATGTGACCCTGGACAAGTCACTTAACCACTGTTTGCCTCAGTTTCCTCATCTGTTAAATGGGGATGATAATAGTATTTCTCTCACAGGGCTGCTGTGGGGTTCCAATGCAGTCATAATTACAAAACACAGCACCCACACATGTTGGCCTGTCATTTAGTTGTGTCTGACTTTATGACCCCTGGGGATGATAGCACACCAATACTCTCCTATGGGATTTTCTTGGTAAAGATATTGGAACAACTTGCTGTTTCCTTCTCCAGTGGATTAAGGCAAACAAAGGTTAAGTGACTTGCCCAGGGTCACACAGCTAGTAAGTATCTGAGACTGAATTTGAACTCAAGTCTTCCTGACTCCAGGCCAAGTGCTCTATCTGCTGAGTGACTTTAGTCATTGTTGTTCAGTCATTCCCTTGTGTCTGATTCTTTATGACCCCATTTGGGGTTTTCTTGGCAAAGATATTGAACTGTTTTGCCATTTCCTTCTCCAGCTCATTTTACAGATGAGGAAACTGAGGTAAACAGGGTTAAGTGGCTTGCCCGAGGTCACACAGCTACTAAGTGTCTGCACTCTTACTTTTCACCTCCCTTTATTTGTTATAGTCCAAGCTACTTGGGAGCAGGGATTGGGCTTCTCTTTGCCTGCATTTGTATGCTCAATATTTAGCACAGTGCTCAAACACACAGTATTTAATAAATGCTTCTCCACTTGGCTTGACCCTGGCCCCCAACCAGCATTTTCTCCTCACATGGTATTTCCTCTAACCACAGGAACACGGACATCAGGCTTTACCTCTCTATGATTCCCTTTTATCCTCTGAAAAATAAAGGGATTTCATTACATATTGCCCAAGGTCCCTTTTAGCTCTAAATTCTAGGATTCTAGGCATCACTATCCCCTGTGAGAGCCTCACATGTGCTTTTGCAAGCCTCCATTCTGTACACACCTTGAAGTCAGACCTCTTTCCTCTAGGAAGCCTTCCGGTGATAACATCATTCTAGGGCTTATCTTTCTCTTACATTGGGACTTAGGACATTTGTACTCAGGCTAGATAAGGCTATCAGATATTGACTAATAAAATAAACATTTATTATTGAAATTGCACATGACCAGTATTTTTATTTCTTTTGCTTAACTCTTACTTCTCTGTCACAAGAGAGACTGACCTGAGGCACACAGTTCTTATAAAAGAGTATTATATGAGAATGGGATTGGGTGGGGAGGTTACTGATAAGTAATAACATTGAAGATAAAAGGCATCAATAAACATTTCCTCCAAAATAATAATCTGAGTATCATCCTGAAAGAGATCTGAATAGAAGGAACATTCAGGATGAATTAGTTCCATGGAATTCTGTGGATAGGTTATGGAGTTTATGATCACAGTTAAGGCTAGAAGGAAACAATGCTTCCTATTTATTTTCCATTTGTTGAATTAAAAAAAATCAAATACTTCAGATATGATTGAATGATTGACTGAATAATGAAAGAACATTTATTATGACAAACACTGTGGATACAAATATAAAAAATAAACTCTGTACTCTCAAGGAACTTACAGTGTAGTGGGGTCAGAGAGGGTCACTTTGATCTGAAAAGTTACTGGGACATGGTAAATAGGGCTGTAAGGGAGTAGATTAACACATCCCATTCAAGATCAATGGTAAAGTTGTTAACGGTTCATGATTTAAGAATTTGTGTATGTTGGGAGGTGAGGGAGACTGAGAAGAGTCACATGGAAAGATATAGGGACTAGATGTGCAGTTCATCATTATAAAGAATTCTTAGATGATGAAGTTTTTCTACCAATAAAGCACCTTCTTTGTGACATACTGTCTTAGAATTACTTAGAGCAATAAAAAGTTAAGTGACTTGCTCAGGGTCATAGAACTAGTATGTGTTAAAGAAGGGAAATGGACCCAGGTCTCACTGGTTTCAAGACTGGATCTCTATCCATTATATAAGGAGTGTCAAACTCCAAAAGAAACAGAGGCTACTAAGATAGGTATACACATAGGTACACTAGGATAGGGTCACATATTGATTTATTGATAAAATATGTTATTTATGTTTTTTTGTATTTTTACTTACTGCACTAATATTTCCCAATTATATTTTAATCTGGTTCTGAGTTCACTGAGGAGTGCTACAACGGAGGCCGGAGCAGTGAGTTTGACACTTTTACCCTATACTAAACTGCCTTTTACAATATCAAGCATTCACAACCGCAGGTTTATCTCTATGGCAAGATGAGGCGTCAGAGGAGGACTTGAATAGGGAACACTGAATAGCAGCATCCTGCATTTTTCCTCCTGAAGACTGACTTTAAGTCCTACTGCTTACACTTGTTGGTTTGGATGCTGCTGAGCAACTCACCTCCACCTTTCTGTGGTCCGAGGCACCTCTACTATTTGCACAGCAAACATAGATAGAGGGTAGAGGGAGCTTCCTAATCACACTTTCTTCAAAGTAATGAACTCACAGGCCCAAGTGAATAATGATACAATTTAGCAAAAAAAAAATTGCTGTTTAATGATATTTTTAAATTTTTATTTATTTTAGTTTTCAACATTCATTTCCAAAAGACTTTGAGATCCTAATTTTCTCCCCATCTCTCCCCTACCCCACATCCCAAGATGGCAAGCATATTGATTGTCCCTTCCCCCAGTCTTCCCTCTCTTCTATTCCCCCTAACCTCCCCTTACCCATTTTCCCCTTATTTTCTTGTTGGGCAAGCTGGATTTCTATACCCCACTGCTTGTATATCTTATTTCCTGGTTGCATGTAGAAATAATTTTTTAACATTTGTTTTTAAAACTTTGAGTTCTAGATTCTCTCCCTTTATACTCAGATATTTTAATAAAGAGAACTACTTTTTTTTGCTTTTTGGAAGGCAATTGGGGTTAAATGACTTGCCCAAGGTCACATGGCTAGTAAGTGTTAAGTGTCTGAGGCCGGATTTGAACTCAGGTCCTCCTGACTCCAGAACCTAGCCTCCCCTTACTTTTATTTTTAATTAGGAAAATATAGGTGGAAAACATTTTATTTGATTTCTACTAACTATATTGCAGTAAACCAGGCTGTAGCAAAGGCATCAGAATCCATTTGGTGGCAATCTACCATACTAGTGGGCAAAGAACCAAGCAGGGAGCAAGCATCCTTCTGGCCTTGAAAATCAAAGTCTCTAAAGTGACAGTGGATGTCTCTCTCTTTGACAGTTCTTTCCCTGGGTCTGTGGCCTGTGGACATGTGAGCAATAGTTTGTAGATTTGGCTCAAGAGTCTCATCAGAGAGGGGAAGGTAAGCTCTGTTGACACATTAGGGAAAAGTATTCAAAGATCAGGTGATGCTTAAAGTTTCAAATCGTTCTTGGAAAGCCTTGGTGACAAGCATACCTTGAGTGGAAGATCACAGAATTTGAATCATCACTGTATTTTTCCTGGGCAGACTGACAGGTAGCAAACCGGCACATCAGCACGCAGCATTCAGCCCAGCTTGCTTTCTTAGGATGCACAGTCATTTGCAATTCTGGTATCACATACTCCAGACCTACTAGAATGAGAATATATATCCACTATACCAAGACTCATCTCATTTAACTGGAAATCATTTTCATGCTCCCTTCAAAGACTGAGGAAAGATTTGAACTGAATGAAATATTTTGAATTTGAAAATGAATGGAATATTTTCCTCCCAAGACTTTACACTTCTCTCACCAAGAAGGAAGGAAAAAAAGGAAGAAACAAGCATTTATTAAGCAATTAGAACTGGAAGGATAAAGATGCAAGCAAAATGAAAGCCATTCTCTGTCTTCAACGAGTTTATGTTCTAGTAGAAGATACACAAAAGGAGGCTGAAAAGTGGAGGGAAAGGAATGGTGGTATTCAGTGTAGGGTCTGGTTTTGAAATCTTGAAGAAGCTAGGTACAAGGCTAGGAGGGACATGAAAGCTGCCCTGGGCCCCTCCAGTCAGCCAATCAGTTAATAAACCTTTATTAAGCTTCTACTATGTGCCATTCACTGTGCTAAGTACTAGGGATACAAAAAAGGGCAAAAAACAAAGAACGAAACCCAAACCAGCCTGTTTTCAGGGAGCTCACCTGAGATTACCAAGTGAAATTGGTTGTTGGACATCACTATGTTAGAGTCAAGCTGTGGCTGATCAGACCAATACAAGCTCAAAATGCTTTACCACAGGTTGGGCACAAATAGTCCACGTAAACATTTGGGGAGGATTCTCTAAATGTGCAGATCTCATATTTCTTTTTTTTTTTTTCTATTTCCCCCTCTGGGTCTAAAACATCAGGGCAATTTTCCTTGAGAATTTCTTTAAGGATGATTTCTAGGTCCTTTCTTTGATCATGGCTTTCAGGTAGTCCAATAATTTTAAAATTATCTCTCCTGGATCTATTTTCCAGGTCAGTGGTTTTTCCCATGAGATATTTCACATTGCCTTCTATTCTTTCATTTGTCTGGATCTGTTTAACAGCATCTTGATTTCTCATAAAGTCACTAGCTTCCATTTGCTCCAGTCTAACTCTGAAGGACTGAATCTCCTTAGTGAGCTTTTGAGATTCTTTTTCCATTTGGCAAATTCGGCTTTTTAAGGCATTCTTCTCCTCATTGCCTTTCTGAACCTCTTTTGCCATTTGAGTTAGTCTATTTTTAAGGTGTTATTTTCCTCAGTCAGGCTGTTGACTGTCATTTCATACTTTTCTTGCATCTTTATCATTTCTCTTCCCAAGTTTTCCCCCACTTCTCTTATCTGCTTCTTAAGGTCCTCTATGGCCTGTAGCCAGCTTGTATTTTCATTTGGGGCTTTTGGTGCAGGAGTTCTGACCTCACAGTCTTCCTCCATGCTTTGATCCTCTTTGCCCCTAAAATAAGAGTCCAGTGTTGAATTTTTCTGTTTATTTTGTTTCTTTTGCCTAGGCATGTTGCCACTTAATTACTTGATTTTTGGGCTTGTTGCCATAGTAGGACTCTGCCACCAGACAGGAGACCTTCCGTCCCAAAAGTGGGGTCTTCACAACTTCCGCAGGTTGGGTGGCCTCTGTAAAGCCTCCACCTGCTCTGGCAAATTAGATACCCACCCCAAACTTCCCCCCAGACCACAATCCAGATCCAGGCAGTTTAAAGCAAGAGTGATTAACCCCCAGACTGATTGCTGGATCTCCCTACAGTTTGCAGACCAGGAGCTAGAGCCACCAGTGATGCTGCAAAATGGCTTCTGTGCTATGTTTCTTCAGCAGCTTTTCACCCCCAGGGGAGGAAACCAAGGCGTTCCCCAAATACTGGTCCCAAAGTCCATAGGGCACTAACCTCTCACTTTGTCCTAGGCATATCTGTGCTGACAATTCTGGAATCGCCACAGCTGCTGGTGTTCTGGGGTCCCTCCAGCTGGCTGCTGGCCTGGCCGCCCTAGGGCTAAAACCTTGACTCATGTGGGCTTGGGCTCAGCACCCAGAGCGCTGCACTGTCGGTTCTCAGCACACTGTGCTGCGTGCTCTCAGAGCGCTGCGCTCGCCGCTCCCTGCAGGGCTGCTGGGTTCTCCTCAGTGGGAGGTTAGCTTCTCTATTTAGTTCTGTGGGCGCTGGGGCTCTCTCATATTTCTTTTGAGCTAATTTAATTCTGCTTTGCTCACAGAACACAGCACCTTCTCTGATGAGGGCATGCCATACTGAGCAGTCAGTCCTATGTCAGTGTCTCCCATGTCATATAATCAATTTCAAAGTTAAGAGAGGCCTTGAGAGTGTCCTTGTGTCACTTCTTATGACCACCATGTGAATACTTGCCCTGTGTAAGTTCTCCATAAAATAGTCTTTTAGGCAAGTGTCTGTTTGACATTCACACAATGTGGCCAGGCCATCATAGCTGTGTTTTCTGCAGTAGAGTTTGACTACTTGTCAGCGTAGTTCAAGAAAGGACCACAGTATCTGGTATCTTCTCCTACCAGCTGATCTCTAGAATCTTTCTAAGACAATTCAAATGGAAATTATTCAATTTCCTGGCATGGTGCTTTTATACTGTTCAAGTTTCACAGGCATACAACAATGAGGACCACACAATAGCTCTGAAGACCTTCAGTTTAGTAGTCAGTCTAATACCTCTTCTCCCCAGTACTTTGCTTAGGAGCCTCCCAAACACCAGGCTAGCTCTGGTAATACATGCACCAATCTCATTATCAGTTTGAACATCCCTAGAAGTCAGTCCCTCCCTAGCTGAAGTTCCAACTGAAGAAGAGGTTTTGAATGGCATTAAGCTTTTTCCATGTGGCAAAGCACCTAGTGCTGATTCTGTTCCAGCTGAGATTTCTAAGTGGGGGGCCCATTGCTCATCCAAAAAAATAATTGACTGACCAAGTGAAATAGTAAAGAGGCAGAAAAGAAGAAGGTCCAGGACAGAGACTTGGGTAACACCAACTTCTAGAAGATTAGGGGATGACCTAATTTGGGTGACACCAAAAGAGAGTCAGAAAGAATGGATAGACATGTAGGAAGAGAATCAGGAGAGAGTAATGTCATAGAGAGACGAGAGAGATCAAAGAAAAGAGAGTGATCAGTGTTGTCAAAGGCTTCAGAGAAGTCAAGAAGAATAAAGGTTGAAAAGGAGACCATTAGATTTGACAGTTAAGAAATAACTGGTAATTTTTACAGAGTTTCAGATGAATGATGAGGTTGGAAGCTATAATCAAGAAGTAAAAGAGGAAAGGAAATGGAGCATTGATTATAGACAGCATTCTTAAGGAGTTTAGCTTCAAGAAAAGATGCACAAATTTAGAGACATCTCCACTCCAAATGTTCAAATGGACCATTTATAGCTCATCTGTTGTAGAGCCTTCTGAACTCTTATTGATCAGCAATGAGGACCACACAACAGCTCTGAAGACCTTCAGTTTAGTAGTCAGTCTAATACCTCTTCTCCCCCATACTTTGCTTAGGAGCCTCCCAAACACCAAGCTAGCTCTGGCAATACATGCACCAATCTCATTATCAGTTTGTACATCCCTAGAAGTCAGTCCCTCCCTAGCTGAAGTTCCAAATGAAGAGGAAGTTTTGAATGGCATTAAGCTTTTTCCATGTGGCAAAACACCAAGTGGACACTATACTTTGACCTCAACATAGTAATGTCAGTTTGGTCCTCTTCAAAAACAAAGGACAGCAACCAACCAACCAACTAGCTTCAAAAGGGAGGAGAGATATGGGATGATAGTGGGGATGGAGTGAGAGTTTTTCAAGGATGGAGGAGATACAGATATGTTTGTAGGTTGTAGGGAAGTGACCAATAATCAAGGAGAGATTGAAGATAAGTAAGAGGGTGGCAATGATAAAGGGCAATCTGTTGGAGGATTTGATGGAATGGGATTACTTGTGCTCATTTAGAGGGGTTCATCTTGGCATGGAGAAAGGCTGTCTCTTCATATGACACATGAGGATAATGTATGATAAAGAGGATGGGAAAAGAGGGGATTCTTGAGAAATTATCTCAATTTTTAAAAAATTTATTTATTTACTTTTAGTTTACAATATTCAGTTCTTCAATCCCTTGAACTTCAAATTTTCTCTCCCTCCATCTCCTACCCCTTTCCCCACCATGGCAGCATGCAATCAAATTCAGTGATCTTAATTTTTTCAGTGAAATAGGAGTCAACATTCTCGCTAAGAGATGGAGTGAGAGGGAACCATGAAAGTTTTGAGGAGGGATGAGAAGGTTCCAAAGAACTGTTGTGATAAGTATGATAGTAAGTTAATTAAAGAAGTGTAAATGGATTGCCTTGCCATAGTGAAGGACTGAATTAAGATTATCTAACATAAATCTAGCATTGTTTCATGATTTTCTCCTACTTCAGGAAGATGTGTATACACTCTCTTCCCTTTCCAGTATTGACCACTTGATGAATCAGTTCAATTTTACACTGTCCTCTTCTCTAGAGTCCCTTGCTCCTTATTTTTATCTCTAATCTTGTCCCTCCAAGTCTCAGACTTGGATCACTCCACCATCCATTGCCTTGATCACAAGTTGGAGATGTGAGTTCAAATGCAGCCTCAAACACACTAATTGTATGAGCCTAGACAAGTCACTTCCATGAAACATTGAAGTGTATATAAATGTTAGCTATTATTATGATTCCTTTTTAAAAGCCTGGAAAATAAATATATACATGCACACACAGAGGTTTGAACTTTAATGTCTCAGATCTACACTGATATTTTCTGACTATCATACATACATATATTCATAGCGACATTAGAATATCCTGTATACAGACATATCTACATGTGTAAATGCAGGCATACCTACATCCAAATGCATGTAGCATTTCACAGTTTGAAAGACACTTTACATATTTTATTTCATTTGATCCTTGCAACAAGCCTGTGAGTTAGGGGTATTATTATTCTCCTTTTTATAGAGAAGAAACTGAGGCTATGAGATTTGCCCAAGGTCACACATCTAGTATGTGCCTGAGGCAGGATTCAAACATACGTGTTCCAGATCCAACTCCAGCTCCCTATACACTATGCCACCGAGCTTCCTCGTGTGAAACATGTCCTTAACTCCCAATCCCTGGGTCACCAGAATAGGCCTTGGCATGCTGAGGCATGGGCTATATTATGGACATACTCAGTATTTCTGGGGGATGTGAGCCCCATTTGTAAGGGACTCTCTCTTGCTCCTAATTTCCCAAGTCTCAGTACCTCTTACAGTTCTGAGACCTTGATATTGGCATATAACTACTATAGAGATGGGGTCCCTGGAGGTTATGCAGTCACAGCTGGAGGTGGGAGAAGAACGAACATAAGAAACACCCCTCCAAATCAACTATATAGCCAGTCTAGCCCAGGCTTCTGGATCCAATAGGTGATGGGTATAGTGAAAAGTTTCAGTCAATCTTTTTGATGTCAACGCAGAAGGCTACAGAAAGTTACAAAGCCCCCAAACACCACAATGTCCTTTTCAAAGCCATTATATACCTGTTGGTCAAGAATTTATCCAAAAACTTTTTAAGGCTATTTCTGTGTTCAGCCTGTACCACCCCTTGAATTAATAAGTTGCATCAGTTTCTCTCCTGCTGTGTAAAGTCGGATTTCCTATCATTCATCTGAAAATTTCTCTCTCTTAAGCTTCAAGGGGAGGAGGAAAGCAGTCCTAGTATCCTGGGATTAGACAAACAACCCTGTGTTCATCCTACCCATTGTCTTCAAGATTTCATAGACTTCAATCACATGTTACATTTACCTTCCTAGACTAAAGAGGCCTCTTGATTAACTTGCCTACATTTGGTACCCATGCTCTCTCTGCCAATCTCCCATCATCATTTCAGATTCTCCTCTCAGGACCTGCTCTGGCTCTATTATCTTTTTCTTGGAATGGTGAACAAAACTGCCCTCTTGCCTCTCCATCCCCTAGCACTTACCTGATCCCTTCCATTGACTCCCATTTCTGGTTTGGAGAGCAGGTTGTGAAACAAAGGCTAGGAAGGTATATAGGATAAGTGGATAGACAGAGTCCAAAGGCACCTTAGAAGGGATCTATTCCACCCCCTTCATTTTACTAATGAGGAAACGGAGGTCCTGAGAGGTTGTTAGTTTTCCATCTCTTCACTCAGTGTCTCTGTACAGTCTAACCTCCCATACTCTGAATACTCTTTTTCCTCACCTTGCTAGAGGCAGCTAGCTGGTGGCATTGTGGGATAGAGCCTTGTGTACTGGCATCAGAAAGACTTGAGTTCAAATCCTGTTTCAGACACTTAGTAGTGGTATGACCCTAGGCAAGTTACTTTATATCTATATGCTTCAGTTTCCTAAACTATAAAATAGGTATTGGAATAAAACCTATGTCCGAGGAGTGTTTTGAGTATTAAATGAGATAATACTTGGAAAAAGTGCTTAATGAGTGCTACATAAATGTTTATTCCCTCCCCCTTCTTTACCACCTTCTAAGGTGGCTCAGATCAGGCGCCACCTCCAAGAGGCCTATTCTGACTTCCTCAGTTGTTAGTTATCAAAGTCCCTCCCCTGGCCCCAGTCCCCCCCAAAATTATAGCACATTTATTTGTACAGATAGTACATTTGCTCATCTGTAAGCACGCTGTATCCCCCAATGCATTCTAAGTTCTGGAAGGCAAAGGCTTGTCTCATCTGTATGCCCAACATTGAACATATTAGCTACAAAGTAGGTGCTTAACACATGTTTGTTGTTGACAGATGGATTGTCCAGGGTCACAGGATTTGAACCCAGGTTCTCTGACTCCAAATCTCATGCTCTTTCTGTAGGAACACATGACCACAACTAGAGGGAGAAAGGGGTCTCCTGAGAAATAAGAGGGGCAGTGGATTTAAAAGAATCAGAGAATCATCAGAGAGCCTCCCTCTTTCACTCTCTCCCACCTCCATCCTGGATGCAGGGAGAGCTAGGACTGTCTGTACCCTGAAGGCACACACACTTAAAAAGCCCGTCTCTGCCACATGGTTTTTCCGAATTTAACCAAGCAGCTTTTGAAAATCAACAGCCATTCGCTTCATCCTGATTATAATTTCAATTTATTTTTTTATTGTATTACCCTCTCTTTCTTTCACAGCATTAGATAACAGAATGATGGAAGAACAGTAAACTTCAGTGCAGATTACAAATGAACCTTTATCTCCTGAAGAGACGAATTGGAAATTAGTGGCTATTGGAGGAGCTTACTAGAGACATAATACTGTTTTGAACAATGAGCTATTGCTTGTGTTTTGATAAACTTCAGAAAGCTAAATGTGCTTTGAAAAAGGAAGAAAAAGAAAGAAACCAAAGTACTAATGCTCACTCTCACCTTGGAAAAGCCCCATTAAGGATGCATTATCACAAAGTTCTCCAAGAACTGAAAGCAAAATGCGATTGGTGCTGGGGAAAAAAAGGGAAGAAAAGATGCATCCTCTTGAACCCATCAAACTTTAAAGAACTAAGCAGATAATTCAAGGCTCCCCATTCCACGGTTCTCAGGTCAGCAATTGGGTCCTTCTCTTTCCCTTCTTTGCCATTCACATCTATCAGACTTTATAATCAACAAACTGCAGTGAATGCACAGAGAGGACTTTTTGCCAAGAGAATTTGAGCAGTTCTGAAAACAATTTGGACCTTAGTAGCCCAAAGAGAATCTGAGGGCACATGTACATAAAAAAGCCATGAGCTAGATACCTCGGAAGGAGAAGTCATACACTTAAACATAAATTTTACATGGAGTCATAGTGATGATTAGATACATGGAATCACCTGGGGAAGCAAAGTGTGCCATTGGCTAGCTAAATGGCAAAATACACAGCACATTGAGGATCGTAGATTTAGAGTTGAACAGGAATTTGGTCTGAACTCCTCCTTTTACAGGTGAGGAAAATAAAACCTAGAGAGATTGTGTGATTTGCCCAAGGATACATAGGCAGAATGTAACAGGGTCAGCATTGGATATAGGTCCTCTGATACCAAATTCAGAGTTGTTTTCCTTATACTGCATTTTCCTAAGATGATCCAAGAGCATGGAAACCACCAAAATTTGACAGTGGATTTGTGAAGCTGGAAGGTGAGAGGTGGAGGACAGATAATATGTGCTGACACCAGAACTATTAAGTGATCAGAAATCCCCTGGGAAAGCAGGGAAGTAGAGATGCACAGATGCTATTATCTTCAACAAGATCTCCAACTCAACTACTGGGATTTCGCCACGGATGTTTCGAGTTTTCCTTCCACAGAGAAGAAGGCTGACTCTCGTGAAAGGAGAAACGAAGCAATGCTATTCCCCCACAACCAGTCTTGGATGGGAGCCTTCTCAGTTTCTGGCATACTATATTCATTCTATGTTCAAGTGCTTATTGAGAGCTTCTATAATCCCAGCATACTTTGATCCTCTAATGCTTGCGAGGTGGGGAATGGGACAGAATATTGCTTGAGGTGAACTCAAAATAAGCTAAATTCAGATGTACCCACGTTTTCTCTTGGCGGTGGCATAAAGAAGAGCATGCTTATTACTCCTTAGACACCATCAAAATTGAATTCAGCTTGCCTGTCACAGGAAAGGAGTCAAGGGACTCCATTTTTCAGATGTATTACAAAAAGATAAAAAGAGTTAGAGCTACAAAGGATCTCAGAGATCAGCTGATTCAACTCCCGTATTTTTAAATAGTATGTTATTTTTTCCAATTATATGTAAAAAGAGAATTTTTAACATTCATTATAAAAAAATTGAGTTCCAAATATTTTCCCCTCCAGCTCTCCCCTCCCCCTTCCTATAATGATAAGCAATTTGATGTAGGTTATATATAGTGCAACTATGCAAAACATACTTCCATATAAGCCTTGTTGTGAAAGAAGAATTAGACCAAAAGGAAAAAAAAAACATGACAAAAGTGAAATGAAAACGCCATGTTTTGATCTGCATTCAGACTCCATCAGCTCTCTCTCTGGATATGGATACCATGTTGCAACATGAGTCCTTTGGAGTTGTCTTGGATCACTGCATTGCTAAAAACAGTTAAGTCATTCATATCAACTCTCATATATTACAGATGAAGAATCTGAGGTCCACAGAGGAGAAGCAGCAACTTTGCTAACAGATCTAGGATTCAAATTCAACTCCTCTGATTCAAAAGACAGAGCTCTTGCTACTATGATATTTAGTAAAAATATTAAAGCCTCTAAAACAAGTTTCCTTCCAAGAAGGTAGACTAAATTCCAAGGGCATAACTCACAAAATGAATGGGAAAAGCTGTAGGCCATGTATTATGGTTAATTCATAGCTTCCAGCACAGGGTCTAACATGTTTTTTTAGTTTGATGTACTTGCCAATTCTATTATCTAGCGCTTCTTTATTTTTTTAAAGGTCATGACATTTAGAATAACAAGTCTGGGGAATTAAATGTTCCTTTACATTTTTAATTTCTGACCATAATTTATTGCTGAATATTATGGGAATGTGATTGAATGGGTGTGGAAAGGTTAATATAAACTGTTTTTAAATTGCAAGTTTGCCGAGTGCTTAGCCTTTACCCAGTTATACAAAAGACATTAAAGGAAAAGTTATGTCTTGGCTCCAGAGCTGGATTTACATTTTGCTAGGAGCCTTTGCAACATGTCTATGGGTTGTTTTTCTCCCATTGAGATATTACTGAGAGCAAAGAAGCAGCTTTTTTCCCCCTTCGTCTTTGCTTCTTCCCATGTTTGTGTTTGAATGTATTTCACACATATAATTTCCAGTAAGTAATGGAATTAGACAATCATCTGTCAACATGATTTGTGTACCAGAGTCCAGCCCTCAGGTTTAAAACCCCATAAGAAAAAATAAATTTATTTCCTAGTCTTTTCTGCTCTTCCAAACAACTCAAGTGAAGAGAAAGGGTTATTTCCTTGAGAGAGTATTTTCCTGGGGAAAAACTAGCAACATATTGTTCATTTTTGTCACACCTTCCTGACTTGTAGGCCCGCCTCCCATCTCCTGTTAGAAGGGTTCCATTCTCCCCCTAGCAATCCAACAAGGACCCAGAGACTGCCCTTTACCCAATCAGCATTTCTTTTTCCCTGGAATATCCAACATGAAGTGAAAATAATGAAATTAGTCCCCAAAGATCTTCTCATTTTTTTTCTTTGTTTATCCCTTGCGAATAGAGGTCTAGTCAGGAATAACCTTGTAGAAATGTCACCAGAAATCCTGGAAATGCCACCAACTAAAGACTAAGTCTCTCCTCAAATGACTTAGATAGGAGATGGTTTGGATAATGATCTTGGGCTTTTTTCATGGACTCAGCTCTAGCCCTGACCAAGTTCACCTTTCCTTCTCTAGTTCCAGTCTGAAAAAAATGAATGGAAGTACATACTTTTTTTTTCCCAAAAAGAAAATAGCAATGACCAGGGGAAGCCATTTAAAATAGGCTTCAGAGAAATGTGGGCCTGGAACATTGCTGACTGGCCAAGGACAGAGAAGCTCCACAAAACAATAAATGTAGAGGAAGGGACCTCTGGGGCCCTCTAGTTTCATCCCCTCATTTTTCAGATGAGAAAATTCAGTTTCCTTATCTGTAAGATGAAAATAATAATAACACCTGCCTCTCAAGGTTGTTTGTGAGGACCAGATGAGGTAATAATTTAATAGTAATATCGTAATTATATAGCAATAACTAGTAATTTTTATTAATTATAATAATATAATAATTATAAAGTGCTTAGCACAGTATCTGGCACATAGGAAGCACTATATAAATGTTGGATACTATTAAGATGATGGTGATGGTGATGATAATGAAAGAGGTAAAATTACTTGCCCACACACAGGCAGATGTCAGATATAAGATTTGAATCCCTACATCCTCTGAATCCACAGTTAGTATTCCTTTCATTTTATCAGAGTTTGACTCTCAGTGAAAGATAGATAGGGTTTGAGAGTGGGGAGGGGTGGTGAAAGAGAAGATAAAAAATAAAGCTGAAAGAAGATTCAAAAACCAAATTCATCCACCACAAACTTTAACAAAATCCACAATTTGATTTGATTCCATTCAATCTCCTTCCATTCTATTTTCATATATTAAACACAAGGTGCTGGGTAAGCTGTGAATACAAAGATGTAAAAGATACAGTCTTTTTCATCTTTAAACTTATAACAATAAGGCAGAAATGCATGTACCATGTAAGAACAATGTAGCTACACAAGGGAACTTAACAATCAACTTAAATTTTTAAGAAGCATTTATAGAAGAGGGAAGTGAGGACAGGTAATTATAAATGGACACAAAAGAGTGACAAGGGCCTATAAGAGTAGTCCAGAAGGAGTTTTAGCTATCATTAAATACTAAAGACATCAAGAGGATTTTTTTTTAGTGAAGTTGGGGAAAAGAGAAAGATCCAAAAAAAGTATTGCTTAAGGTAGACTGAGTGATAATAATAGATGATGGAGAGAAGGCTGAGCTGTTTTTGCTTCAGTTTTCTCAGCCAAAGGGAATGATCTTTGAACTGGAAAGGACAGAACAAAATTGGTCATTAAATATTGAAGCCCAAGACAAGCAATGAAATGGAAAAGGGAGGACAAAGTTGCCTCCAGTAAGCTGAAGTTTTTGGGCTTGGGTGAACCAAATGGCAGGGTATCGAAAGAACTGACAGTTATGATGGCTGAGTTATGGTCAGTGATCTTAGAAGGATGGCAGAGAAAATGAGAGGGAACACAGAACCAGAGGAAAGAAAATATCCCACTATTCAAAAAAGGAAAAAAAAAAACTCTACAGCCTTCAAACTACAGACCACCCAGCCTGACTTCAATTACTGGCAAAATTCTTGACTCTACCACGAATGAGTCATTAGAAGGGGAAACAGTGATCACTGAGAACCAATATGGCTTCCTAAAGAATATGTTGTATGTGCCTTAAGAAAGTGATATTCATTATATTTTTGTTCTATTCCAATATGTCAAGCTGTTATTTTGTACTTTTAACATATAGCTAATTGTACCCATATGCACACCTTCTGTCTAGATTATCTCAAGCTTTTAAATGGACAAAATATGGAGCTTTTCCTACAGTACGTATTTTAGAGAGACACTGCGAACAGATACTGCAAACAGTTGGGCCTCAAATTGAACAGAAGAAAACAAGCTGGTTTACCTACAGGATAATGTGGTGCTATCTTAATGATACCAAATTTCTCCTTGGACCATTTTAACACTAATATTCTAATGGTGCTATTGTGAGCTACAAGTTATGGAACATTACAGTTTCAAAAGAATTAAATTCAAAAAAATTAAAATTTAGTTTCACAGGCAATGGAGTGGAACATGAAGGGTACGAGCAGGCTGCAACATGAAACAACTATGTAGATACAAAGAAGAGCAAGAATTAAGGAAATTGGAGTAGTCCAGGGGTGAAAGTGAGAGACAAATTTGAAGTTGTCCATGTGCTGTCCTGGGATCATGGGTAAACCTCTTGTATTGAACTTATGGGTGAACATGAATAAGAGGTAATGGATGATCTACAATCTGTATGATTGGAGGGAATACCCACATTGATGATAGGGAGAATCTAGCTGAGAATTTTCTTAATATATATCCACATATACACAAATAGTTTTTAAAAGTGGTGATGTCATCAGCATTGTAGGCAAAATAATTCATCACTTGATGGCTGATCTTTTACATAAATATATTGAAACATAAAACAACCAACTAAGTCTAAAAGATCCCCAGTTCCATGAAACTGAAGCTAATGCTATAAGTTTTCAATAGAAAGAGAGGCTGAGAACCCCAATCCAGTCTTACTTTCTTCAGAATGAAAATGCCTGAATATCACAAAGACCTTCCCTGATGCCTGGCCTCTTTCTTTTGAACTAAACAAGTCTATCCCCAGGAAGTGTTTCTTTCATCCTCGTCCTTCAGCTCAGGGCTATAATGACAAACAGAATAAATTAATAGTTGGTCATTTTCCATGATTATGGAATCACCTCAATGCCAGTATGGAAATTTGACCTTGAGAAGTTCAAAGAACCCAAGAGATAAGAGTTCCAGGAAGTATAGTCCTCATCTACAGTAGTGCCCTTCCTCCTTTCTGGGACACACCAGGCTCTCCTGGCCAATTTCTCATTTTATCTTTGCAAAAGTTGATTGTTTTTCTTTGCCTAACACAGTTACCTTCAAGTATCGCTAACATTTCATTGTCCTTTTAAGCCCTATTCACTACTATAGGCTGTACTCGTATAGAAAAGTGCCTGAAGATCATGTGGAACTCTTAGCCAAAAAGGCTGCCTCCCAAAACAACTATGCTCTGAATTCTGAACTCCTACTGCCTGAGCAGAGGACTAAAGCAGATAAGCACCTGAGTCTCCCAGATCTATCTCCCCATAAGAAATGTTCCCCAGGATCCAAACTCACTGTTCTTCTCTGTCTTGTGCTTGGGAGGTTCTGGCTCTGGGAGGCATGGACAGGGCCCCTCACACTGGGTCGTGAAGCCTTTTCCAGAGGAACAGGAATGGAACTCCAGCTTGCACTGCAGAAAAAAAAGTTATAGAGGCCTTCAGAATTCTTGGAGAATAGCTATATGTATGCATAAACTACTTGGCAAATGCACATTAAATAAGGAGGAAGAAGTGTGAATTAGTAAAAAGGCATATTTGGCAAGAAATACAGTTACATTTCTTTAAAATACAAGCATTTTCAGTAATTGCTTTTTAAAAAATGTCATCAGAAAAGAAAGGTTCCATAGATGCCAAAATAATCAGAACCAGACTTTCTGTGGAAGCAAAGAATTTGAAACAAAGTAGTAGTTGATTAATTGTGGCCTGGCTTAACAAATAGAGGTCGAGAAATATAATGTATAATAGTCACTGTAAGAAATAATAAAGATGAAGAATTAGAGGAACATGCTAATGAACTGATACCAAATGAAATAAACAGAACTAGGAAACCAAAATGCAGATTGATTACAACAATATAAAATGGGTGATAAAATGAAACTAAACACTGTAATGATAACAATCAAGCTTGGTCCTAGAGAAGAACTGAGATAATGCACCTCCTTCCCCTTCACTACAGAGATGGGGGACTATGGATGGTGAATATTGCATATATTGTCAGATATGGCTGATGTTTTGATTTTTGCTAAACTATTTTTTAAAAAATTTACTACAGGGGATAACTCAGCTGATAGGGAAAGGCTCTTTAGCCACAGATGTGATGGAACAATAAAACGTATCAGTAAATTTTAAAATTTTAGATATAATTGACACTACACTAATAAAGAAATTAGACTAGATTGTATTTAGCATATAAATTCTATATAAATGGCTGTTGCCAACAACAATTCTCCCACTTTTCTTTTAATTTTTTTCAACCTAAAACAATGTATTTTCTCTACTTTCCATCTCTCATCCCGATTGAAAAGGAAAAAAAAAGGAGCGGCCAGGTGGCACAGTGAGTAGAGTGCCTGCCCTGGAGTCAGAAGGACCTGAGTTCGGATCTGGCCTCAGACACAACACACACAAACAAAAACCTAGCCGTGTGACCTTGGGCAAGTTACTTCACCCCAATTGCCCTCCAAAAAAGAAAAAAAAGGGGAAAAAAAGCTTTAACAAATATGCATAATTAAGCAAAATAAATCCCATATATTCTCCCCCTTTGAGGGCAGGTAGGTGGCACAGTCGGTAGAGGGCTGAGTCTAGAGTCAGGAAGACCTGAATTCAAATCTAACCTCAGAACATTGCTAGTTGGGTGACCTTGGGCAAGTTACTTCACCTCTGCCCTCAGTTTCCTTAACAGTAAAATGAAGATAACAGGAACACCTACTTCACAGGGGTTTTTAAAAAAAAATTTAATTATTAATTATTTAATTATTTTAACATTTGTAAAGCATTTCATGCAATGCCTAGCTCATAGTAGCCACTTAATAAATGTTCTCTCCTTTCTCAAGGACTTTAATACCTATCTTAAAATCTTTCTCTCCATCCTTACCCTTTGTCCAACATACAAATGGGTGTCCTCTCAAATACTTTGCCATCTCATTCCATTAACCTCCTCAATTCCTTTGACTTACATCTTCACTACAATTTAATGTATCCACATATACTAGACCTTACCATCATCCAAAACTGTACTAGCTCCATTACCCTGAAATCTGAAATTCCTCTCAGTGATCATTTCTTTTCCAGCCATTTTTACTCTGTTCTCTTTCTCTTCACCTCTTATTTGTCCTCACAATGCTCATCTAGTCCCTTTAATATTTTCTGTTCTCTGTATTGACCTCTTCTTCTCTGACCTTACTTGCTTTTCTTTTTTTTTTGGTCTCGACACTGTAACTAACCAGTTCAACTATTTTATTATTCTCTGTATTCTTATTCTATCACAACTGATATCTCATCAGACCTAAATGCAACACCAGCCACCTAATCTGTTTTCACACACATGCTCCTAAATGCTACGGGGAGATCCCATGGCGCCTGAGTTATTTCAATACCTATTAACAACTGGCTATCATTCAGCCTTACCTGCTGGTGTCTGTGCCACTTCTCTCTTTTCTAATTATCCTATCATGTGTCTGATGGTTCCTTCTCAGTCACCTTGCTGGAACAAAATACCCATCTCCTATCCCTAGATCTCTCAGGGATCCATATATCCCTAGATCTCTCAAGGATCCATATATCCCTAGATCTCCCAAGGGTCCATATATCCCTACATCTCTCAAGGATCCATATATCCCTAGATCTCTCCAGGATCCATATATCCCTAGATCTCTCCAGGATCCATATATCCCTAGATCTCTCCAGGATCCATATATCCCTAGATCTCTCAAGGGTCCATATATCCCTAGATCTCTCAAGGGTCCATATATCCCTAGATCTCTCAAGGGTCCATATATCCCTAGATCTCTCAAGGACCCATATATCCCTAGATCTCCCAAGGATCCATATATCCCTAGATCTCTCAAGGATCCATATATCCCTATATCTCTCAAGGATCTCTGTGCTAAGATATTTTCTCTTCTTTCTCTACCCTTTCTCTCTTGATAAGCTAATCAGTTCCAACGGGTTAAATTATCATTTCTTTGAAGATCATTCCCAAATCCACATATCCAGCCGTAATCTCACATCTGAATTTCATTCCCCACATTGCCAATTGCCTTTTAGATATCTATACTTGGATATTCCCATGATATCTGAAACCCAGGATGCCACTCATCGTATTTCCCCCAAACCCATTCTGCCTCTAAATTTCTGTTATTTCTTTTGATGCTATCCCAGTTTTGTGACTTTGAAGTGATCCTTGAAACTTCCATTTTCTTCCCTTACCCTATAGTTAATCAATGCACAAGTTCATAGCATCAGAGACTTAGAACTGAAAGAGATCTTAAAGGCCACTGAGTCCAGTGCTCTCATTCTGCAGATGAGGAAAATGAGGACCAAATGTTGTGACTTCTCCAGAATTACTTAACTAGGAAGTGAGGCAGAATATGACATGAAGTTAGGAATTCTTAGATTCTGACTCCACAGCACCTCTTATTTCATTCCCTTATCTCTACTTATAAGGCCACAATCCTCATTAAGACTTTAATCACTTCTTCATGTGGATTAATACAACAGTCTCCTAATTGGCCTTATTGCTTTTTTTTCTTCCTACTCTATTCCATCCTCTATGCAGCAACCAAAATAATCCTCTGAAAGTAGTACTCTGACCAAATGTAATGGTAATGGTAATTTGAAGATCTTCCCTGCCCCTTAATAGACCTAAGGGAATTTGAAGGTCTTCCCTGCCCTGTTATAGAATGAATGTAATCTCACAGAGCCTGTGGTGGGAGCAGTTTGCTGAAAGGTAGAGCAGAGCCCACAGGAGGCTGGGAGTCAGAGCAGTTAGAGCTGGAGGGAGGAGAGGATGCACCCAGGGAGACAACTAGGCTTGTGAGTGTTGGTATGTGGGAAGGCTAAAGGATTGTGTTAGCTCTCTGCTGCATTGTGGTGTTTTAAGTTCTATGTTGCTATGATGAATTCGATTTCTTGGTATTGGGATTTGGTTTTCTGGTATCTGAATAAATGTTTTTGCTTCTGTCTTCTATATGGAGAGTCTGTTATACTTTGCAATTGAGAACTATGCCGGCATATTTACAGTTGCCATCAGTGCCATGAATGTTGTGTTGACATTATATTTGGCTACAAGGATGGGATAATGAAATATCAGACCTCTATTTGGAGAAAGAAGGGATTTAGAAGAAGAAATGGATATACCAGGATGGGATGATTTACCTTATTCCTCCCTAGCAAGGGAGTGGGCTAAAAGTACAGGGCTTTGGGAAAACTGGGAACTGAGGCCACAGAATGGAAAACATAGAGATTTAGAAACATGTTTGCAAAGAATACCAATAAAACCAGGAAGAGGACTGGAAAGGGTGTGCAGAAGAGACTGGGTTTAACTAACAGGTTACCATACTATATGTAAAAGCAGAGACAGAGTGTTGGAAGAAAAAACTTGGATGAAAATGAAGTTAGCTGATTTGCATGAGAAATTTTCTGTGTTATAATGTTTAGGCTCTCCTTTAGAAGAGCAAGCTGGAGGATCTCAGGTGGTAGAAGTGTGTTTGGCTCAGAAGAAGTGAAAAACTAACAAGAGGAATGTTTGCATACAGTTTTGGCAGAGGCTGAACCTACCTACCATGACAACAGTTGCCAGGAGAGTGCGTGGGTGGAAAATAAGACAATGTTATATGGCGAGCTTTTTACAAGGGCAGAAGTTCACCCCATACTAAGAAGAAAGCAGGAGAATCAGGGAGGCCAAACAAAGTTTAGGGAGATACTTGAGGATTTCACTCAGCAGGAGGTTACTGAGATATTAAGCAGATTCACTCAAAGGATGGGAGAATTGTTAGTGTTTTTTGGATGGGGAGAATCAGTGATGAAGGGGTCAGAGGAGTATGGGTTGATAATGTGGATTGCTTGAAATTTATAGGTATTAGTCAGAATCCTTTCATCCAGCAAGCTTTTAGAGATTACCATATTCAAAGATGTGACAATAGGACCAATCTGTTAGCTTCAGCTGCCAATGGAAGCAATAAAATGTATCCCACTGATTCTATGTGGCCTAGTGGAGAGAGACCCCGGTACTCACTTAGAGGCTGTATGAGAAAATTTAAGCAGGTAATCAATGAAAACTGTTATCATGGTTGGAGGTACAGATGTGTATCATGATATCCTTTTAGTAGTTTCTCATAGAAATATCATAGTGAAGACAGCTCCTATTGAATATAAACACTTTATTCTGACTCTACTAATTTGTGAAATAGGGCACCCTCTTTTGGAGGTGCTGGATAAGATTTCACAGCTAAGTGACTTGGAAGATTGGGGAAAAGATAAATTTCCTCAAGAGAAAAGAGTAAATAGCCAGCAGATTCAAAGTCAGAATAGATTGACAAGAAAAGAATTATTACTGCTCTACTGAGAGCAAGGGTTGATTTTGGAAGAATTGATGGTATTCCAACTAATGAACTATACAAAATGTATCAAGAAAAGAGTCTATTCCATCTAATAGAGAAGTAAGAACTGCCCCCCACAGATCTTTTTGGAGCATTGCTATGACAGTGAGTTCATGGGCTCCAGAAGCATGGCTGACCCTATATATGTTTCTTTTTGGCTTTATGTCTGTTAATTTGTTTGCGAGATTTTTTTCCTGCAGACTTATCCACCTGCAAATCCTTGATTGTTTAAGCCAGATGTCACTCCCTGTCCATGACTATGATGTGTCACACCATGACCTTGCATCAACCAAACTCTGAATTCCAGCTAAAGAACTGACCTTCTAATGGGACCTCTTGAGGCAGGGACAGCTCTATGTCCAATTTCAGCAGGAAGTAGCTATGGAGAAAGAGACTTTTGCCCTTTACGCCAAGATTTTGAGCCCCATTCATTTGAGGAGGGAATGATAGGGTGCTTGTGCTCAAGCTCCCATCCTAAGATATTGTTTTATGTGCTTATTGTCTGTTATCCCTGTCATATTGTTGTAAAGTTCCACTGACACCAGTATTCCCTAAACTCCCATTAACCTATGTAATGAAATGTATTGTTAATGTATTTTTGCTATTTGAGGTACATGAAAGATTTGGGGGTTGAATGTTTTGGTAATGGGAATTTGAAGATCTTCCCTGCCCCTTAGTAAACCTAAGGGACTTTTAAGATCTTCCCTGCCCTCTTCTAGGATGAAAGTAATCACATGGAATCTGTGGTGGGAGGAGTTTTCTGAGGGACAGAGCAGAACCCACAGGAACCTGGGAGTTAGAGCTGGAGGGAGGAGAGGATACACCCAGGGAGACAACTAGGCTGGTGAGTGTTGGTTTGTGGGAAGGCTAAAGGATGGTGTGGCTCTCTACTGCATTGTAGTGTATTAACTTCTATGTTGCTATGACGGATTTGGTTTCCCTGACTTTGGGGCCAACTCTTTATGCCACATTGCCTCCCAGATACAGCATATGAAGGAGAATAGCAACTGAAAGGTCTAATTCACCAAGGACACATGGAAAGTAATTTGGTGTCATATAGAAAGCTGACTTGGTTTCAAGAAGATATGAGTTCAAATGTTGCTTCTTGAAACTCATTGTTTCATCTTGGGGAAGTCACTAACCTCTCTGACTCTCAGTTTCTTCAGTACCACTCCAATATCTTTGCCAAGAAAATCCCAAATGGTGTCATAAAAAGTCAGATGTGACTGAAAGGACTGAAATATGTCATATCTCATTACTATTAGTACTAGCAGCATGGAAAGAGGGCTAACCTTCGTACTGAGATTATATAGTTCAAGATGAGACTCTGGCACACACTCACTATGTGATCCTGACTACATGACACTTAGCTCTCAGGATTCAAGGCCAATGTAGTCAAACCCAAATCGACAAGAATCCCTGTGGCAGCATACTGACTTAGAAAACCAAAAATTTGTATCCTATATATTATATTGTATTTTTATTAATTTTGTTAAATATTTCCCACTACATTTTAATCTGCTTTGCCCAAAGTTTTACACCTCTACTCTAGGTTTCTCCCTAAAACTCTAAGTTGCAGAGGAGGCGTCAACCTATATCTATAAAGGAAGGTTCTTCCCTGGAAGTTCTCTGTGCCACTGATCTCACAGTTTCAGTCCCTATCTCTGAAGGAAAAATTATTTATTATACTGTTTGGAAAAATTATTATACTGTTTGCTCAACTATATGTGATTAAAGGTTATTTATGCCCAGAATGTGGTTCGACCCCAATAACTCTTTAGTAATGCCACAGATGGCTAAAAGATATTTCTAATTCCCCCAGATCCCAGATTCACCCAAAGCATTCTTGTCTTGGGCTATCAAATCCAGGAGATCCTGAGGGGTCCACCCCAAGCTTCTGTTTTGAGTTACATTTTTCATATCTATCTCAATTGCTTAATGATGCATATGGGTTCCTGTGTGGGGAAACCTTTGTCAAAATCCTATTTAATGCAAGCCTTTCAGAACTTGGATGAAAGGGGATCTAAATCTCCTTTTTGGCTCTCTCTGCTCTGCCAAATTACCTACTAAAGTTATTTCTAAAACTATTTTTTTTTATTTTGGGGTCTGTTTTCATGAACAACATCCCCTATTCTTTTACTAAACTCTAAGTCACTTGTTTTAATGCTACCTCTTCTAGCATCTACCAGTGCTCTGCACACAATTAATGTTAAATATAAATTCTTCTTGAATGAATAAATGAATTATGTGATGCCTAGTGTCATACTAGGTCATGTTACATACCATGTAATCCAGCCACTTTGTTTTATATTTGAGGAAGCTGAGGCCCAAGGCAATCAGATGAACCTCTAAAGAAAACAGGTGGCGAGAAGCAGAGCTGTAGTTCCTGCCCAAGTATTTTGGCTCTGAATCAAGTGTTCTTTACACTATTTTGATTTTATGGATCAGACTGAAAACCTGAGGGCTGGATGTATCCTTAACCCAAACTAAATCAGTTCCAAGGAAATGGAATACAGAAAAGTAGGTTGATTTATTAACCTATAATGAAATAATCTACCTTTCTCAAATCAGAATAAATTAAGGCAAGTAGGCCAATACTTCCTACATGTATGACCTTGGTCAAATCACATCACTTTCCTAAACTTCAGTTTGTTCATCTTTAAAATGAAGGGATTGAACTAGATCATCTTTGAGTTCTTCTCCAGCTATAGGTCTATAATGGGGTTGTTGTAACAGCAATGTAATGGGTTCTGGCACATGTACAGAGAGCCTTCTAATGGCATCTCTCCATGTGGAAGGGACTAGGAAGCTTACTTCTGGGAGAGCTGTGATGATTTGTAATGGAAGTGTCTTGAGAGACTAGGAGCATGAATGGACATTTGGTTACTATCTCTGGTCAGCAAGATAAGTTATGTTGATTGGTAGTGTTGTTCAGTCATATTCAACTCTTCATGACCACATAGATGGTAGCATGCCAATAATATCCTTGGGGTTTTTCTGACAAAGAAACTGGTGTGGTTTGCCATTTGCTTCTAAAGTGGATTAAGGCAAACAGAGGTTAAATGATTTCCTCAGAGTCACATAGCTAGTAAATGTCTGTGGCCATTTTTGAACTTAAGTATTCCTGACTCCAGGCGCAGTGCTCTATCCATTGAGAAATTGGTGGTAGAGAAATTCAAATCAGCTTTAGCTACATCCTTTTTTTTTATTATTTTTTTGGTCTCATTGGACAACTCCCTCAGTAACGGTGTCTTGTTAGACATAATGCTGTAAGGAAAGAAGCTATAGGACCTTTGTCTCTGATTTATTCTTTTGTGCTCCAGGATAAAGAGTGAAGTCTCAGTGACTTTGTATGTTTCAAAAGGTTGGGAGAAGGCCTCAGCATCCCAAAATTCCAGAGTCCACTGGGTAATTTTGTGTTCCCATATTCCAGGTCAGGTTTTATAGTCATTCTATCATCAATATTCAGAAGTCATTGCCAGTGAAAACTTTGAGAAGAATCCAGCTGGCAGTCATGATTATTCTTGATATGAACTTGTTGGGACCAATGGTATTCATGAACTGACTAAATTCAATCTACTTCCCCCTCAGAGAAAAGTAGCATGGGGAATAGTATGCCTCAAAGGTCTAGGGTGAAATTTTTGTATTTCTTCCTATATCTTTAAAGTAAATATTCCTCTTTAAAGTCTAATTGATGAAGATATACAATCAATGGGGTATAGAAATCCATCTTACCCTACAAGAAAGTAAGAGATAAGGGCATAAGGAGAGGGATGGGGCAGATATATGAGAGTGCAGACTAGGGGAAGGAGTAATCAGCATGCTTGCCATCTTGGGGTAGGAGGTAGGGGAGAGATGGGGAGAAAATTTGGAACTCAAATCTTGTGGAAATGAATGTTGAAAACTAAAAATAAATAAATTCTGAAAAAATCTAATTAATGTTAAGTGGTTAAACGGAACAAGGGTGACAATCACTGGCCACAAAGGAGGGGGCAACATAGCCAATGGGGGCTCAAAATGATAATCACAAAGAAAAGATACTCTAAAAGCCCCTTGGGAGTACCTAGGACACTGGGGCCAAACAGTAGCCTTCCTGGCATTGGAATAGAGAGGTCAGAGCATATTTGTTATGAAGACCTGGGTTCAGATCCTACCTGTAAAGGATATATGTGTCTTGAGAGACCTATTTGTGTGGTCTTGAGAGACCTATTTGTCCTCCTTTAGCATCAGTTTCTTCATCTACAAAATGAGGAGAATTGGACTAGAGGACCTTCAGGTACCCTCCCAGCTCAATATCTGAACCTATGAAAGGGAAGGGGGTGTCAGTTTATATTTTGTTCCATTAGGGGGCAGCACATACATACCTCTTCTTCCTTTCTATTTACCTGGTGACCTGTTTTCCATTATTATATCTTTAGACAATTTCCCAGGAAAAAGGGTACAGTGGTCCATTATAGAGCATAAAGAAATATGTCCCTTTTAAATAGCAGCCTCCACAATAGCTAGTCAAAAAGGTCCCATTTGTAAAAAAAGAACACCATGGCATATTGAAAACACCATTGTTTAACTTTCATTTTTTTTTCATATGGAATCCTAAGCACCAGAGCCCAACAAAGAAGAACCCCAAAACTGTAACTAAGATACCTAAAATAAAAGCTAGAGTGGTCATCTATTTTGGGTAAAGGAAAACTAAACAAAAAGTTTAAAAAGAAAATGCCTCTGAGCATTCTTCTTCTGGAATGTTTTAAGGTTCTCAGCTAACCACTCTGCACAGAGATCAATCCTCCCTTCCTAAATGTTACCAGAAAACCACTCAGCCATTCAGAAATATCAGGGAACTATCCTACAAAGGAAGTCCAATATAGCAGAAAGACTCGGGTTTGTCATTGAGCACATATCAATCTGGTCATTACTAGCTATGTGAACCATAGATTAGGACATTACATCTCTCTGAGACTGTTTCCTAATCATAAAATGTAGATATTACTATTTGTACTAAGTACCTCACAAGGATAATGT
Source organism: Gymnobelideus leadbeateri (assembly GCA_011680675.1). Lineage (NCBI taxonomy): Eukaryota > Metazoa > Chordata > Mammalia > Diprotodontia > Petauridae > Gymnobelideus > Gymnobelideus leadbeateri. Next base: position 114,287 of record WOXC01003881.1, read on the forward strand.
GAAGACCAAATAAGAGAGGATGGATTTGAAGTATAATTCAAATTACAAAACTCTAGGAAAATATGAGCAGTTTATCACCATCACCATCAACCCCTCCTCCCCCCATTGCCACTATACACAGGAAGTACTTACTAAATGCTTATTGGATGAATGGATGCAGTGGGAGGCAGCATAGTAAAAAGTGAAACAGGAAGAATGAATACTGAACAAGAAAGAAAACACCTTGACTTGGGCACTTGACTTGGGACAGTATCACTGTCAGCAAGTCATTTATCCTCTCTCAGCCTCAGTTTCCTCATCTATAAAATGAGGAGGTTGGACTAAATGATCCTAAGATGACCCAAGATCCATCCCAGCTCCAAGTTCCTCATTATATGTTCCCTTCAGTTCTAACATTAAATGACTCTAAACATCCATGACCATAGATGTTTCTATTAGCAATTTCAAAATGAATATTCTTTAAAGTCTGAAAAGAAATCATCTGCTCAGACCAAGGAAAGCAGCCTTAGTTGACTGGTACCATTTGGATCATTTTCTGCTAGGCATTGCTTCTATCTGTCTTGTAGAATTGAAGGCAAAGAAGGATGACCAGTACCCTATTCAAATGGAAAGAGATCTGAGATCAGTTGTTTATAATTGATTGACTAATTAGAGTGCAGAATTAATGAATTTCTGGGTCAATGTGTACCCTTAACCAGACATTTCCATTTTAAAGCTTTTAGCTTTAATTGCTCAGCAGAGGCATTTGCCAATGTCATGGAGAATGTCCAGCAGTGAGTATAAAATGAGGAGAGATTTCCTACAAAAAGAGCAGTTCTTCAGATGCTCCTGTTAACAGATGACATCATGCTGTTTAAATAAAACCTTAAAACCCTGTAGAGCCTCCAAAATGAGATCCCAAATCACTCAAAATAGTTCAATCTAACTCACACAGGAAAACTCAAGAGAATGAAGAATGCTTATTCTTCAGTCTATGATATGCAGCTGTATAGATAGGCCATAGAGCTGATCCATCAATGTCTTGGACAGAGAATACAAATAGAAAGTGAATCAGGCCCAGAATTGAGTTAACAGAGGAGAAAGGTCTGGACTGGGAAATTGTACGGTTCATTTAATGACCCCAAGCTTCTCCCTGAAACAAAAGTTCATCACTTTAATATCAATATCCTTCCAGAAAAACTTTTAGGTATGTCATTGACTATCATAGTTTCCTAAGAATTAAAGTTGCAGATGACTGAAAGAGCCTGGTGAACACAAGCAGGTTGCAACACATTATGAATGAAAAATGGTAGAGTAGAAACCATGCAAACAATATCATCAAAGAGGTGTATGACTAGAAAAGAGAGGGGCTAGTCCTGTAATGAAAGCAAGGGGAAAAGGGGTAACCTGCTTGGTTCTTTGGTACCCATGTGATGTCAAGAGATCTAGAGAAAGATATGTTACATGCACCCAATATATTAGGGCAATATATATCCAATATATTAGGACAACCCTCCATGGAGGATTTGTAGAAGGCATGGACAAAATGAAAAGGAATAGAAGGATCTGATATACCTTATTAGAAGGAGTACCCACATCAATGAGACCGCAGATCTATTGAAATAACAACATAAACTTTATTTGTGGAATGAAAATTTCTTTCATTCCATATGGAATTTTAGGCATCAGCAAGCATGAAAGGAGAAATCTGTGGTAGGTGATGGGAAGCCAAGCTTGCAATATAGATAAGGCTACCCAGAATAAAAGCTTGAACTATTTCTTTTAGATAACTGGTGACTGTAAGCTCAGAAAGGGCAGTCATAAAATCACAGAAAATGAAATGTCAGAGCTAGAAAGGACCTTCAAAGTTAATTAGTCCAAACCTATAATTTTATGGATGAGGAAGCAGGTCCAGAGAGAGAAGTTAATTTGCACAAAGACAAAGAGCAAGTTAGGGTTAGAAGCAGGACTAGAACACAAGTTTGCTGACTCTTAGTCAGATACTCTTTCCATTGCATCACATTATCTCTGCATGACACAAGCTAGAGGCTCTTCTGGATGGGCTGCACTAGAGGTCAGGCTGGCTCCAATTGCTAAAGGGTTCATGTATTCAATCATTCAGTAAATATAGAACAATCACGAAAGTACAGAATTTTGTGTCTGGGGAAATACAAAGATAAATAAAACAATCTGCCTTTAAGGAATTTGTGATCAAATAGGGAGATATATAATGTAACATATACAAATGCAATGTAAATTACATAATATTATTGTACTATGTAATTCAAAGTCTGAAAGAGGCATGACCAGGAAATAAAAGCAGACAAGTCACATTGCAAGAGTACAGGATAACTAGTGGACAGGTCATATGCTATACTAATGTGTGTGTATGTGTGTGTGTGTATCTACACACAGTATCAGGAGATCTAGAAAAAAGTCTCCTTATCCCCACCATGTTGGGTAGATCTCTTATCAAGCACTTACTGAATGATATGAAAAGAATGACAAATGATGGACTGGCATTGTTGAGTTTACGAACTATATCACTAGAAAAAATAACCACTGTTAAAGGAAGTTCTTATTCTAGTATTCTCTTAGTTTTGGTTCAACTTCAGGACAAAATGAGGCACTCGAATGTCATGAAACAGTTAACCAAACAAACAAACAAAAACCAGTTTACTTGGTCCTAGCACAGCATATGTAAATGCTCTGGTCCTCAGGGTTGTGGTTATTTATCCTTCATTCCAGAAGAGGTACAAAGACATTACTTTACTTGCAAATTAATTGTCTTTACTTGCAAATTAATTGGATTTAAGTGAAGCAGGGCTGTGCAAAGTCTTCAGCCTTACTCTCTCCTCTGGAGCCATTTGGATCCAGTGGCAAGATATAGATAGATCAGGAGGACTGGAGATGGTACTGGATGCAGTGGGAGATTTTGGCCTTTTAAAGCTAAGATCTTTCCCAGGTCTCAGTTTGTCTGAGGCAATGCCTAGGGCTAGGTAAGAAATGAGGCAAAAAACAAAACAAAACAACAACAACAACAAAAAAAAACCCTGCCCCTTTTAACTAACTAAAAAAAAAAAAATCTGTCTGGGAGGGGAAGACTCCAGAGTTTCTGGTCAGAATAGCAACAATTGCTATTTACCCTCACTCTGACCAATCAAAACCCAAATAAGGACCAAGTGAGGCTGGGGTTGGGACCTATTGTTAGCCAATCAGTGAGAGCCAGAGTGATTTGGGTTTAAACTAAGGTCTAGGAGCATCATTTGAATCGCAATGCGTCTTATCTTGCCTCTACAGCTTCCTACCAGTTTGATTTAGGATAAGTCTCTTAACTTCTCCTATACTGGTTTCCTTATCTTTAAAATGTGAGTGGCCATACCACTTCTAGGGTTATATCCCAAAGAGATCATAGAAGTGGGAGAAAGACCCATATGTACAAAAATATTTTAGCAGCCCTTTTTGTGGTTGCAAAGAATTTGAAACTAAAGGGGTGCCCATCAATTGGGGAATGGCTAAACAAGTTGTGGTATATGAATATAATGGAATATTATTGTGCTATAAGAAACGAGGAGGTGATGGATTTCACAATTACCTGGAGAGACTTATACAAACTGATGCTGAGCGAGAAGAGTAGAATCAGAAGAAATTTGTATACAATCACAGACATACCATATCTGTGATCTAATCTGTGACATACCATAACTATGATAGACTGGATTCTTTTCAGCAATGCAGTGATATAAGTCAATCCCAAAAGACTCAAGAAAGTGAGAAAAGCGCCATCCGGAGATATAACTAGAAAGAACTGAGCCTGAATCCTGATGGAAGCAAACTAAATGATCTTTTTCTTTTCATTGTTTGGTTTTATTTCTTCCTTACCATCTTTCATCCCACCTAGTACAATATGCCTTTGTAATTGGAATAATGTCTAATATGAATGCATTTGCAGATCTTATACTGGACTATATGCTGTCGTGGGGGGAGGGGGGAGGGAAGTAAAGGAAATTTGAAAATCAAGGAACTATGGAATTGAATCTTATTAACTGAAACTAAACTAATAAATTAATTTAAAAAATGAGTGAGTGGGATTAGAAGTCTGTAGTGCTAAGAACAATATCTGTTCTGAAACCATCCTTGAGATTTAATTGGTCTCCTAGGCTAACGCTGAAACCAGTGAAGTCACTTCCTTATAAATGGAAAGAAAGAAGACATTTGTTCAACATCTAACACTTTAATGAAAGTTCAATAAGAATTCTTGCATAGGGGCAGCTAGGAGGCACAGTGAATAGAGCACCAGCCCTGGAGTCAGGAGGACTCGAATTCAAATCTGGTCTCAGACATTTGACACACTTACTAGCCATGTGACCTTGGGCAAATCACTTAACCCCAATTGCCCTGTGAAGTCACGTCCTGGTCACCTACACATAAAAGCTTAGCCCACACAAAGATTTGCACCACTTCTCAAAAATAACATTTCCTGACAATGAGGTGCATAACCCAGTTAAATAGGAGGGGGGCAGAAGAGCTGCCCCCAACTGAATCAATACAAGAATCCTTTTTTTTCTTTTGGGGCGGCAATTGGAGTTAAGTGACTTGCCCAAGGTCACATGGCTAGTAAGTGTGTCAAGTGTCTAAAACCAGATTTGAATTCGGGTCCTCCTGATTCCAGGGCTGGTGCTCTATTCACTGTGCCTCCTAGCTGCCCCTATACAAGAATTCTTATTGAATTTTCATTAAAGTGTTATATGTTGAACAAATGTCTTCTTTCTTTCCATTTATAAGTCTGGACCTGTACCGCTCCTTCCAGTTCTAATGCTATGACCCTATGATCGTAAAAGGACACATAAAACCAAAACCCAGAGAAGAGAAATAGTGACTTGAAGGGCATCTGACTAAGGTGACCCCAATAGTGAACGTAGAGAGAAATGTACCTGTGTGGAATTAGACAACGGTTTCAGTTGAGATAAGGGGGTGAAGGAAGCAAATGACATTTAGGTGAAAGCCAAAAGAATATTGTTTAAAGACAGAAATTGGAACCTAAGAAAACCAGATTAATTGTCGGTGGATCATATATTGAACATTCCTTTTCTAGTGGCTTTGCTCTAATTCTCACAAAGATACCTTTAGGCACATGATTTATTTTATGAAACATCTCTGGCTCCTTCACAATGCACTTCCTAGAAACTTCTGGAATAAATAACAAAGGCTCATCATTTTTCTATGTTATCTCTCACAACCTGCTCAAGGCAACATCTGAAACTCAGCAAAATTGTGGGCTATGGTGGGTTTTTTTTTTTCTTTTTGTTTTATTTCCAACACGGGTTTCTTCTGATAAGTATTTTCTCCCCTTCTCCTTCCATGTCTGCCTCAGCAGATAATTAGAATCAACTGGAATGCTTTCACTCCTCTGACAAAGCACTATTTGTTTACTTGTATTAGAGTAGTATCTGCCATGTGGACCAGACCTAAAGGCTCTGTCCGCAGTTTGATTGTAAACCTCTATTTCCAAGAGAGTCTGCAGGTTGGAGGTTAAAAAAAATGCTTTTGCTGGAGGCTGGAACTGGAATACATCTCAGCTTGAAAGCCATTTTTCTTTTGGAAAAATAGAGGGAAGGACAAAGCAAATACAAAAAGAAAAGTTATGCTTGGCATTTGGAATAGGAGAAATACACACACACACACACACACACACATACACACATACACACAACACACACAGTGGTGAAGTGGGGGTGTGGCAGGGGGAGATGCTACAAAGAGCCTAAGCCAAGACTGTCCCAAGAATCAGAAATGCCTTAACAAAGCACAGAATCCTCAGAACTCAAGAGAAAACTCTTAACTCTTTTGGATGGACATACATGCCGTCTAGATTGGCATTTCCCCAATACCCTGATTACAAAGTCCCCTGTGAAGAATGATTTTCTCCTAGGCTCAGTCAAGCTCTTACTCTCTTCTTCATTCAAGGGATTCATCTCTGAATGGATATAGGATAGGGCCCAGAAGTATCAATGAATAATCAACAAGAATTTATCAAGCAGCTAATATATGTAATCATAATGGTGTTTATCCCAGGCTCTTCAGTGCTGAACTAGCACATATGGCTTTCCAGAAGCAGCTCTGTTTGGGCTCAGCATTCCATGAGCATACATAAGGCAATGTGCTATGTGCTGAGTGTATGAAGGGAAAAAATGAAATGGTGCCTACCCTCAAGGGTCTGAAAATCTAACTGAAGAAACAACATATTTACTTTAGACAGCTAAGTGGCACAGTACATAGAGCACTTGGAATCATGAAGACTTATCTTCCTGAATTCAAATTTAGCCTGACACTTATTAGTTATGTGACCCTGGACAAGTCACTTAACCCTGTTTGCCTCAGTTTCCTCATCTGTAAAATGAACTAGAAAAGGAAAAGGCAAACCACTCCAGTATCTTTGCCAAGAAAACCCCAAATGGGTGTCAGAAAGAGTCGGACATGACTGAAATGACACAATAACAAGACAGAAAATATAAAGCAAAAATAAAGTTGGGGTGGACAAATAGCTGGGATGATCAGAAAAGGTTTCATATAGGAGATCTTGAAGCTGAGCTATAAGGTGAAGAATTTGGAGTCAGGGAAAAGACTGGAGAAGGGTGTGTGAGAGTAAGGACTAATAGGGAACTATAAACACAGTAAATTAAAGGAAAATAGGGATGTTCATGGGGGATGGTGGTAGGTAAACAAGCAAGGAGCACCGATAGTCCACTCAAGCTTCTGATTTTATTGATTCCATGGTTCCTATCATTGGGAAAAGATATACATAATTACAAAATATCAAAGCTGAAGGGCGTTTATAGTTTATCTAGTTCAATCTATACCTAAAGAATCCTTTCTGTAAGACATGTGAACCAGGCACATCCAATGTCTTTACTTGAACACCCTTGGTGAAACAGAACCACCTACCTCTTGAAGGAGTTTATTTTCCCTTCAGATAGCTATGATCATTAGAAAGTTTCCTTACAACAAGCTAAATTTGGCTGATTTCATTTTCCACTTATTGCCTCTAGTTCTTCCCTCTGGGGGCAAGAAGGTTGAGTTTAATACCTCTTCTGTTTGACAGTCCTTAAATACTTGAGTCAAGCTACCCCTTTCTCTTCTCCAGGCTCAACATTTCTAGGACTTTTGGCCATTCACCAATGTTTGCTCTCTAGCTTATTGATGATCTTCCTAAAATAGTAAGCATAAAATTGAACACAATGTTCCTGATATGATCTGATCAGGACAAAGCAAGCACATCTCTGAGTTAGCACGTTTATAGTGTTAAGAACTAATACAGAGGTCCCCTAGCTAATGTACTACACTATGTACATTCTGTCCCCTTATCCCCCAGTATCCAGTTGCTTATGTAGATGGGGCCAGATTATGAAGAATATCAAGAAAAGCTTAGAAAGTGAAAAGGATGGGTTTCTCAAGCCCAAGGAGGTAGATATGTGGGAAATGGTGCTATTGCTAATCAACCATCTGAGGAATAGGGAGTTCCCTTAATTAATAACAATAGTAATAACAAAGACAAACAATTCATGTTTATGTAGTCCTTTCAAATTCACAAAACAATTTCTTCACAAGGTATCAAAAACAAGGAAAGGAAAAAAAAGGCATGAAAAAAACCCCTCATACTTTATTAATATGGAAAAAGGCAACCATGAGAATATCAAGAAGCAATGCTTACTTTCCCATCTATACAAAATCTCTATTCATGAATTATATGCATCATGAATGAGGTATTAGTAAGAAATAGACAAGCTTTCATAGTGATATTCTACAGCACACCAAATCTTGACTGCCTTATAATTGACTGCAAGATAAAGAGAATGTAAGACCTCCAGTACTCACTGTTCACTGACCATGAAAGAGCATTTGATTCAGTCAAGCAAAATACTACTTTATAGGCTTTCTTCAGAAAAGGTATCTTTGATACATATATTGAAATAATTCAAGAATCCTTAAAATATATAACAAAAATAGCCCTGTTCAGTGACTCCTTGATCATAAATGTCAGGTAAGGAATAAAACAGAGATGTGTACTTGCCAGACGTTCACCACTGTAAAGTTCAAGTTGAACAAATGAAGGAAGCAATGAAGAAGCATTTACTAAGATGATTAAAAGGTTAGAAATATATAGTTTCTAGGTTATTTAATCATTTTATTAATAAGACCAGCAGGTTATTAATAAAAGGATGGTCATTTGGCCATCTCTCAGACCAAAGACCCCTCATGGGGGTGGGGTTACAGTTTATATGACCTTCAAAGAGGAGGTATTCCCAAGGAGTGACAAGCAACTCAGATTGGTTAACACAAAGATAGGTGTGAGCTATATTAAAGTGAAGGTCTTGGGTACATGACTTGAGTTACCAAAATCTTGGTCAAAGAGACATCAATTTCTATATCACCTCCCTTGATAATAGAGAAAATCAACCTCTCCCCAAGTCTGTCAGAGCCAACACTATGAGCAGGAATCTAAGAGAGATTTCCCACATTGGTTGGTTTCTGAGTGAGGAAATAGAAAAGGGGAAAAATCTTAGTCTTAATACAATAATTAGTTATTAAATATAAGAGAGAAATATTCATTCTTACACTAAGTGCTCACAATGTGTTTTCATGGTGCTAAGTGCTAGGAATACAAACAGAAAAGACAAGACAAAGAGCTCACACTCTAATTAGGAGAGATAAAACAAAGAGGAAAGTTAGACTGCAGAGTAGATGTTAAGTCAGGGATTCTTAAGGATGCAATGGAAGAGCAACTGGCAAGGCCCAGAAGTCTTTAGTAGAACTTAAAGATAACAGGTTAGATAACAGTGCCAGGGGTCTGCAATGTCCATAGAAAGGGCAGGTGGTAAGGCCAGAAAGACTTTAGAAAGGAAAGAGCATATGGAAAGTCCTGGTGACCCTGCATCTCACCAGAAGGAGCAGAGTTGGTGATAGCCAACTAACATGTAAGCTATGTAGGCAGTAAAGCAGCCCAGACTCATTCTGGGGATCCCTTTCCCGGGAGGAGCTTTGAAGGGAAAATATAAAAGGAAAGGGGTTTCCAGTGGTATTGGGTCTTTCAGCCATCTAGAGTTCCCAGATATGTTATGGGACAAATAGGGCCAAGGAAAAGGAGACATTAAGGTTGCTTCCAGATCTAAATCTATGATTCTATGATGTGAAGAGGGGAACTACAGATATGAAGATTAAATGAGCTAGATTGTACCCTCTTTTTAAGTTTCTTGTAGCTTCAAAGGAGGACAGGACAACAAGGTAGCACAGTGGTTAGAGTGCCAGGCCTAAAGCCAGGAAGACTCATCTTCCTAAGTTCAAATCTGGCCTCAGATACTTAGTAGCTTCGTGACTCTGGGCAAGTCACTTAACCCTGTTTGCCTCAGTTCCTCATCTACAAAATGAACTGGAGAAATGGCAAACCACTCCAGCAGGTTTGCCAAGAAAACCTGAAGTAGGTTCACAAAAATAGGGTCACTACTGAAATGATTGAACAACAACTAAAAGCTTTAAAGGAGAACTTTTAGGGGTGGCCTTAGGGATCACAGGGCTTCAAAAGAAGAAAATGTGAACATCCCAGCTTCTGTTGAGCACTGCAAAGAGTATAGGGATCCACAAGATCATCTGTGACTCAAGACAAGGGAATGTAAAGCAAATAAACTGACAACTTTATGCTACAGATATATGGAGACTGGGGAGAGGAATGAAAGGACAGCCAGAGAGGATATGTACTAGAGTGAACTAAAACAAGCTGGAGGGGTCAAAAACAAATTAGGCAGGACCAGCAGATGTGCAATTGATGAGATCTAATAAAATCTAGTCTGTAGCTTTTTCTTCCCTCCCACAGGAAGCTAGTTTGTGGAAACTCCGACTCCTATTACCTGCCTGACCATCTTTATTACTGTTACCCCTTTTTTTTTTAAAGCAATTGGGGTTAAGTAACTTGCTCAAGGTTACACAGCTAGTCATTATTTCTGTGTGGGTGCTCATTTTCTGAGGCCGGTTTCGATCCCGGGGTCATCCCAACTCTGAGGCCAGCACTCTTACTCACTGCGCCACCTAGCTGCCCCTAATGTTACCCTTTTAACAGTAGAAAGGAAGTAGAAAAATCAACCCAAGCTGCCACATTATTTCAACTTCCTATATATTGTTTTAAATGTCATTTTATCTGTTATTTAATACAATAAATTAGATTATCAATATAAGTGAATTATCTTGTCCTTTGAACATGAGGAAGGAATCCAGTCCATAGGAGGAAATAAAAGTTTGGGTAAATTAGAGAGAAAAGGAAAGCTTTTTTTAAAGTAATTTTAATATATTCCAACATATACCTATTAGACTATCATAAATACAGAAAGTTAACAAAACAAGTCATTGGAAGATAGTATGATTGTCCTTGAGTACACCTCTAGGCAAAGCTGATAGTCTGGCATCATTTGATACTCCAGTATCCTGCATAACTGAGAAAAAGTCAAGGTCTACCACTGCATCTGGGGCCATCTCCACTTATCTTGATTTATATGTCACCATTGGACCCAGATGGTTCTGGAGAAGAAAGTGAGGCTGGTGACTTTGCACAGCCCTGCTTCACTTAAAACAAATTCACTTTCATGTCATAGCATCACCTCCCTGATGTCATGGTCCTCTTTGAGAATGAAGGACATGTAACAACATCTTCCACAACCACATCCCACTTCAAATGAAGCGACATTATCTAGAAACAATGATAGTGTTCACTTTCAAACATGGCAGAGGTCAAGAAGGATGAACACTGAAAAAAGGCCATTGGATTCAGCAATAAAGAGATCATTGGTAGCCTTAGAAAGAGCAGATCAGTCAATTGGTGGGAGTGGAAGCATGATTAGAAGGGGACAAGAAGTGAGTAGGTGAAAAACCAGAAGAATATTTTGACTTTTCTAGGAATTTGACTATGAAAGGATAAAAACTTAAGGAGATGGTATGGCCTAGTGAAGGGAGCTTTTGTTTTTGCTTTCTTTTGGTTTTAATGATAGGGTGACAAAAATATTTGTAGCATCAGGGTGGGAGATAGTGGATAATGAAAAGTTGAGAATCAGGGAGGGAGAAGGGATTACTGAATGAACAATCTACTAGAGGAGACAAGTAAGACTGGACTTGAGAACACAAGAAAAATATTAATGTTGCCAAGGAAAACCTCCATGTATCTTCCATGAGATTACTCATATCAGTGATAGTTCAGTGAAGAAATTTAAGAGCTTCAAAATTTTTAATAATCAAATAGGGAACAAAGAACTCCAAATGAAAACCACTTCCAAATCCAGGAAGGGAAAAGGCATAATGGCTTATATACTATTTGCCAAGGCCATTTTATATTCTCTTTTCCCCTCTCAAGAAACATGCCCTTGACCCTTTGTGACTACTTAAGTACATGATGGGGCAATTCCTCTGCAGAGATAATTAGGAAGGAAGATTCCGTATCATTCTATGCATCATGTCTTACCCAAAGGAAAATACATTCACTTACCCTGCAGGCTCACAAGAAAAGAATTGTAGGACAGGCTCCTTTCTATTTTTCTTTTACTACATGGTTTCTTATGGGTATTTATTTGCATTGAAATGGCTCAGTTTCTAGTCCATTATCCCCCTGGAAGTAAGGATACATTGAGCAGAAGCCCCAGCAGACAGTGTGGGAAGATTTAAAAGGTTTGACCAATCTGGACTGACTCCTCCAGCAGAGAACTCTGCTGGGAACTCTGTGGTCATTTCAGAGACTTCTCATTCATAGAAAAGAAGAAAGATTAAAAATGCAAGTATTTGTATTGATGTTGTGATAAGGAGAAAACTACTGGTTGATATGTTAAGAACAAAGTGGAAGCACCAGGAAACCATGAAGAGCCTCAGACACATATTCCAATGATAAAAATAAGGACTGTCCTTGGGTTGTGGACACCTTCAAACCACAGCAGGGAGCATAAAATACTTCCTTAATCACTGTAAAGGGAGGGAGGAAAAGAGGCAGGGGCTGGGAATGAGAAAAGACAGAAATATCCTAAACTCTGACCTATTTTAAAATAAATGTGTTAGCAGATTTCCCAACCTATTTCTCTCTCTCACTCTCTTATTTTATTTTTTCTTTTTGCATAACATTAAGATGAGTGAATGTTTTCCTGCAAATGGCCAGTAAGTCTTTTTCTCCTGTGATTTGTAAAGCGAAACTAATAACCTCTCTATGGTTCATTGCACACGTGAGTCTCAACTGAGTACATTTCTCAGTCATTTCATCCTCCTTTCCTTGCTTCACATGTTTCTTGCATTATTTTTTACATTAAATTGCTTTCCTCACTGTATTTCATCAACCCATCATCTATTTTTAACCAGATTGTTGACAGTTCACAGTTGACTGTTTTGTTCACAGTTGATGAATTCTGATTTGTTTTTGTCTCCCCCTCAAATCATGTCAGTCTTAGGAGAGGAAAGAAATATCTCACTCCTTTGCTCGTTTTTATAATTGGGCATAAAGAGAACTGGGGCTGGCTGACTCAATGACATATCTTATACAGATATCATTCTTTCACAGAAGAAGGTGCTGGCCAATAATCATTTCTGTGCACTTCAACAGTCTGACAACTTCCCTGAAGAAGTCACACACTATAACACAGAAAGAACCATTCTGTTCAATCCAAGGACCTGGCCCCTTCACTGTCATGGTACCACCTCCAATTCTCTGAATGACTGGAAGTGAAGACTACTTAGTTTCTCAGCTTCACGGAATACCTATGGTTAAAGGAAGCCTTAGCTTATAGATGATATATATATATATACATATACACATACACACATTATATATATGTGCATGTATGTATATATATATATATATTTTTAGCTTACTTCATTATTATCATAAACAAAAGCTATCAGCCCTTCATTATTACTAAAATAAAAATCAATAAGCAGATATGTACTCTGTGCCAGGCACTTTCCTAGGCATTGGAGATAATAGTACCAAAAAAGAAGCAATCTCTGCTCACAATGATCTATAACTGAAATTGACATGATGCCGTTCCTTATTTGTCTCACCAACCACCCATCCCCCCAGTCATTAGAAGCCTATCCTTCTTGAAATTGTTTCATATTGCTTTGGGTTTTGAAGTTTTTTGCACTGATATCTTTTGTTTTTTACATCATGTTCATTACTAAATATCTCTCTTCCCCCACTGATTCATCAAAAGCTCCCTTGTAATAACTTCTTACTGTTTCCTATAAACTTCATATTTGCTTAAGTGTCTTTAATGTTGTCTCCTCCAGTAAAATGTAAGATTTTTTGAGGGTAAAAACTGTTTCCTTTTTTATGTATTCTCAGTTCTTAGCAAAGTGAATTCCATACAATTGGAATTTAATAAATCTTCACTGAATTGAGTTAAATTGGTTTAAGCTTTAATACAGGGGTAGGAAACCTGCCTTAATAATTCTCTTATTTGAGTCTCCAAACAACTTACTTGACTGAGTAAGGTTAAATAACTTATATTCTCTCATTTCAATCTGCAAACAATCCTACAGTATGTCATTTTATAGCTGAAGAAACTGAGTCAGGGCAATCAAGGTTAAGAGAGTTAATCAAAGTTATATAGGTAATAATGATTGAGTCAGGACTTGAGACTGGGTCATCTGACTCTTTCACACTCACAAATAGACACTTAGTAGCAGGAATCACTTTATATGTACAACCCCTCATTGTGCAGGTGGAGAAACTAAAGCCCAGAGAAGAAAAATTACTTGTTTGAAGTCATTCAGCTAATGAGCAGCGGAGACAGGAGCAGAACCCAGGTCTCCTAATGGCAGTAACAGCTTTTTGAAAGGTGTAAAACATTTCACACAAGGGAAGATATTTGCTCAGGATCCCCCAGAGAGTCAGAGGAGAAGCAAAAAGCATTGACAGAATTGAATGATTGCATGAATTTGCTGACTTTTCTTCCCTTACTGTGGATCTTTGAGGAATGTCTTTAGTTATGACATAGGATTAAAATCTGGTTGGATTCTTAAAAATAATATAACCTAATAATAAAAATAGATAAATATAAGTGTCTACTAATTTCCATTAAGGCTAGCTTAAACTTGCAATAACTCTAAACTATAGGATATTTTAAAAGTAATGATTTTTTCCTACTTTATGTAGGCACAAAAATTATGTTTGTTAACAAACTATTATAAAACACAATAATCTATATGACTTTGGACAACTCTCTTTCCCTTTCCAGTACTCAGTTTTCCTTCCTATATCCTAAAATGAGAGGGTTGCACTAAATTATCTCTAAAGTTCCTTCCAACTCTGACATTCTGTGGTTTTAGAAGTCTTTTAATGAATTAATAAGACAATTATAATTTTCACATAGAGTTGTTTTTTTTTTTTAAATTAAGACCATTAAATGCCAGGCCTAGCTATAGATGCACTGTCATTAGAGGAAAGCGTGAAGAAGGTGGCTAGCAAACTGCGCCTGTAGAGTGTGGGCAGATTATCTGCTTGAAGCAATTTGTCATGACAAGAAGTACTGTTTCTTCTGAATCACCCACCAGTTTCCTTATTTGACACTCCAAAGCCCCCAACCCTGACTCATTGCTCCTCAATTCTAACCATATCTTGCCTTCTAAACTGGTTGTTACCCTGTGGATTTCTATTTCTGATCTTTGGATTGACTCAACAAGTTTCTCTTTCTGATCCTTGAAAGAAAGTATGCTTATACCAAACCTTCAATCATCTTGTAAGGCTTTGTTGACTCTCTCTTGGCAATATGTTAAAGCCTGCCCCACACTGGTCCTTTCCCATCCCAGCAGGGGCTGGGAAGCAGCACCAAGGAGTTTAAAAACAAATTTCTCTCTTGTGCGGTTTAAACATTCCCACCTGCAATCTTATGTACTTTGTTCATTTCTATAGGAATCCCCAGTACCTATCTCTACCCACTCCTGCACAATACCAGTACAGCCATTGCTACAGACAAAGAAGAGAAGCCGGGTTCAAAATTGTCACTAATTCTGAATGCTATTTTGTAGAGTCAGAAACAACAAAGAGGAGGACAGACCAGACAGAGGGAGAGGTGCAGTGAAGGACCATATAGGATACCTACACTCTACCTTCCATGTAATGTTATTCTGTTACGTGGTTTGCCATTTCCTTCTCCAACTGATTTTATAGATGAGGAAACTAAGGTAAATAGAATTAGATGACTTGTCCAGTCACACAGCTAAGTGTCTGAGGCCACATTTGATCTTCTTGCCTCTGGGCCCAGCACTCTGTCCACTGCATCATTGGACTGCTCCTGTCTCATAATAGGAGCTTAATAAATGCTTATTGACTGGTTTTTTGATTGATTGACATGAGTTAGTCCATTGAAGTGGTTCCATATTCACGCAATACTGTAATTCGTGGCATTTAGAAAGTTTCAAATAAAATTAGCCTTTTATTTATTTTTTTCAGTGATCTTTAATTTTTTTCTATTTTAAAACTTTATTTATTTTTAGTTTTCAACATTCATTTCCACAAGATTTTGAGTTACAAATTTTCTCCCCATCTTTCCCCACCCCACCCCAAGACAGCAAGCCTACTGAATATCCCTTCCCCCAATCTGTCTCTCTTATATCCTTCCCCATGTCCCCCTCAATTTCTAGTAGGGCAAGATGGATTTCTATACCCCAGTACCTGTATATTTTATTTCCCAGTTGCATGTAAAAAAAAATTAGCCTTTTAAATGCTTTTGCTTACAGAGTCCCCTACTATATAGGTGGAAAAGCACTAAATGTGAAATTCAATGAGTTCTGTGACAAATGACTAGTCCTTTTGTTACCTCATCTGATTCTGGTAACATCCTTGAGAGGTAAGAAGTGTAAAAAAATCCTATGTTACAGATTTATTACTAACAAAAACTTGTTAAACATCCACTATATAATGTAACATGCATTGTGCTAGGTAATTTTTTTAAGTGAAACAGTTCCCCAAAAAGGTACATGTGTAAGTATACATAAAATATAAACAAAGTTAGCACAAAGTAATTTCAAAGATGTGTGTTGCTTGGAGCCAAGTTTGGGGAGGGGCCTTCAGAAAGGCCTCATGTACGATGAGGAAGTCTTAGTGGGAAACTCCGAAGGGACCTCAGATTCTAAGAGGTGGAGGAGAGGAGCAAGTCCATTTAGTGAAAAGGTAGCTTGTGCAAAGACTAAGACACTGGAGATGGAATCAATCAATAAGCATTTATTAAGTGCCTACTATATGCCAGGGATCAGGGATACCAAGCCAGAGAATGAAACAATCTCTACAGTCAAGGAATTTACATTCTAACAAAGGAGACAAGTATATATACAGAATAAATAGATATGAATATAAAGTTATTGAATGCCAGGTAGTTCAGGAGGAAGGATTAAAGAAGTTTGGGACAAATCAGAAAAGGGTATACAGAGGAGGGTGTTTGAGCTGTTTCTGAAAGGAAGAGGAGGATTCTATGACACTGACATGAGGAGGGAGTACGTTCCAGATATGGGGGACCGTGAAGAATCACACAGAAAACAGACAGTAAGTTAGCTGAGCTTATTGCTGAGTAGAGAAGATAGAGTAATATGGAATGAGATTGGAAAAATAGGTTGGAGCCAGGTTTGTGGATACCTTTAAAAGCTAAATACATTTTTAATCCTAGAGGCAAATGGGAGCCATTGGAATTTATTGAGTAGGGGAGTGACATGGTCAGATCTATACTTAAGGAAAATCACTTTGTCAGCTGTATCGAGGATGGATTGGAGAGGGGAGAGACTTGAGACCAGGAGACCAATTAAGAGACTAATGCAATAGTCTAGATGAGAGCTGATCAGGTCTAAATCAAAGTGGTGACTACGGTGGCTATGTGAGTAAAGAGGAGTAGACTGATAGACATATTGTAGAATAAAAAAAACAGCAAGCTTTCTCACTTGGTTGGATATATAGGATGAGGGACAGTTAGGATAATGTTAAGGATATAAATCTGGAAGACTATAATGAATGTTCTATGTGAGTAATAGCAAGAAGGCTAGTTTGGCTGGACCAAACTCTATATAAAGGGGAATGATATGTAATAAGTATGGAAAGGTGGGTGGAAGCCAGGTTGTGATGAGCTTTAAATGCCTAACTAAATTAAGAAGTTTTATGTTTTATCCCAGAAGTCATAAGAATCAACCAGAAATGACTGAGTATGGAAGATACGGCCTAACCGGTACTTTACAAAAATCATGTTTGAAGCTCGGTGGAGGATGGATTGGAGAGAGAAGACAGTGGAACTGGATGGAATGTCTTGTTGGAGGAACAGCATGGAGGCTAGTGTCACTGGAGGAAACAGGGGTGAAAGAGATTAGAAAGTTAGGAAGGATCTACCTTCTAAAGACCTATTTAAAAAAAAGAAGAAGAAGAAGAAGACGAAGGGGCAGCTAGGTAGCGCAGTGAGTAGAGCGTTGGCCCTGGAGTCAGAAGGACCTGAGTTTGGATCCGGCCTCAGACACTTAACACACACAAACAAAAACCTAGCTGTGTGGCCTTGGGCAAGTTACTTAACCCCAATAGCCCTCCAAAAAAAAAAAAAGAACAGAAGATTTTATGTTTGATATTGGAAGTAACAGGGATTTACTGGGTTTACCAAATATAGGAGTGCTCAGATCTCCTCTTGAGGAAGATATCTTTGGTTGCTAAGTGAAACACGGACTGGAATGGGAAGAGATTTGAGGCAGGAAGACCAAGCCAAAGACAGCTGCAGCACTCCAGGCGTGAGGCACTGAGGACCTGTACCAGGGTGGTGATAGTGGTGTCAGAGCAGAGAAATGGGTGCATATGAACTTCCAACTATGTTGGAATTTGGCAATAAATTGGTTATGGTGGAGGGAGGGTGAGAGAGTAAGGATTTCACACCTAGGCTGTGAGCCTGGGTGACTAGAGGGATGGTGGTATCGTCAAGAATAATAGGGAAGTTAGGAAGGGGAGAGGTTTGCGGGGAAGCAGGAGGGAAGATATTGAATTCAGTTTCACATGGTGAGTTTGAGGTATCCATAGCACATCTGTTTAGAGATTCAAGAACGAAATTCAAGAGAGAAGTTAGGGCTGGATAAATAGATCTAATAATAATAATAATAATAATAATAATAATAGGTCCCTTGTTTATCTTTTGGACAAAATCTGTCTTGGCCTCACATAATAAATGAACGACATGATAAAATCGATTCTAGATATGGTGAGAAGGTAAAAGAAATCTCTCCCTTTTCCAGGTGGTTATTAGAATCCAGAGAAAGGTAGAGAAGACTGAGATTCCAGGACATTCTACCACAAATCACGCTAAGTCAAACTCTCCCCTTATTAATGTGCATTAGTGGTGATGACTTTTACTCAAAGTTAAGTTAATTCACTTCAGTAAGCTAAAGTCTTCTAGGCACTGAGGAACCTGAGAGAATGGAGACTCTTCCTTTTGTGTGCTGAAAAAGCTTATTTTTGCCATAGATTTAACCTTTCTTGGATAGTTAATGGCCTGAGGCTTTTCTACTCAGCAAAATTAGCTTTTAAATAATATAATGACAGACCTTGAGGGCATATATTTCTCTCACTACTAGCCTATCAATGATCAACTAAGCAATACGGGGGGGAAAGCTGGTTATGTGAGTCAAAATCTATACTGTAATTCTGTAAATATTTCAGGTCAGTGTTGTGGATAGGGAGTGTTCTGACCACAGGCAGAAAGCTGCCATAAAATATGTTGATTCCTGAAAGACTGCAGGAGGACGAAGTATAGGTTGAATGGAACAAAAGGCTGCTCCTCTTGAGGAAGTTCCTGGAATAAGTAGTCCAGAGAGAAGAGGGAATGTTCCAAGTCAGGGCAATTCAGAAAGACGTCCACATACAGGACAAAAAGCTGGTACAGAAAACATGTAGCAGAAATACTACCAAGTAAGTCCCATTAACAAGAAAGTCTGTCTAGTTCCTGTATTGTTGTTGTTTGTCCTTTGTTTACAAAGAGGACCATGACATCTGTGTTATACACCAGCCAAAGGAGAGTCACGGCATTCCTTATAATTGGCTTTAATGTCCTTATGAAAAAAGAGATATGGGTAAGGTGTGAATCAAGAGCTAAGATATTATAGACCAAATGCCAATCTAGATCAGAATCAGAATTTCTTTGGTATTCCAGAATTGCAGGAGTTATGTTGGAAGCAGGAATAGATTCATGCCAGTGTTTTAGTTTTAGATAAAGAAGGATATGAGAAGTGTTGGGGAGCTGTTAGTCAATTTCCCCAATGTTTTGAAATTTTATGGGCACTTCCTGTGTTTACTCTCCCTGCACTGATGTATTTTGTCAGATCACAGCCCTTCTGATTTAGTCATGCCAACCATACTGTAGGCTAGTAAAGTAAAATGCCGCATTCTAAGAGTAAGATTTCCACCAACAAGAACAGAAGAGCTTGACTTTGTTTCAAAGATTGAAATTTGAATCTGTTATTGACTGAAGTGCATACTAACATTCCTTGTCATCTACTGAATTCTTACCCATCCTTTAAAAGTCAAATCAAATGCCACCTCTAACAGGGAGCCTTTCCTGATGCTTTGGAACTTAGACTCTGGAGCCTCTCTAATAAGTTCATTACTTAATATTATATATTATACTTGTCTTGAACTTCACTCCTCTCAGTAGAATGTAAGGTCTATAAGGTCAGAAACCATGATTTCAACTCATAAAGACTGAGGTCTTAGGAAACAAAGTTATGTTAGGCAGTGGGTATGGAAATAAAAAATAAAAAGAAAAGAATCCTTGCCCTTAGAAAACTTACATTTAAGGAGAGGGGTAGCATAACATTTAAACAGATTGAAAAATACAATTATCATTTTAAGTGAGAAAACACAAGAACTAACGGCTCAGGAGAGATTTCCCATGGGAGATGGTACCTGAATTAAATGCTGATATATTCTAAGAGGTGAAGGTAAGGAGAGATGGTATTATACATATGAGAGTGGGGAGCATATGCAAAGATCAGGTAGAGAAGGGAAGTGGAGAAGGGTGGGGGAGGAGTCCAGGAGATCACCTAAGTTACAAACTTGAGGGACTGGAAGGATGGTGTTGCTACAGTAATAGGGAAGGCAGGGTGGAGAGAGTTTAATGGGGGAGAGAATGAGCTCTGTTTTGGACATGTTGAATTTAAGATATCTACCAATTTGAGATGTTTGAAAGGCAGTTGGAGATGTGAGATTGGAGATCAGCAAAGAGTTTGTGGCAGGATAGAGAGATGTGAGAATCATCACCATAGAGATGATAATTAAATGCATGGGAGCTGATGAGATCCCAATTGAAGTAGTATAAAAGGAAAAGAGAAGAGGGATCATGACCAAACCATAAGGAATGGCTATGGTTAAAGAACATGCTCTGAAAGAGGATACAGAAAAGGAGCCAGAAGAGGACTGATCAGGAGGAAAACCAGGCCATGCCTCATTTGGGATAGAGGCCTAATAATGGTCTTGGTGGTTCAAAAGGTGTATACTTTTAGGGCATAGTTTCAAATTGCATTCCAGAAAGGCTAGACCAACTCACACCTCTGCCAATGGTATACATTCTTGTGTTTTTTCAAAGTCCTTCCATCATTTATTAATTTTACTTTTTTGTCAATTTAGCAAATATTTTGAGTGTAGACTCTCAAGAGTTGTTTTGATTTTCAATTCTCATTATTAGTGATTTTGAGACTTTTAAAAAATATGATTGCTTAGATTTCTTCCCTTGAGAACTGTCTATTGTTATACTTTGTCCAATTCATATATATCTCTTATTTTTATAAATTTGAATTCATCCTTTACCTATCTTGCAAATGATATATTTATCAGTGAAATTAGCCACAAAGATTTTTCCCTCAGTTGTAGAAGCAATATCATAACCCCTATCAGCATGCAGATTAGGCTAGTTTTTCCTTAAAACGTAATGAGATATTCCTCAGAATTTGGTTGGCTCAGGGGATTAAGGGTTTAGAGACTGTTACCATAACTTCTTTACCAGCTGAGTACAAAGTAACCAGGAAGATCTAGAGAGGTCCAGTTGGTGGACCAAGATAGATGATTCTGTTACATTGAATCAATTCAAGATATCCTCAGTGTCTATCCTTATTGACTATCTGTCCCCTGCTATGGCTAAGTAAATCTTTTGTTAAATTTTAAATGATCTAAGTGTCTCATTTTGTTCGAATATCAAACCTAAACTAGCATAGAATTAACATGAGTTAAGACCAGCCAAGAAAACCCGGTTAACTATTTCTCTTTTAATTTGAGCTGCATTAGATTTGTTTGTGCAAAAACTTTCTAATTTTATGTAATCAAAATTATCTATTTTGTCCTCTGAAATCCTCTCTAAACCCTTGTTTGGTTACGAATTCTTCCCTTATACATACATCTGAAAGATAATTTCTTCTTTTTCTCCTTTCACTTGTTTATGATGTCATCCTTCATGTACAGAAAATGTATCCATTTATCCAAGGTAAGATCTAAATCTTATCTTGAAATATTGGGTGAAGTAATGCTCTAAACCTAATTTCTGTCAAGCTGCTATCCTGTTTTTCCAGAACTTCTGGATAAAATGTGAGTACTAATTTCAGTGGCTGTGGTCATTAGGTTTGTTGGACACTAGCTACTAGGTTTATATGGCTTGGTATGTTCTTCATCTAACTTATTCCACTGATCAAATTCTCTATTTTTTTTTAACTAGTACCAAGCTGTTTTAATGACTACTGATTTGTAGTAAAATTTGAGATCTGGTATGGCTTCCTTCTCACTTTTTTAATTTTATTATTTCCCTTGATATTCTTGATCTTTTTTAAAAAATGAATTTCATTGCTGTTACTAATCCAGTTCTAATAAAATAATTCTTTGGTAGTCTGATTGGTATAGTACTAAGATGAATAATTTCAAGAATTACTATTTAGGTTTGTTTTATTTCTTTTTTTTTTTTTTAAACAATTGGGGTTAAGTAACTTGCTCAAGGTTACATGGCTAGTCATTATTTATGCGTGGGTGCTCATTTTCTGAGGCCAGATCTGATCTCGGGTCATCCCAACTCCGAGGCCTGTGCTCTTACTCACTGCGCCACCTAGCCGCTACTTTAGGGCAATTGGCGTTAAGTAACTTGCCCAAGGTTACACGGCTAGGTTTTTTTTGTTTGTTTGTTTGTGTGGATTAAGTGTCGGAGGCCTGCTCCGAACTCAGGTCCTTCTGACTCCAGGGCCAGCGCTCTATTCACTGCGCCACCTAGACGCCCCGGTTTGTTTTATTTCTATAAGCAGTATTTCATAATTACATTCATGTAGTTTCTGTGTGTATCTTGATAAGCAGATTCCTGAGTATACATTTTGCAGTTATAGTAAATGGAATTTCTATTTTTATCTTTTCCTGCTTAGTTTTGTTAGTTTTATTATTGATGATTTATTTGAATTTATTTTATATCCAATAATTTTGCTAAAGTTATTATTTCAATTATTTTTAGTTGATTCTGTAGGGTTCTCTATGTATACTACTATTTTGTTTAAGGTTTATTTCTTTATCTTAATTTCCCTCAATTTCTTTGTCTTATTCCTATAGTTAACATTTCTAGCACTATATCAAATAGTCATAGTGACAATGAATAGCTTAACTTTACCCCTGAACTTATGGGAAAGAATTTTTTTCTTCATTATGCATAATATTAGCTCATATTTTTTAGAAAGATACTACTTACCATGTTAAGGAAAGGCCCACTTATACCTTTGTTTTCTTGTATTTTTTTAGCCACAATAGAATAGGAGTTGTGTCTTGTCAAAACTTTTTTCTGCCTCTTTTGATGTAGTAATTTAAAAATATTATGTTGACCTTTTATTGCTATTAACATGGTCAATTGTGTTTTTAATTTCCCTTGAACAAACCAACCATGTATTTCTGGTATAAATTCAACCTGGCTGTAGTGTATAATCTAAAATGTTTTTGCATCAGTGTTCCTTAGGGATGTTGTTCTGTAGCTTACTTTCTTTATTTTGATTATTTTGTTTAGGTATCAACACTGCAATTGATCATATAAGCAATTTAGCAGGCTCCCTTCTTTCTGCTATTTTTTCTTACAAACAATTATTCTTTGAATGTTTGATGAAATTATTTCATTATGGGCTTTTTTTTTCTTTTGTGAATTCATCTGTGTATGATTTGTTCAGTTTCTTTTTCTGAGATCACATTCTATAAATTCTACATTTCTTGTTTAAATTCTCTAATCAGTCTACTCTGCGACAGCACCATGCAACACACTAGTGATATAAAACAAGTTAAAGACTGTCCCTACCTTCAAGGAGCCCACAATCTATTGGTTGTTCTGTTAATTTGAGTATTTTATATTTTTGTAAACATTCACATATTTCATTTGAATTGTTGGTTTTACTAGTAAAATATTTAAGGATATGCTTTATTCCTTCATTTGTTGTGAAATCATTTGAATTTTCTGATGACAGTAATTTGGTCTGTCTTTCTTTTTTTTAATCAAATTAGCTAACTGTTTATTTTTTACCCCAGAAAACTAGCTCTGAGTTTGATTAATTCAATTTCTTTTTTGATTTTAATCTTATTTGCCTCTTCTTTGATTTTCAGGATTTATATTTTGATATTTAATTAAGAGTTTTTAATTTGTTAGGGTTTTTTTAGTAGCATGTCCAATTCTTTGATTTGTTCTTTCTCTATTTTGTTGATGAAAGTATAATAATAATAATAATAATAATGCATTCTCCATAAGTACTGCCTTGGCTATATTCCATAAATTTCAGTTTGTTTTGTGTCATTGATATCATTATCTACAATGTAATTATCATTTCTTTGATTTTTTAAGTTTTTGGTTCATGAATTCTTTAAGATTAAGTTATTTATTCTCCAGCTAATTTTTAATCTCTTCTTCTCCTTGATGGCCCTTTATTAAATAGGATTTTCTGCACTGTAATCAATAAAGTAGTATTTAACACTTAAAATTACCATTTTTATGAATTTGAGAGGTTTTATTACCTAATACATGGTCAGTTTTTATAATCTTGCCATGTGCAGATAAGAAATGTGTGTATTCCTTTTTTCTCTCAAATTTTTCAATTATGTATCACCTAACTTTTCTACAATCTGGTTTAGGTTTTAATTTATTTGTTTTTTAATTTTTAGTTAGATTTATCTAGCTCTGAAATGGGTACACTGAAGCCTCCCATTATTAACATTTTACTAATTCTCTCTGTAGTATATTTAGGTTTTCTTTTGACTATTTAGATGCTGTGTCAGTAGGTGAATGTATAAAGTACAGAGATTAATTTATTTTCTATTATTCCTTTCAGCAAAATGTACCTCTGTTCACCTCTTTTATTTAACTCTATTTTTACCATTGATGTTTCTTAGATCATGATTGCTATTCCTGCTTTTTTGAGTTTAGTTGAGGCATAATTGATTTTGCTCCAACCTTGCTCCCATTTCTTTTTATTTAAACTCTGACAGTCTTTATATTTCAAGTGTATTCCTTGTAAACAATTTGTTATTAGATTTTCTTTTATAATCTATTCTGTTATCATTTTTTGTTTTATAAGTAAGTTCATCCTATTCTTTCCCCATTAATCCCAACATTTATACTTATAATTATTGTTTCCCTTTATCTTCCTTTCTTTGCTCTTTACCCCTCCTTATCACAGGTTTTTATCCTTTCTTTATCCTTAAGCCCCTCTCCACAATCCCCACCCTGTCTTATTTATAATTCATTTATCTCTAAATCTGACATCCTTCCTATTCCATATACTCCTTTTACCTATCCTCATTATTACCTAACTTTTTGCATGCTTGTGTGTATGTGTATGTGTATTGATGCATGTGTGTTACACCCTCTAACAAGTTCAGATGAAAGTGAGGCTCAAATATTGTCAATTCCCCTCATCACTTTCTGGCCTTTGTAGGTCTCTAGTTACATATTGTGATTATGTGAAATAATAAGATACCCACCTTCTGTTCTAGGGATCTGTCTCCTTTATCCCTGATTCACAGTTCTTTCCTTAATCACTTGCAAATGGGTAGAATTTTTATGTTATGTGAGAAATATGACTCATTGTAGTTTTCTCCTTAGATTTCTGATCGCTACTTTGGCACTCATCTGAGATCTTCCTTGGGATAGTTGTCAAGAAAACTAGGCTATAGCTCCTTCCTCTTACTCTGCCATCTTGGCTGGTTTCCCTTGGTTAATGTGTTTTGAATGAATGAGTGAATAAATGAATAGCTATAATCCAAGTTAAAAATATTTACTCTCTTCATAAATCCTTTAGGCTCAGATTCCGCACCTTTAAAATTAGGAGATTAGACTAGGTGGCTCTCTACATTTTCTATGTCTAAATTATATGATGAGGAAATGACCATATGCATAGTACAGAACATAGAGTGTGATAAAGGAAACAAGGAAGCAGAATGAAGTCTAGCTGGAAAAAACAAACTAGGGATGCTGAGAGAAAGAGGACCTTTAAAGAGTATTTTAAAAGACAGAAAAATGTGTAGAATAATCTGTTCCAGGCATGAAGAATGGAGAGGAAAGAACAACATTATTTAAGAACAGGCAGACTGGTAAGTATTGGTTATCTAAAGTGAAATGCCATTAAATAAGCCTACAAAGATAGGTTAGAGGCAGATTGCATAGTTCTTGAATTCTAGGCCAAGGAATTTGTATTTCATTCCACAGGCAGGCAAAGAGAAGTCACTGAAGATTTTTTTAGTCAGGAAGTAACATAATCAGATCCATAGAGATTTCTCGCAGCTTTGTGAAATATGGATTAGAGAAGGAAGATACAAGAGACAAAGAGGTCATTTAGTAGAATAACATAATAATCCAGGAAAGAGAGAAATAAGACCTGAAGTATGTTGATGAAAGTGGGAATATAAATATGAGGCTTTTCCAATAGAAGTGATTGAGCTTGGGATGGAGAACAAGAAGGAAGTTTCAAGCTGAATGACTTGGAGGATGATCAGACCTCTTCTTGAAAACAAAAACAGAAATGATAAGAGAGCTGTTCGGACATAAAGAGAATGTTTCGGACATATAGCGTTTGAGGAGTTATTGGTAGAACACCCAATGGTGATGTTTTAAAGACTGATGGACATATGTGAATAGAGCTCTGAGAAGAGGGAGAGAGTAAAGATTTAGATTTTAGAATCATGCCCATGGAGGCGACAATGCCATAGAAGTGTATGAGATTGCTCAATAATAGAGTATATGAAAATAGAAAAAGGAAAAAGAAGGAATTTTAAGGGATACCCAAACTTATGAAGAACAAGAAGAGGAACAAGAGAACACCAAGCAATAACAGTCAGATAGCACTCTATGAACCTGCAATAGATCAATATACTTTATCTACCATTTCCATGGTCTTGTCTCACATTTAGAAGGCTTTCCTTCCTTACTTCTACTTCTTAGCTTCTCGGGCTTTAGACTAAGCCAAAAGCCCATCTTCTCTATGAGGATTTGTTAGTACCCTCAATTGCTAATGCTTCTTTCCAGACTATATTCCATCTGTAAATCTTATGTATATGCAGTTATTTCCATGTTGTCTCCATGCATTAGGATGTATGCTCTGTGAGAGTAATGACTTTTTGATTGCGTTTTTCAAATCTTCAGTATTTTGCATAATACCCGGCACACAGTAGGTGCTTTAAAATACCTGTTGACTGAATGATGGGAGATAACCAATATGAGAGATGCTGAGGGACAAAAGAATATTGAAAAAAAGAATAGGGTTGTCAGAAGTATTAAATGCTCCTGAAATATCAAGAAGGGTTTGAACTAGAAAGATTTGCTAGATTGGACAAGTAGTAAGCCATCAGTGGTCTTAGAGACAACAATTTCAGGACAAGTGTGGGGCCAGAACCTGAACTGTAGGAGGATGAAAAATGAGTGAATACTGAGGAAATGGAAGGCAGTGAGTATAGGTAATTCACTTTAGAACTTTAGAAGTGAATTGGGGGGAGGGGGCGGAGCCAAGATGGCGGAGTAGAAACAGCATTTCCAATGTGCTCTGCCACACACAAATTTCAAACAATGTTAAAGGAGACTCTGAACAACTTCTGGAGCCACAGCACCCACAGAATGGCACAGAGAAGCTAACCTCCCACTGAGGGCAGCCCAGCAGCCCTGCAGGGAGAGGCCACCACAGTGCTATGAGAGCAGGCAGCATAGCACTCTGAGAGCAGGCAGCACAGTGGGCTGGGAAACAACAGCGCAGTTTTAGCCCCAGGGTGGCCGGGCCTTCAGCCAGCTGGAGGGACCCCAGAACACCAGCAATTGTGGCAATTCCAGAATTATCAGCACAGATATGCCTAGGACAAAGTGAGAGGTTAGTGCCCTATGGACTTTGGGACCAGTATTTGGGGAACGCCTCGGCTTCCTCCCCTGGGGGGGGAAAGCTGCTGAAGAAACGCCACATAGAAGCCATTTTGCAGCATCACTGGTGGCTCTAGCTCCTGGTCTGCAAACTGTAGGGAGATCCAGCAATCAGTCTGGGGGTTAATCGCTCTTGCTTTAAACTGCCTGCATCTGGATTGTGGTCTGGGGGGGAAGTTTGGGGTAGGTATCCAATTTGCCAGAGTCGGTAGAGGCTTTACAGAGGCCACCCAACTGGTGGAAGTTGTGAAGACCCCATGTTTGGGCAGAAGCTCCCCTGTCTGGTGGCAGAGTCCTACTGTGGCAACAAGCCCCAAAATCAAGTAATTAAGTGGCAACATGCCTAGGCAAATGAAACAAAATAAACAGAAAAGTTCAACGTTGGACTCCTATTTTAGGGGCAAAGAAGCTCAAAGCATGGAGGAGGACTGTGAGGTCAGAACTCCTGCACCAAAAGCCCCAAATGAAAATACAAGCTGGCTACAGGCCATAGAGGACCTTAAGAAGCAGATAAGAGAAGTGGGGAAAATTTGGGAAGAGAAATGAAAAAGATGCAAGAAAAGTATGAAATGACAGTCAACAGCCTGACTGAGGAAAATAACACCTTAAAAAATAGACTAACTCAAATGGCAAAAGAGGCTCAGAAAGGCAATGAGGAGAAGAATGCCTTAAAAAGTCGAATTTGCCAGATGGAGAAAGAATCTCAAAAGCTCACTGAGGAGATTCATTCCTTCAGAGTTAGACTGGAGCAAATGGAAGCTAGTGGCTTTATGAGAAATCAAGATACTATTAAACAGATCCAAACAAATGAAAGAATAGAAGGCAATGTGAAATATCTCATGGGAAAAACCATTGACCTGGAAAATAGATCCAGGAGAGATAATTTAAAAATTATTGGACTACCTGAAAGCCATGATCAAAGAAAGAACCTAGAAATCATCCTTCAAGAAATTCTCAAGGAAAACTGCCCTGATGTTTTAGATCCAGAGGGCAAAATAGAGGTTGAAAGAATCCACCAATCACCTCCTGAAAAAGATCCCAAAAGAAAACTCCCAGGAATATTATAGCCAGGTTCCAGAATCACAAGATCAAGGAGAAAATACTACAAGCAGCCAGGAAGAAACAATTTCAATATTGTGGAAACACAATCAGAATAGCCCAGGACCTGGCAGCTTCTACACTGAGGGATTGAAGGGCATGGAATATGATATTCAAGAGGGCAAAAGAGCTGGGATTGAAGCCAAGGGTCACCTACCCAGCAAAACTGAGTATCTTGTTTCAGGGGAAAATATGGTTATTCAGTGGAATTGAGGACTTTCAAGCATTCTTGATGAAAAAACCAGAGTTGAATAGAAAATTTGACATTCAGATGCAAGAAGCAAGAGATGCTTGAGAAGGTAATTAAGGAAAAGAAATTGAAAGGAACTTATCATAGTTGGACTATTTACATTCCTACATGGAAAAACAATAACTGTGTTTGATGAAACCTTTCTCATTATGAAAATAATTGAAGAAGGGTACATGGCATATGTTCACACGTATACATGGATAGAGGGCACAGGTTGAATTTGATGGGAAGGGATGATTATTTTATTTTTGGAGGGCAATTGGGGTTGGGTGACTTGCCCAGGTTCACGTGGCTGGGTTTTTGTTTGTGTGTTGGGTGTCTGGGGCCGGATCTGAGCTCGGGTCCTTCTGGCTCCAGGGCTGGCTCTCTGCTCGCTGCGCCACCTAGCCACCCCAAGGAAGGGATGATTCTTAAGGGGTGAAGTCAAGAGGTGAGAGAGGAAAGTGGCAAGAGGAGATGGAGACAGACAGGGTAGGGTAAACTATCTCATGTAGAAGAGGCAAGGGGAAGTAGTTGCAGGGGAGGGGAAGAACAGGAAGGCAAAAAGGCAAAAGCATATTCTCATTGAAGTTGGCTCAAGGAGAGAATCACATACATACTAAATGGAATATCTTACCCTCACTCACTCTCCTGAGTAGGGGAAAGGGGGATGAGAGGGGGATGATGGAGGGGAGGGCATTCTGGGGAGAGGGGAGGTTAGAAGTACCCACTATCAAAGAGGGACAGGATCAAAGTAGGGAATGGACCAGGTGGGAGGTGAGATGGGTGGGAGGGAAATATAAGCAGTCTTTTACAATATATCTACTATGGTAATGTTTTGCATAGCTATACATGTACAACACATACTGAATTGCTTATCTTCTCAGAGGGAGTGGGTGACAAGGGAGGAAGGGAATGGATCTGAAAATCAAAGTTTTAAAATTAAATGTTTCATAAGATGTCCAGGCATTGGGGCTCAGAGATTCATCTTGCCCTAATGGCAAAGTCGAAGGGGATATGGGAGAAGATATGGGAGAGAGCAGATTGGATGAGGGGATATTTAGTGGGGCTGCTATTCTGGGGTGGTGGGTAGGGAAAAAATGGGGGAAAAATGTAACTCATAATCTGTTGGAAATGAATGATGTAAACCAGAAGTTAATAAAGCATTTGTTTAATTAAAAAAAAAGAAAGAAGTGAATGGGAGGAGGAAAATAGGAAGCTAACTTGGAAGAGTAAGGCCAATGGAAATGTTTGTTTATTTTAATATAGGAAAGACCGGAATATATTTGTAGGATGAGAGGGAAGGAATCTATAGAAAAGGGAAGTACCACAGAGGAGAGGGAAGGGAAGGAACAGAGATGAGGGTACTGATTGAAAGAACAAAGATAAATTAAGGGATGTCATCTCAAAGGCATCAATTTTCACATGGGAGAAGGTCATCTCATATTCTGAAGCTAGAGGTAAGGAGAAGAGGGGAAAAAGAGAGGAGCTTTTGAAGTACAGAGAAGGTGAGACAAGAATGTTCATTACAGATGATCCCAATCTTCTCAATAAAATAAGAGACATCTATTGAGGGGCAGCATGTACCTAACACAAAGTATTTTCCTGAGAATGACTAAATACGATAGGTATTGCCTGTATTATTATTCTCATTTTAGATGATGAAACATAAGTTGAGAGAGTTTCAGTGACTTGTCTGAGGACATACGGTTAGTAAGTAGCAGAGTCAAAGTTCATACACAGATTCTTTTCAATATATTATATTGCCTCAAAATGATAGAGATTTTAAAAGAATTGGTAAAAATAATTGTCATGATGCAATAAAGAAAGGCCCAGTTAAGGTTACAGAGCACCCTTTTTTTTCTGGGATTGTACTTTGTTAAAAGCTGCATTAATTCTTTTTTCCCTTATATCACCTTCATTTCTGGAAATCTCTTTCCTCCATTTGCAAATTCCATTACAACAAAGAAAAACTGTTAAGCAAAAGCCTCATCTGATACTGTTTATAACAGTCTTAGAAAACATCCATTTGTAGTATGTTCATTCATTCTGGTTTCAGGACTTCCCTACTACATGGAGAGTAGATATTTGAGAGTCATTTTCAGTTCAGAATTAGCCATGTAGTAGTGCCAGAAAGTCAAGGGGGTAAGAAAATCAGGAGTAAGTAGATAACTGTCAAAATAGAAATGGTAAAATGGAAAAACAGGGAGGGATTAAGGATGAGAGAGCATAATAAAGAAAAACAGCAGGCTTAGAGGTATGAGTATGAGTGAGGTAGAAAGACATGGAGTTGTGGTCACAGAGGGGAACCTGAGAATTTGTTATCTTGGAAGGGAATCAGTTTCAAGCAATGTGACCTAAGACATGGTGGGCTGCAGAAAAGAAGGGGAAGTAGTCAGAGAAACTGAGGAAGTAAAGAAGTGAGAGACCAGAGTGAGAGAATAATGTGAAAAGGGAACAGATTGACAAAAATGAGTAAAAGGAAAAAAAAGAAAGAAAATCCTAATAAACAGAGACTACGACAATACCATTCAAGAGCAGGAGGAATGAGAACAACAAATAATAGGTACTGACAAGGGCTTAAGTTTTAGGAAAAGAGATGAACTTGTGGGATCCTGATCTTAGAACCCAGGGAAGGAATTGCAACCAGTTCAGAAATTTCAGGAAGCTGGAAGCAAAAGCAGACCTCCTGCCAACAGGAAAAATGAAGTCAATTGAGCTATGATCTTCCCTGTCAATAGAAAAAGTTTTGAAACAGGTTGAGCAGAGCTCTTCATTTATATTATGTGCTATATGGAATAAGCTAAAGTTTTTCCCCCTTCCTCTTTATGATCTGATCCAGCTATGGTAGCCAAAGGAAGAAACTATATATGGGAGTTTGAGATGAATGAGGTACACCTTGACCACAACTATCTGGAAAACCAAGAATATTGTCAGATCACACAACAGGAGGGTTAAGAAAAGCTAAGAGGACTGTATATCTGTTACTTCTCCAGTCTTTGCTTAGTAGAGAATGGAGTGCCATTGCTGGGAATAGAGGGGATTTTTAAAGGGGGGGGGGGGCAGTGGATGGGGAGAAATCAGATAATGAAAAATTAGCTATGGATAAGGAATAAAAAATGAAATTCAGAGAGATGGTGACTGACTACAAAATATACTCTATTAAGAGGCATGCACATTTGGTAAATAGTATTAGCCTTATCCTTTTTGGTGAATTTGCCACCTTTTCTCCCCTGATACTGCCACCATTTTGGTGTAAGCCCTCAACTCATCATTCCTGGACTATTGAAATAGACTATTGATTGGTCTGCCTGCTACAAGTTTCAGCCCACTCAAATCCATCCTCCATTCAGCTGCCAAAGTGATTTTCCTAAAGAACAGGTTCAATAAACTACTCAATAAACTCCAGTGGTTCTCTATCACCTCCAGAATCAAATAAAAAATCCTCCGGCATTCAAAGTCCTTCATTACCTCCCTTCCACCCATATACCCCAAACATTGGCCACCTTCCTATACCCCAAACAAGACAACCCATCTCTGACTTTGGGGCATTTTGTCTGCCTGTTCCCGATGCCTGGAATTCTCTTCTTCTTCTCTACCTTGTGGCTTCCCTGACTTCCTCCAAGTCCTAATTGAAATCTCACCTTCTACAGGCTTTTCTCAAAACTTCTGAATTCTAATGCCTCCCCCCTCAGTTATTTCTTTTTTATACCACATATATCTTGTTGCACACATTTATTTTCATGTTGTCTCTCCCATTAGATTGTCAGCTCCCCAAAGGCAGGGACTGTCTTTTAACACTGTGTCCTCAGTGCCTAGCACAGTGCCCAACACAGAATTGGCACTTAATAAATATGCTTATTGACTGGGTTAAAAAGAGATTGATAGAATGATGCTTTCATGCACCCCATAGGAGGGAGAAGGTTAGAGAAGAATAAGCTTCATCTCTGCTTTTATTCAGGGTTTCTTCTTTTGATTCTGCTTGGGCTATTGTTTAGCTTCTACCTCAGTTACTACGGATATGAAATAATTAGATCAATGAGTCCTCCTCTTTGGGCTGTGGCTGGTATAGGTAGGATTAACAAAGTCCTTAACTTTCTTTTAAGTCTGGTCATCTCTCTGCCTCAGGATCTATGGTGGCCTCATCCACATTTTAGATGGCAAACTGTAACTCTTGCAGCTAATATAGTCCACACTACCTTGTGTTTCTTTAATACCTACTTTAAAATGGACAGGTATTCTACTTAGGAGTAGGCACTTTTAGTTTTTGTCTTGATGCTCCCAGTGCCTAGCATAGTGTCAGTGCACTTAACAGATGCTTGCTGACTGTTTGATAACCTATAATAGAAATGATGGCTTCAATTGGATGATCTCACTAATCAAAGGAAAAGTTATGATTATTTGACAAAGTATATCCTGGCACATAATCATAACCTTATTAAATATACAGGACAATTGTACCTCTTTAGTGCTAATTTCATTTTTGAAGGCTTTGAAAGATGTTGGGAACGCAATTTGAAAATATTATTTCAGTTAGTGTTCAAGATAAAATTCTGTCATTTCCTCTCTCTATTCTTACTGTTCATGCATTGCTCTTGAGAGCTGGGATATGGAAAGAATGGCACTGCTCCGCTTCCTCATGGAAAGTCAGTATTTCATGCTGACATTCTCTGGCCCAGCATATGTCACCTTCAACTTTTTTTTTTGTTACAAGCAGCAAAGGCACAATAATGTGTGCGTGTGCGTGTGCGTGTGCGTGTGTGTGTGTGTGTGTGTGTGTGTGTGTGTGTGTGTGTGTGTGTGTCCTTTGGCTTCTGAGGAGAAAATTTATTTCCAAAATACATACTCTTTACCGATCAGTGGATAAATGAGATCCTTCCTTCTCTCTCAAAAATAATACCATTGGATGGATTTTTAAGTAATAAAGATCTTGCATCCCTACCACAGAGAAAGCTTTTTGAAAAAGAAAACAAAGAATTGCTACACATATCTACTAACTCATTCATCATAGTGAAAGAACCATTAACCATCTATGCACAAATGATCAGACCCATGACAATCCTCACCAGTCATATCGCAGGTACCTCTAAATTTGCTCTCTGCTTATCCTGTTTCTTTCTTTTCTTTTTTTGGCTCAGCAATTTTTTAAAAAAAAATTGTCTATCTTGTGCAGAAGGGTCCAAAGTATCGATAAAGGTGGCCAGAAGTGTCTAACTAAGGTTGATAGCATACTTGGTAAGATTTAAATGATGATTTTAAAATGAAATAGTTGCTTAAACTTTTAATTACTATTTGAATTTAATTCCTGGAAATGAAAGACTTTTTACTATTATGAGAAAAAGTCATATAACTAAAAGAGAAATTTTTTTGGTTCTGTGACCCTATGCAAAAATTTAAGTAATGAAATAAACTTTTAGTAATCAATTCTTGAAAGGGGCTTATGATGCTCAAGTCGAGCTTTGAAGCTCTAGAAGTTTGGACAAAAGCTGTTTTCTTCCTTCTATTTTGATTACAGAATTTTCTCTGACTTGATTTGATCTCATCTCATGCAGAACTTGGTAAACAACAGGAGGGTTGCCCTGTGCATCAACACTTCATCCTTATGCTGCCAATGGGGTTATTTTTCATCCCAATATCCCTGATGTCCATACTAAGTACATACAACCAATTCCTGTATTCTCACCTTTCTTTCATCCAATCAATCCAATGCAATACAAATCCACAAGGGCACAAGTACTTTGCCCCCAACATAACTGAAACTCTTATATTCCACTTATATTTGAAAGCCTTCAGAGTCTATGCTCCCTTGTCCCTATCACTTCAAGTTAGATATTTTGTAAGCCATCTGAAATTTCACATTAATTAGGCAAAACTTCATTGACAAACACCAACTGTGATCTCCAGGAAATTTGCAACTCTCCATTTGATCTAATTTGTATTTAACATAGCAGAATAGTTTTCATATAGTATAACTAACCATAAGCTTTGGGAGTGACTTAGTGAAAGAAATGGGGTAACTTTACTCATGCTTGCTTGTTGCAATGCATACTCTCCAATCCCAGGGTATTCTGATCACAAACTAATAAAGAATACTGACATCCAATGCTACTTTCATCATGTCATTTCAACAGATAATTAATCTCATCAATTATCTCCTTCTTGCTGCTTTTAAAGGTTGTCACTTGTGAGGCTGGCAAGGAATCTAATATATCAGCAACTCAAGATCACTGGCCACATTACTATTGAATTACAATCACATCAGAAAGAAAAGACTGACTCCAACCAAAGGGAGAGATATGGGTATTGATTGTACTAGGGTTGGATGACTTTCATTGGCTTTGAGGTATAATGTTTTCCAATAGCATTCTCCTTCTTCCTCATTGATATTCAAAAGCAAAACAGCTCCCTGAGAGTCTTGGAAAGGAAGCATTCTAAAAGGTTAAACTGAAAAAGAAGTCATCAAGGTCTCTGACTGACATCTTGGTTTGATTAGCTTGGTTTTTTAAGCTAAGGAGACCCAGCCTGCTTACCTTTGAAAACTTGGAAACTGTGACGCATAAACTGAAAGCAAGTTTTAGGTAATATTTTCCAACTGCTACCAAAGTAGCCAGAAATGAGAGCAGATATATTTCAACTTGTTTCTGTTTCACTGTTTTTCCAGATTGAAAATTTTGAATCCCATTTTGAGCTGTCTAGATACATATTTCTAGAAATTCATTCTTCATTTCCAACCCTGAAGTTTTTCCTAAAGGTTGGGTGAATTGTGTCATTTACCACTCATTGGACACATACAACTAATACCATTTAAACAAAGAAATGCTGTTATTGCTGCAATAGTGTCCCAGAATGCCTCTGAACTAGTACCATGGACAGTGGTGGATAGGCCAGTATGACAAGGGAGCTCCAAGAATTGTGAATATACTCTCTCAGGGCTTTTAGGTCAATGAGTAAGCAGTCTGAGGGAGGTTCACACAAAGAGTTCTGGATCTGTAATCAGAGGCCCTTGGTTCAAATGCTTTATTTTGCACTTACATGTGTGACCTTAGGCAAGCCAACTTTAGCATCTTTGGGCTTCAGTTTCCTCATCTGAAATAAAAGGAGGTTGGACTAGGTGAGCTCAAAGGAACCTTCTAGCTCTAAACCTATTATTTTATCAGCATACCTTTCTATATGACTGGGTGATTATAATAGGCAATATTATCAGGGCTCAGATCAACTATTTCTTCTTTTTTAATCTAGACTTTGTGACTTCTTCTGTCTAAGAAATTCTCAGTATATAAAGTCAGCTAGGTGGTTCAATGGATAGAATGCCAGATCTGGAATCAAAAAGACTTCTTGAGTTCAAATCTGGCCTCAGACACCTACTAGCTATGTGATCCTAGACTAGCCACTTACCCTTGTTTGTCTCAGTTTCCTCATCTGTAAAATGAGCTGGAGAAGGAAAGGCAAATCACTCCAGTATCTATGCTAAGAAAACTCCAAATGGGTCCTGAAGAGTTGGACACAGATGAACTGAACTGAAAGCTCTCTCTCCATTTAATGCAGATGGCAATTCATTTATAATTAGAATATTACCTAACACATTAAGAGGTTACATGGTCACATAGCTAATATATCAGAAGCAGGGTTTAAACCTCTGTCTTCTTATTCCAAGGACAGTCTTCTATCCAAGATGGCATGTTGCCTCTCCTCAGAACATCATATTACCACACAGTAATAATTCCCTCAATATGAAACTTTAACCATCTCTTTAATTGCACACACACATACACACACAGATGTGTGTATAGACATACTGAATGATCTCTAGATGTGAAAAGTGATAATCTCTAAAGCACAGCAAATGGTACCTGTCTGAAAGGGATGATATCTCAGATGGGAGAAACAAATTTAAGGCCATGAAAAATAATTCCTCACAGGCACTTGAGAGTCAAGCACATGAAAATGGCATTTCCCCATGTAGAAACTTAACTTTGGTAATCATCCTACTCACCATCTGTAATAGGGCTTGAAATCTGTTGCCTATCCCATCCCTCTCAGCCCCCAAGACCTAACTGGGCCTAAGGAGAAAGACAGAAAAGGATGGCTTGGACTGTTTGAAGGGAGAGCCTTCTTAAGAAAATGCTGGTAAGATTGTCAGTGCCAAGATGGATGTGATGTATCTCTGCTATACAATATGATCAGAGAAATGACACCTTAGAAAGTGTTTGGTTTTGGTCAGAAAAAAAAAGAAACTGGAATCATCCCCATAAACAAAAAGAACAAACTGTCTTTAAGAAGAGGACTCTTGGGGCGGCTAGGTGGCGCAGTGAGTAGAGCGTCAGCCCTGGAGTCAGAAGGACCTGAGTTCAGATCTGACCTCAGACACTTAATGCACACACAGACAAAAAACAAAAAACCCAGCCGTGTGACCTTGGGCAAGTTACTTAACCCCAATTGCCCTCCAAAAAAGCAAAAAAAAAAAAAAAAAAAAGAGGAGGACCCTTGAATATTTTTTTTCTGGGAAGCAGGAAGCATGGAAAGATTTTCTGACTTAATTTCTTAATAACCCACTCAATTTACCTTTAAGGAAAATTTAAAAACTGAATCTTGAAAAATGAAATTGGAGTTAAGAGATATGGGGGAGAATCCTTACTTCTCTAATTATTAGATGGGTGACCTTAGTTAGGCAAGTCCTTAATGTCTCTGAACTTCAGTTTTGATAACTTTAAATTACAGAAGATCGGCCAGATTCATAGGATCATATGTACAGAGGTAGAAGGGACCTTAGTTTGATCTCTTCTGATCACAACTGAGGAAACTCCCAACTAGGGAGGTGAAGTAACTTCCTAAGGTCACATAGGGAATGTCAGCTGCAGGATTTGAGTATACATGACTCTAGAGCCAGTGTTCTTTCAACTACACCAAACTGGAGAAAGTCACTGAGTGTAAAGGATAGACAGTTGCAGGGTCAGGAAAATCTTTGCTCAAACTTTGCCTATGACACAAACTGAATGTGACCTTGGACAAGTTATTAACCCTTTCAGTGTCCTCAAGCAAATCTCTAAAATGACAAACTGCAGAAGAGTTGCTAATCTATTTTTTTAGTAGGCTGGAGAAGGGACTCCCTACATTTAATAAGTTAATTAATAAGAATTTTTAAAATAGCTACTATATGCCAGGCACTGTACTTAGCATTAGTGATACAAAGCAAAATGAAATACTATCTGTCCTTGGTGTACTACATTATACTTCAAATAAGTGGAGACAGGGAAGGGAGGGGAAAACATGTTTACAGATAAATAAAAAGAAAGTAATATGGAGCAGAAGGGAAAAACAATTAGCAACGGGGAGATTGGGAAAGGAGTCATGTAGGAAATTCTGGAGTTATACAATACCCTGATTAAGTAACCTGTATTTTTCTCCTAAGATTTCTCATCTTCTCTCAGTCAGGGTGCTCGAGCTTCTTCCAAGGGTTCCCCCAGGCTTTTCTATCCTCCATCATGGTGATTTCCCAGAGGCTTCACTGCCCTAAAAATGACACCCTATGTAGATAGGAATCAATTTTCCTCTAGCTTCTCTAAGAGCTGGAAGCATGAGGGTGAAAATGATAAGGGGGCAAGGCTTAATGCCCTCAAAAATTAAATGCTAACAAATTTGAAAAGCTATTCTCCTACACCATTTAGGTGTTGTAACGATGAAGATTCTGCCCTTCCTTTTCTTTCCCTTTACTTTCATTGACTCCCAGAATGTCAGAGGTGAAAAGTACCTTAATGATTAGCTAGTTCAACCCCCTACATTTACAGCTAAGGAAAGTGAGACCAAGAACAAGGAGATAATTCACCGAATAAAGTAGTGGCAAACCCAGACTAAAACCCAGGCTAGTGTTCTTAGTACCACACTGCCCCCCAACAGTCCATTAGAAAAAAAAGAGAGAAAGATCAAGTATTGTCAAAGTCTTCTCTTCTCTAGCCCTCTGCTTCCTAAATATCTGAAAGCTTGGCAGGTCTCCTCCCTCACTCACTCTGTTTGCCTCTTCCCCTCCCTGCTTAACAAAGGATTTCAGTCTCTCTTTTGATTTCACTGTCTTCTGTGAATCTTTGCTGACTAGGTGCCCAGGTCATCATGACTTTATAGAATGGGGAAAGAAATAAACCCTGTGCTGGAAACTTGTATACCAAAGCTTCTTGGAACCTCTCCACCCTTTTCTTTCCCTTGTATCACCACTGACCCCTAGTTCCACATCAACACATTATAGTATATATAAAAAAATAAATAAATCCAAGTTTGTTGAATGCTGAGAGCTTCTTTTTACCTCTATTCCCCTCTAAGACTTCCCCCAAAGCAGAAGAGAATCCAAAGGAAGGGCTAGAACTCCACATCTGCAATGTTAACACAATGCACAGCCTGACTTCATTTCAAGGCAAACAGCATCAAACAGCTTCAACAAGAACTCTCCCTTTCCTTAGAAATTAGATTTTTAAAGGATGAAGGAAAACACACAAACAAGATGCATGATTTCCTTCGAGGTTTACCAGCTCATTTCCCTGGGTACAAAAAGCCTCTCTCCATGTACAGAATGGAAATGCTGCCTCAAAATCCAAGTGGCTAGTTTCACAAGGAAAGCAACATCAAGGTGACTTTGGGCCAAGGCTGGGAGGTTCTGCTCAAAACTCACTAGCAAGAGTAATAATCAGTCAGTCAGCTGAAATGTATTTAAATGCCTAATATGTGCCAGATACCATACTAAATACTCAGGATACAAAGAAAAGGGAGATTCGAGGAGTTTCCCACTTTCAAGGAGCTCATAGTTTAATGGAAAAGAGAACTTGTAAATAATTATATGCAAATATAATTATATATGTTATATATGTATTATATATGCATATATATTATGTGTAGGTAGCATACACGTACATGGAGAGAATAAAGTGGAAATAATCAAACAAAAAGAAGGAACCAGTTTTAAGGGAATCAAGACAGAAAATGGGATTTTAGCTGGGACCTGAAGGAAGTCAGGGAAACCAGGAGGCAGATTGAGGAGAGGAAGACTTCCAGTCATGTGGGACAGTCAGTGAAAGTGTTCAGTATGAGGAAATGTGGTGTATATGCAATGAAAAGCAAGGAGACCAGTGTCACTATATTTTATGGAAAATGGGGTGGAGGAGATGAGTATGGTTCAAGAATACTGGAAAGGTAGTTTACTGAATGTGTGTGTATGTAGGGGGTGGAGGTCAGGAGAGGGTTCTGACATGGTCAGAACTATACTTTAAGAAGATCAATTAAATATCTGAGTGGGAGATGTACTGAAGTAGGGAAAGACTTGAGGCAGAGAAATCAACCAACAGATTACTGCAGTGACCCAAGTTTGAGGTGATGAGGGTCAGTACCAGGGTGTAGCAAAGTCAAAAGAAAAGTGGCAAAGGAGATATGAGAGATGCTGCTAAGGTAGAATGGACAGGACTTGGAAATAGATTGGGTATGAGAGGTGAAAGAGAGTGAAGAGTAAAGTATAAAACTTGATTTCAAGTCTCGGTGACTAAGAATGAGGTGCTACCCTTGACAGTCACAGTAAAGTTAAGAAGGGTATACTTGAGGGAGACAATGAATTTAGTTTTGGACAGATTTTCAGTTGGAGATGTGAGACGAGAGGTCAAGAGAGACATTAGGATTGATAAGTAGAGTTAAGAGTAATTCGTATAGAGATGATAATTGAATCTATGGGATCTAATGAGATCACCAAGTGAAATAGTATGAAGGGAGAAGAGAAGAAAGTCAAGGATAAAACCTAGAGGAAAACCACCTTTAGCAGGCATAACCTTGATGAAGACCTAGAAAAGAAAGCTCAGAAGTAGTGGTCGCATAGGTAGGAGAAAAACTAGGATAGAATAGTATCATAGAAACCTACAGGAAAAAGAATGAAATAAGGGTGATTTATAGTGTCAAAGATTGCAGATGAGGATTGAGAAAAGTTCACTGAATCTGGCAATTAGGAGATCATTGGTAATTGTGTAGGGAGCGGTGTCAGTTGAATTGGAAGCCATACCATACAGAATGGAGGCAAAGACTGTAGACATCCTTTTCAAGAAGTTCAGTCTCAAAAGCAAGGAGATTTGGGATGATTGCTAGCACCAACAGATGCATCAAGTGAGGGTTTCTGAAAATGGGGAAGACATGGGAGCACTTCTAGGCAGAGGGTAGCATCAATTAGATAGGGATCGATTAAAGGTAAGTAAGAGCAGGAATGATTGAGGAGGCAATCTGCTGGAGAAGACATATAAGATATGATGACTTGTAAATTGAGAGGGGTTTGCCTTGGCAAGGAGAAGGGTCTCATCTTCACATGAGAAACAGGTGAAACTGAAGACAGTGGCAGAAAGGGTCTGAGTGATGTGAGATAAGAAAAAAGGAAGAAGCTCTTGGCAAATGGTCTCAATCTTTCAGTGAAATATGAGGCAAAGTTTTTAGTTTAGGGGTGGAAAGGGTAAGTCTTGAGAGATATGAGAAGGGATGAAAAGGTTGGGAAAAGCCACAATAGTGAGTCATAGTGAGTCAATTAGGAATGTAAAAAGGAATTGCCTTGCAGCAATGAGGGCCCAAGTGAGATTATGTAACATAAATTTGTAATGTGTCCAGTCAGAATTTATTATGCTTCTTTATGGCTTTATTTAGCAACATATGAGCAGGAATCAAGGGAGCAGATGGTGGAAGTAATCCAAAGCATAGGCTTTACCATTGCTTTCTCTCTCTATTATATTTTATACTTTTCAAAGTACTAGCAATAATTTGTTTTAAATAGTTCCCATTTATATAGTGTTGGATTTGGAGTGAGAGCAGTGCTCAGTTCTTCCCTCTTTCCAGGCATGCTCTTAAGCAAATTCCTTAACCTTTGGGTTTCAGTTTTCTCTTCTATGAAATGGAGGAGTTGGACTAGGTAACTTCTATATCTAAACCTTTAAATTCTTGATCTATGATCCTTAAGTTTGCAAAGCACTTAACTTGACACACTATATCACATTCATGTCAATCATGTGGTATGGTTTATTAACCATCAAAGTACTAGATTTGGAGAAACAGATTCAGATTCAAATCCTGCCTCAGAAGGATTACCCATGGTAAATAATTTTAATAACTGTGTGGGATAAGAGACCCTTACCCAAAATAAAATAAGCAGCGATATCTCCAAGAAGAGACAAGGAAGGTTTTTATTTTACAATCCTGCAGGAAGGGGGAGTCTCACCACCAGAAACTGCCTGGTAGGAGAGGCCGAAGTACAAAAGGCAGAGCTCACTTATATACCCCAAATTCCCCTCCCACTTGCTGTCCTTCATTCCCATTAATCAGGAACGTAAGCTCACA
This sequence comes from Gymnobelideus leadbeateri, assembly GCA_011680675.1. Lineage (NCBI taxonomy): Eukaryota > Metazoa > Chordata > Mammalia > Diprotodontia > Petauridae > Gymnobelideus > Gymnobelideus leadbeateri. The sequence goes on from WOXC01003881.1 coordinate 156,350, forward strand.
ATCTAACCACAAAAATCCACTTACTCAACAGGTAAAATGTCAGCAGTCTCAATATAGTCTCACATGGATATGAAAGCACATGGAAAATGACAGTATTATCAATATAGCAGAAGATATTTTATGAATCATTGGGATCTTGGGTTGTGGTGACCTTATAACATGTAACAGGAAGGCAGAAAATATCTTCTGCTTCATGCAGATTTGGGGTCTGGAGGTTTTTGCAACATTCCTTCTAAATTTGTATTTGTACAGGTCTGGGGAAATTCAAATCTGAATCCGTGGCCAAATTTGAGGAATGTGTACTTTCCCCTCCTACATATTAGCTAAGCTTAGCAAAAACTCCAACTTATGACCCGGGAAGTATAAGGAAAGGGTCCCAGGCTGCTAGCCAAGGCTGCTAAGTCTTTGGTAACTTACTACAGATCTGTCTAGATTTTAGAATACTACCTGAGAAGTTTTCATCTGTCCCACTCATCTTCTCTGACCCTTAGTCTCTTCATCTTCAAAATGTGGGGCTTGGGCCAGTTGGCATTCAAAATGATACTAGGACACCAAGTCCAGCATGCTATCAACTCAAACATGGTACAGACAGTCACTTCGGGAACTTTATGTTCTAGGACAAGTACAAATAAGCTTAATACAAAGTAGAGGATGATGAGGCAAAGGGAGAGCTTATATATAAGAAAGAAAATGTGATGATGAAAAGATGACATCAGCTGGAGGATGACAGCAGTGAATGAAGGAGATACCACCCACAGAAGAAGACAAAGGCCTCTGGGAAGTCATCAAGGACGTAGGGAAGCTTCCTCCTCTTACAACAGAAAAAATCAGTGTGTTATAATGGAAAAAACACTGCCCCTAGAGTCAAAGAACCTGGGTTCAAAGCCTACTTCCAATACTTATGTAATCTTGAGCAAGTCACTTAACCTTATTGGGTCTCAGTTTCTTAATCTGTAAATTAAGGGGGTTGGACTAGATATGACTTGAAAGATCCCTTCTAACCCTAGCCCACAAATCTATATTTATGATTCGAGATTTCGAAGTCGATTATCTGGTAGCTGCCTATGTTACCTAATTGTTCTTATTTTCTTACTGTTATAGCTAGTTGTTTATTCATACTGGGCATCTAAGAAGCCCGATTACTGGGAGGAGGGATGTGTGTGCAAGGGGAATGCTAACTCTTATAGCAAGCAAATGGATGCTTTGAGGAAGGGATATGAGAAAGCCAAACTTTCCTAGACCCTGAAATGATCATATTATGGCTGGTATAAGGTCCTCTCCACCCCAATAAGTGAAGAAGTCTGGAAGCCCACATCCCCTGAATCATCCAGCCAAAGCCAAGCCTTCAGTAATGGCCAACTAAGATCCCATGAGCCCCTTTTCCTACAGGGAGTTTCCTAAGACATAGCAAGGTATAAGACTTTTTTTTAATTAAGGGGTGAGGTGAAAAGGTTAGAGCTTATTCAAGTGGCTAGAGCACTGAGGGAAAAAGCAGTTATACCATGGGGAATGTAGAGAAATTGGCAGTCCTTATCATTTTCCCCTGAGCTGAGGGAGACTGACACTCATTTCTAAACATATTTTTTAAGTCTGATAAAGACTTCATCTGACAGATCAAATCTTACTTCTTATAAAACACTTGTAGCTGACCCTTTCCTAGGATTGATGACATGAGACTGAGAGGTAGGCACACAAGGGAGAGCGACCTTACCTAGAAAAACCTTAGGATCACAATGTTTTCTCTCTCTAACAGAAGGTGGTTTGGGGGGAGGAGGCATAGTCACAAGCTATTCATAAGCTTCCTAACTAAACTTCCAAGGGCAGAATTACTATTAATTCAGGCATTTCAGGCTGTCCCACCTGTTGTCATGCTTAATGTGATACATTAATTAGTGAAAATAATGAACTACCTTTGATAATTAATCTAAGGTCTTTTATTATAGAGGTTTAATCCTGCATTTCCCTAAATTCACCTGAAGATTAGGTTTGAAGTGACCTGAATATTCATTAGGCATAATTAGTTTTCAAATCCAATTTGTTTAATCAACTTGATCCAGTTTTTGTTGTTGTTTTTGTGGTTACTGGCCAATACCTCACAGATATGAAGTATGAGTAGTATATGTCTCTCCACATGGACTCCTTTCTAATTTTGGAGGGTTACCTACTAAAGTCTCAATTGGACTTTTAAAGTCAGAGCAAACTGAAGCTGTAGTGAAAAAGGACACAAAAACAGCATGTCTCCTTACCATATAGAAATGTCCCCTTACTCAGCAGTGTCCACTTAGCATATTTTAGAGAGTCAATAGCTTTTAGTATTCCATTACTCAGTCAACAAAGTCTATACTGAGATCCAGCCATATGCCCAGAATTATGCTATTCACTAAGGGGAGAGAAAAAAAAAGCAGCATCTTCCCTGCCCACACCATTGAGTTTGTGAGATAAGACTGACACATACAAAAAACTTAACTTAAGGCAAGGCAGAATCAAATGATCTGTCGGAAATGGACTTTGAAGTATTGGCTGAGCTTTTCTGCTAATAAAGTTGTACGGCTTGTTTCTGATGGAAATATGGCCATCTATAAATGTGAGCTATTATCATGAGCCTTCCCTTCTTACCACATCCTACCATGTATCTCACAGCCTTCCTTTCTTAAGAGTAATTGAGTTTTCCTTTGACTGACTTAAATTGCATGAACAAAACAAAACAGTGTCCACAAAAAAAAAAAAAACCCTTAAGCACTCCTCAAATACACCTCCCTCCATCAATGAATTAATTCAATTTTCTAATCCACCTTTTTAGCCCTGCTGTGGGATCAACAATTACAAGTGCCCTAAAGCTCATAGATTTCTAATATGTTGATGTGACAGGTCAGATTTGATTGTTTAGCCTATCCATCATGGCTGCCTCAAACGATAGGTTCATGGTGTACCTGGCTCTTTCTTTTGCCTTGGCCCCTGATACATTTTTTAATGCAGAAGGTTATTCATCAATCAGTCCTTGACTGTGACTCAGTTCTTCCTCCTTCCTGGTCCTGCTGCCCAGGGCTTCCAAAAAACCATCTCAAGGAGGTACCAATGACAAGGCTTTCTAGCAGCTGCTGAATCTCAGCACTGCCTCATCCTCAAATCTTCCCAAAAGTCACTCAGAGAGGAACACAAATATCACAGTGACCTCTCCAAACAGATACTATCTTTGCAAGTTTTCTGAAATGCTGCACGAGTCAAGAGCTGTTTTTAGCAAGCCATGTGGACTGAGTGATGATTTAATGAGGAAACATCCACTGAACTCAAACAGCAATGTCACATTCTCCCAAACTTGGAAGCCCTGCTGAGAATCAGTCTGCGTTGACGTCCTTTATTTCATCTTGAACTGAAAAAACTAAGTTCTACATTGATTTTAACTAAACCCTTTCTAATCTCAATGCCCTTCTCTTTGAAATTCACCAAAATCACAGACAACTTATTTACTTATTGGAAAATTCTAAATTAACAGATGTCCTATGGAATTAGGTGAGTTTTGCTAGGGTGCAAACTACTCAAGGGCACTGTTGTTCTTGAGTATCTCCCCAGAGAACCTGAAACTGGCAGTCTGTATGTTATGACTATGTAGGCTGGTCTGGAAAGCTCATCACCATTTAGAACACTGTTTCTATAAGAAAATGAATCACAAATTCATGAGAACAAAAGATTTAGAGCTAGAAGGAAGCTTAGAGTAGCCTAGTCTCAGAGCTATAACTAGCACTTTTTGTGCCAGAGACATGAGGCACTAAAAAGTAAGGCAGTGTAGTATAATGGCTTGGGAACTGCATTTGGAGTTAGAAACCTAAGTATGAATCCCCCTTTTGCCACTTATTACCTTTCCCAGATCTCAATTTTTTGGAGGGCAATTGGGGTTCAGTGACTTGCCCAAATTTACACAGCTAGTAAATATCTGAGGTGGAATTTGAACTCAGGTCCTCCTGACTCCAGGGCCGGTGCTCTATTCACTGTGTCACCTACCCACCCCTCTCAATTTTCTTATCTCTAAAATGCCTAGGTTAGACTTAGTAGCCTCTAAGTTCCTTTACAGCTCCAAATCTATGATCCTTTGACCATGGGAAAATATACCTTAAAATCAACTTATTGAAACAAATTCATTTGTGCTGGGGGCAAATTGGGGCTAAATACTTTGACCCCCAAACATGGAGATTTCCAAGACACTTTGGGAAGTTAATCCTTGTAGGCAATCTCTATGAAGGGTAACAGCAGGAAGAAGAGTAGGGGAAGCTGGACATCTGGCAGTATATTTGTTTTAACTATTCTGGCTAACCAGCAGTTGAGTTCAGTTGTCTCAGAAAGACTGAAAGATTCCAAGCCTTAACAGCACTCTTTAAATTTATGAGCCCTGGGGACAAAACCCCAGTGGCCAGACCCTATTCCAACCTCTTCATTTACTAATAATAAACCTGGGGGAGGGGGGGAGGGGGGAGGTCCAGAGAACAGACAATGAACCATGCATCCCATTTCCTGTCAAAGGCAATAGACTTACATATGCAGAATGAGACATAGACACAGTCAACGTGTAGAATTTTTTGCTTAACTATATTGATTTGTTAAAAGGCAGGAGGTTTTGAGGGGGAGGGGAAATTATAGAAGAGATGTTAGTGTTATCAAATAAAAAAAAAGGAAAGAGTCTCAATGAAGCATTTTGTAAAATGTATAAAAGAAAGTAGAAGGGGACACAGACAAGTAGACCAGTAATGAAATACCATGTGAAACTAAATGTATATGCATATGTATATGTATATGTGTATGTATATATACATATATATTCAGTGTTTGTTGATAGTTGTAAAGTTCACATAATAAGAAAAATAGAAATTTTTAAAAAAGTGAATCTGAGGCCCCAAAAGGTTGTTACTTACCTAAGTACACACAGCTAATAAAGAACAGAGCAGCATTCAAACCCTTGGAATCTGTAAACTCAGAAGTCTTGGAATCTTTCTACTACAATACTGTATTACAAACAAACTTTTAGAACACAAGTTGTAAGCCTTTCTGTACTAAAAATCCATTTTTCAGAGAAAAACAGACAATTCCAGCTTACATTTTGTGTGGGATGCCTCCTTAAACTCAGTCATTTTTCCCATGTGGAGGAGGAAAAGGACATTCTTTCAGAAAAGGCCACCTTCCAAATAGAGTAAGTGTTTTATACAAGGGTTATATCTTTTTTCCCTCCAGGCAGTTAAACAAAGCTTTTAAAAAGACTCCAGTATTCAAATGATTGTCTCTTCAATGCCCTCTCAGCTGCAAATCCCAATCTAAATCTTCTCTCCCCCTTACACAATAATTTAGCCATTGAAATAACATTTGTCTAAGTCTAAAAATCAGGTGCAATAAGAAAGCAAAAAAGTGAGTTCCTATTTCTATCCCCTTATAATCTGATTCCTGAAACTATGTTCTCTGAGTTCTCTTAAAAATCTCCATCTTCCATCAAAGAATAATTCAGATCCCTCTTCCCTTCCCCCTGCCTTACCAATTTGTTAATGCCCTGGAACACTTGAAATTACTTCAAATTGTTTTTTATATAATTTGTGTTTACTTAGCTGAATACATTAGAAAGCAATTTCTCTTAGGGAAGGAACCAAGGAATCATTTTATTTTATCTTCATTTTACTAGAACCCAGAAGTAGCTGTGGTGTTAGCCAGATGGCACTAATTCAATGGTTCTTAAATTTTCTGAATGCTAACCACTTATATGGCGTTCTCTCAGACCAGTGACCCTGCTGACTCCTGTTCTTCACTGAAAAAAAATCAATTAAAAAAATCCAAAATGAATGGACAAATTATTACCACTTCTATAGGCACACCTTTGGTCAATAGAAGAGCAATTAATTCATTCCACAACATAAATAACAATATTCTTAATCATAGGGATAGTGATTGAACCTGTGATTTGATTGATTTATGGAACTCCCAAATGAGAAAACTTCCTCTACCAACACAGTTTGGCACCTTCTCTGTAACATATGGTCTTAACCAGTGTCAAGTGCTCTTGGCAGTTCTCTAAGTGACTAGCTTAGGATGTCACAGCCAGGAGGGGTCTTCATGACTCCATTGCCAGCTTTCTATCCACTATGGCATGATGCCTCTCTTTCCTAATCTTAGCACTGATCATGGAAGACATCATTAACTTGAAGGGCTGAGCTTAATGATCTATCCTGGCAGACATCTTGAGCTGTATGTCATCTGGCAGCTTTTGGGCCATTTTTGGTCTCTGTAAGAATAATCATAATGCTTTGGAAAATAAAATCCTCAGCTTCTGAGGAGTAGAATGTACTTCTCACATGAGTTTAATATCTTCATAGATTTTCCTTATTATTATGAAAGTTATTTATAATGGATATGTTCAGTTCTTTTCCTATCACCAAAGCCTTCAAACCCCAATCCTATCAAGATTATATGAATGTTCAATCACTTCAGTTTCCTACATCCTTGTGAAGTAAGCAGAATTATCCCTATTGTACTTATTGAGAAATGGAGGCCCAGAGAAAGGTGGGAACTTATAAGAGGTCTACACAAGTAGACTGCAACTAGGATTGGAATCCATCCCATTGTCCTACTCAAGAGACCAGTCTGCTTAAATCAAGTTCTCCTATATATTTATAAAAGTCTTTAATGTTGATTGGCTCCCTTTTTTTCTATTTCTTCTTCCATTTTTAACGCAGCCTTCTTGACCACTATCCAACAAGTCATCACTTATAAAAGGAGCTTATATTAATCAACTTAGTCTAATAGTATATACAGTTTTTGTTCCCATAAACCCACACCACAGCAAAGAAGGTAGCATATTTTTCCTCCCTTTTGAGGGGTCATGCTTGAATATTCCAGTTACACATTATAAGCACTTTTTCTTTTAATACACTTTCAAGACCTTCTTCCATATAAAATTGATGGAAACCATGTCTTCAGATTAAAAAAAAATCCTATAAATATTCAAAATAACATAATAATGTTAGTGTGAGGGACTAAACAGCAAGTGTGGGGGGGTGTCAGAATGGCAGCCATAAGCAACAAGAATTATTGATCTACCAAACATCTAATCTCTTAAACCTGTGATGTGTTAAAATCAAATAATCCTCAGCACCAAATCTCAGCACCAAATCCCAGCACCAAATCCCAGCAAATCCAGATCCTTAGAAACTGGAAACAATTTTTCATCTTGAATATGAAGGGGTAATGGAGGCAAGAGAAAGTCTGTTTCATGGAGATGGTAAATTGAGCAAGGTTTTAATGCTGTCATCAATGCATATCAAGGAAGTACTTTGCTGAGCAGATTCAGTGATGGGAGAGTGTGTCTAGAACAGGAGCTAAAGGGTACCACAAGATGTTCTTCCTTCCCTTCCTTAGCCCCTAGCTGGAGCTTCTTACTATATAATTCTCAATTGGTACTTCTCTAATGCAACCTCAAGGTGCATACAAATAAGGATCTTCATAGCAACAACATCTCAGTTAAAAAACAAACAAACAGGGGAAGCTAGGTGGTGTGGTGAATAGAGCACCGGCCCTGGAAACTCCCTCTACTAAGACATATGGCCAAATGCCCTACAGCTTAGAAATTTTCCTAGGGCACTGACTGATGAATTAAGACCCTGGCTTGCTTAGGGTTGCACAATCAGCAAATCTCAGAGACAGGGCTTTAGTCCAGGTCTTTCTGGCTCTGAAGTCAGTTCTATTTGTATTATGCCACACTGCTACTACTCTCATTAACAATAATAATGGGAGCAAAAGCATGCTCGTCCTAAGGGGTCAAACCAGACTTCACATTTCAGCATCAACCCTTACCTCCCCCATAGTCTTCTGAAGGATTAATGGATCTGTCACACCCAGATGTGGTAGGAATTGTCTTTCTCTTCTCTTCCTTGTAATGACTAATGGATTCTGGTTTCTCAGGCTTCATGACCAGATGTGTGTCCTGTTTTCATAAAGCATCTACCTACCACACAGAATATGTTTAAAACAAACAAACAAACAAAAAACTCTTGCCTCACAGGAAACTTCCACTTTCTCTGAAAAGGCCCAGAAACATCAGACTTCACTGGCCCTCTGGTATCACCCGACTCTTAGTAATCGTCTTGCTGGAAGCCCAAAATACATTCTGACTAATCCTTCTACATTTTCTAGAACTACATTAATAATACCCTAGGAAACCCATAGATCTCTTCTCCTTAGGAAAAAAGGGGCAATGAGCACATAGGGAAAAAAAAGAAAACCAAGTTCTATAACCTAATGGACTTTTAAATAAAGTGTAGACAAAACTTGAGAAATCAGAACACTCAGGAATGTTAAGAATTAATTAAATATTCTTGTGAACTCCATGTTAACCTCAAATTCTTTTTCTTTTCAACCCATGTTTTAAAAAATCTTTGTAAATCAGATAATGATATAAGAGAGAGGCTGTAGGACATAACAGAAAGACCCCTGAACTGGATGTCAAGAAACCTGGGTTCTGTTCCTTAATTATGGCACCTACTGGATATGTGACTTCAGACAAGTCACATTCCATTCCTTCTCTGGGTCTTTTTCCTACTATTTTAGGTGAGGGTAGAGAATGAGATGATGTCTATGGCCCTTTGTATCACTGCAATACTGCAACTCTGACCTTAAGTAGAATTAAGGACCCTAGTTAGGTCCCTTCTTCTCTTTCCTCTACCTCTAGATACAAATACTGCTCAGACTGTCCTAGATCATTACATTAAGATTCTGTGGGAGGGAGGATCATAACTTTAGAACTGAAAGGGATCTTAGAAATTGGGTACTCTATGAATGATGATCAACTGTGAAAGACTTACCTACTATGATCCAAGACAGCTTCAGAGGACTTATGATGAAAAATGCTACCCATTTCCAGAGAGAGCAGATAAACTCTGAGTGCAGATTGGAACATTTTTTCACTTCTTTATTTTCTTGCCTTTTTTTGCAACAGGGCAAATATGGAAATATGTTTTATATGACTTCCTATGTGTCATGTGCATCATATTGCTCACCTTCTCAAGGGGTGGAGGAGGGACTGGAGGGAAGGAAAGAATTTGGAGTTCATGATTTTAAGAAATGAATGTTAATACATGAATAAATAAATGGGGAAGAAAAGACATTGCTTATTCTAACCTCTTCAATGTACAGATGAGGAAACTGAGGGTGAGATGGGTTAATTCATTTAGGATCCTAAGGTGGTAAAATGGCAAAGCAACTTGGACCAAATAGCAAAGATTCAAGTATTCCATGTATAATAGGGAGATAGAGAGACAGACAGACAGACAGACAGACAGACAGATAGATAGATAGATAGATAGATAGATAGATAGATAGATAGATGGGTGGATGTATATAAGGACATAAAATGGCTCAAGTCTTGAGGTACATTGGATTTCCACATTTGTGGAAGTTGGAGGATGGCTATGTTTGGGTGATCACTCCTTAATTCTTATATCTTTAACAAGGGTATAGGGCTTAGAATTATGGTTTTCTATTGTAAATTAGATATTTGAAGTCTAGAGGTATTATTACATACTTGGGTCCTCTGACTCCAAATCCAGCTTTCTTTCTATTGGTCCATGTAGATAAAGAACCCCTTATACAAAAACTTTTTTTTTCTTTTCAGCTAGAGTCTCATACTACTATAGCTTCTAATTCTCTTTATAGGTCTCCTTCACAAAAGCTGTGTTCAGAAAAGTTTTGACTCTCTGTCATCAATAACTTTTAATGAGAACCTGTGTAACTTTACCCTTCCACAAATATAGTTATCAGTGTAGCTGAAGGTTTGCTTCTTGGAGACTTGTCCTTGATAAAACCCAATAAAAGAGGTCTGCAGAATACTGAAAAAACCCATGGTACATTTCCTTCAGCAATGCCTGGAATATTAGTCTCTTGGTTCCATACATTGTTTATAAGGATTTTGAAATGTAGTCCATTTATTTTAGAATAAAAATATCACCTTATTCTATGAATGTGAAAACATTATTAAAGCTGTTTTCCTCAGTATGAAGTTATGGTGGCAATTTAGTACTACCCCTAGCTAATATCCTCTCACAATATTCTTTTTTTCCCCTGCTAGTCCTAGCCCAAGGCCTATAAAATGATATTAGTTTCTTATAGCATTTCCTATAGCCAGTGTTCAACAAACGTGGATCTCTTGGAAAATGGTATATGAAGAGCTTGACATTGCTTAAAATCAAAGAATCTTTAGATTTAAACTCTCTAGAAAAGATTTGAGAAGTGCTCTATATCAACCTCCTACCAAATAGATTAATACTGTCAGAAGCTTGCAAGTTTTTGTTATATGTATCAGGAACTTGTCATGCATTTTCTCCATTGAGTCAGAAAGTCTTTGTATATTCCCACAGCAGTACTGCTTTCATTTTCTTCCATTTTGATCCTTCCACAAACGCCACTGTTTCCCTCCAGTTTTAGGATTTATACATAGGTATGTACTTTCAAAATGTATGTAAAAATGAATCAAGTAACAAAGAGATATATAGATAGATATAAAATACCTTACCCTGCATGCCTCTAGGGATATTTGATTTCCATATTTGTGGGAAGCAAGAGAATGGCCATGGTTCAGTGATCACTCCTTCACTCTCCTGTATATGGCTTGGAATTATATCCATGGATGGTAAGGTAGGTATTTGAAATCTAAGAGTTTTTTGCTTTGGATTTCAGTATAAAAGTTACTTTCCCTGGCCACCCCAAGGGGAAAGGTATTCTACTCCAGATCTGGACAATGACAATTAGCTTATTTCACAAAAGGCAAATAAATATAGTAAGCAAATATATTTATCAAAGAAAATAAATAAAAGAGTAATGAGGCGGCTAGCTTTGCAACCCAGGATTTACATAAAATCTCAGCTCAATCAGGTAGAAAATAATCTCACACAAGGATCTACTTTTAGAAGTCTCTAGGGGTACAGGTGCTGGCACACAAGGGATATGTTTGGACGTCAGATTTTCTCCATATGTCTATGACTCCAGGCTCCCCTTTCACCAAAGTCTGAACCTTTGCATCCTTTGCTCCATCTCTTTCTGCTCTCTTCCAGGAATCTCTTAGAGCTTTCAATGAAGAAGCATCAGGAGACAGTCCTTCAGGAGACAATCAAAACTGCTTACAATGCTACTTCAGTGCCCTTTTTGCCATGTCTGTTTCTTTGAAACACAGTAGACCCTTCTATTCAATTAATCTTAACATGCATTTCATAAGTGCCTACTCTGTGCATTGTCCTAGGCACTGGTAATATGAAAAATTAAAAAGTTGTAATATTTCTACCTTTATGGGTCTTGAATTTACCGAGGGGAGGGAAATGGCTTATACAAAGTTTTACATGGTCCAGTCACAAATCCCACTCCAGTAAATTTTGGTGATAACTATATAGACCTTTCCCTGCATCAAAATAAATTCATTTTGTTTGTTATGTACATTCTACACTTTGCTACACAGTTGAAACGTTAGTTCCCAAGCATTTTCCCAATTATATTTCTCTTCAATGTAAGTTCCTTGGGAAAAGGGGAACAGGGAAAGGGGAGATGGGAGGGGGAGGGAGGGAGGGAAAAAGGGAGGGATGGAGGAATGGAGAGAGAGAGAGAGAGAGAGAGAGAGAGAGAGAGAGAGAGAGAGAGAGAGAATATGTGATATGTGATATGTGAATGGTTCTGTTTTGTTTTCTACATCTCCAGTATTGACCATAGTACCATAAGATTATACTGTCATAAATTTAAGATAGGAAGGGATCTTAGAATCTATGTCATACAAACTCCTTGTTTTGTAGGTATTTAATAAATGTTTGTTGAATTGAATCTTAGGAATTTCTTGACACTTCCAATAATGTTATTCTACCTTCTACCTTTTTTCTTCTATGCTTAATCTTAGTAGTATGTCAACAAAAAGGAAAGTGGAGGGGGGTAGGTGGGAAGGGAAGCAAAACGAAAGTGTCATGATCATGAACTTAATTAAAGTTGTTTGTAATGATTTAATTAGATTTACAGAGTGGTATCCAATTATATGCATAATTATTACAGGCATGTGCCTTTCAGAGTTTTAAGGGATTGTAATGCATGGGCTCTTGTGCTTTGTAATTTCTCATAATCCTTATTTTCATTTCCTGATGAGGTGAGTATGAGCATCAGGTAATTGCTTTATCAAATGGCTTAATTATGCATTCAACAAAACTGACAATGAGGAGGTTATTCTTCCTAATGTGTCTGTAACAGAACACTAACTAATTATGTGGCATTCTGCACAAGGCATTCCAGAGAAACTAAGGAAAGCACAGTCTTCAAATCTGTGTTAAGTGCATGTTTGTGTACAGGGCATTGAAATAATCAGTAAAATAATTAGTCAAATTGCTTCCTTCTGCTCTAACTTCATAACTAATCTGCTCTTTAAGGAACCTGGTAGAAAATCTCCAGTTGCTTTTTTCTACTTCCATGTGAAATCTACAGTTACTGAAAATGTCACAGGAATCACTTTGCCTTTGGAAGAAGGAAAAGGGAGCTGGCTTGTAATAGGAAGAAGGTAGTGGGGCTCACCCAGAGTTAAGGTCTGATAAAGCATAAGCATGTGATCCAGGGCAGGGGACACTGAATAGTTTAACAGGTCAAAACTAAACATAAAGGATTTGAAGTTGAATCAATTATTTAGCAGGAATCTAGAGTAAAATTGTCTGAGTAATTTTATTTCTGAGTATTCTCCACTTATTTTGTAAGGTTGTCAAGAGACCAAGTATTAATACCACCCCACTCCCCAAAGATTAGTAAAACTACTATTTCCTACCCTCCCCCATACCCCAAGACTCTAGTACAGGGTTTGACAGCAAGTGGCCACAGAGCTGGCACACAGGAGAGAGCCCCTGTTACTTGACTTAGTCACTAAGCTAAGACTTTCATGGAACTAAAACATCACATGTGAAAGGAGGGAGATTTGTGTACCCCAAGAAGCAGGTACAAGAAACAGCCAAGTCACAAAGTAAGGAGGCTAAGTAACTTATGGCCCCAAATAACCAGTGATGTAAGAAAGGTAAGTCAAAAAAGGTGAGTTGAAGTATGAATGATACATACTGATTCACCAATTAGGGGGCTTAAATTCACCTAATTATCACTGTCAGCTCAATTCAGGTGACTTAAGGGTAATGCTCCTACCTGCTTCCAGCAACACAGCCAGCTGTGGGGTAACTCCCACGACTTCCAGTCTCACCAGAAGACAGAGAAGGGAAGGGAAAGCTACATGCATTTGTTAAGCATTTACCATGCACAGAGAACTATGCTAATTGAATTACAAATATCTCATTTGATCCTCACTACAATCCTGAAGAGGTAGATGCTATTTATATCTACATTTTACAATTGAGGAAACTGAGTCAGGGAAAGGTGACGTGATTTGATCAAAGTCACACAGCTACTTTTCTGGGGTCAGATTTGAATTCGGGTCTTCCTGTCTCAGTACTCAGCACACTACACCACCTTGCTGCCCAGCACAATGCTACATCTCCTGCAGAAGGTGTGGCTTTGACAAGAAGAAAGCCACTTACTCCCCAAACTGGACCAAAGAAGAGCAGAGGGAATCATACACAGGGTTTTTTTTTTCTTTTTTGTGAGCAATAGGGGAGAAGTAGCTCATAATAGATGACCTTGATTTATCCAACAGTGCACCCAAATGGTCATTTCCTAAATGTCTTCCTCACTCTTTAGATTGTGAGTTCCTTGAGAACAGGTTCTGTCTTACTTTTTCAATTATATCTCCAATTCTTAGCACAGAGGACATATTAGCACATGTTTTTTCAACAATTAGAAACATTAATTCAGTAAGTTTATATATGTAAAACGTCTATCTAAGATTCTTATTAATAATTGGGTAGCTTCTAAAAAAGATTGGGGTAAACCTGGGCATTATATGAATTTGAAAAGTAAAACCATTTAGGAATAGCTAAAAAGAGTATTTATTTTATACAAATGAGGTACAAAAGGGAGAATTGATGCAGAGAAGTTAGGTGGGGGAGGAGGGCTGGTGGTTCTGGTAACCTAGTTTTATCGGGAACAGGTTTAAGAGGGAGCAATACACACATATTTAGAAGAGTATAAAAGTCTAAATTCAAAAGAAATAAAATGGTAGGGTCATAGGGAGTGAGGAGAGGACAAGGGAGGGATCTTTAGAGGGGAGGGTGAGGGAATAGGTAAATAGGGGGGTATGGAAGTGTCTTTATATTATGGGAATGGGAGGATAGGGGAGGGATTCTTGGAGAGGGGCAGGTAAGTAACAGGAGGGCAAAGTATCAGCAGAAGTAAAGTGGAGGAGGCAAAAGGGATAGGAAACAAGAGATAATAATAACAAACATAAAAACAAAGACCAGGAGTAGAATTTATTTGGGAATGTATATGTGTGTGTGTCTATGTATATATCTAGAGCTATAGAGAAACATATTCAAACTTAGTTGTAGTTTTCTTGGGGGATTGGGGGAGGGGGGGAAAGGAAAGTTAAAAAATTGCAAAGAACAAAAGAAATCTTGCAAGGATACAAAGATTGGAATGTTCTCAACACAATGTGCATTATTTATCATACATGTTTTCTTGAAATGAAAATTTCTTCTTACATATTTTGAATCCTCTCATGTTCTGTTATGCACTTGACATGCTTTATTTTCTTACTTTGTATTTAAGTTCCAATATTTACATTTATGAAAAGTTTTTGTTTCTTTTATCTATATTGTATTTATGTTCTGGCCTTTGAGTCTACAATTAAAAAAAAATTAAGAGTTGAGGTCCTTTGAGAAGGAGAGAGGTAGGGTTGACAAAGGAGACAAAACACGAAAAGTGGTTTGGAATAACCTCTGTAGAGGTATGGGAGAGAGTCAAGCAAGGAATAATAAGGGCACTGTTGTGTAGCAATGAGGGCCCAGTTGAGATTAGTTAACATAAATTCGTCGTGAGTCCAATTGAGAGAATTGTATGACTTTCTCCTTCAGCAGCACTTAAATAGGGGGTAGGAAGATAAACAGTCAGAGTAAATCCCAAGGTTGTGGTCTAGCAAGGTGGGAGCAGTGTTAAGACAAGGGGACAAGGGAATAGTGAACAATTTGATTGGACAGCCATAGGTTCAAGACTGTGAAGGCAGGAAAATGAAGTCAGAGAAGGTATGATGGATTAAAAGAATAATGGGGGAGAGTGAAGGGACTAATGATGAAGAATGGGCTTAGGAGAAATGAGATGTAGAGAGAAATGGAAAGATAGGGTGTTATGATCAGAGAGAAGAATGTCAGAGTTCTAAGTCATGAAGGTAACAGAGCCATGAGATCAAGGGTTTTATGGTTTCTGTTAGTGATTGAGATGGAAGGAAAATGTACAACCTGAGAGTCAAGAAAATTGATGACCTGGGAGGTTAGGGTTAGAAAGAACCACATCAAGTATTTTCAGACCCCCTAGTACAAAGTGAAGTTTGGGATGGAGAGAAAAGCCATGACATCAGAAGGAGCAGTGCGAAGTGTGCCTATCCATCCACCTGCCCCAGTGAGTGGATCAGGAGTCAGATGAAAATCAGCACTTAGTGGTATAGAGGTTGGCCAGGCATGCAGGGTCCTCCAGAGAAAGGGATTTTCCATTATTTCTAGAAGGTGGATTTTAAAGTGAAGATATCTAGGATCAGAGCAGAGCACATGAGCAGAAGTGAGGATTGCAGAGGGCACAATGGAGCTGGAAGGCAGAAGAAGATAAGGACTAAGGAGGGGTAGGGAAGGGAAGGTGGGACAGAAGTGGAGAAGGAGCAAAGCAGGTGTAACAAGGAAAGTGAATGAGTGCTGCAGTGGAGAGCGTGATGGAATCACAGAGACCTGAGTTCAAATCTGGCTTCTGACACCAGCTGTGTGACCCTAGGGAAGTCGTTTAACCTCTCCCAGACTCAATTTCTTTATCTATAAAATGAAGCTAATAATAGTACCACGGCTATTATGAAGATAAAATAACACACGTAAAGCTGTGCAAAAACTTAAAGCACTATATAACACAATCCAATAAGCATTTATTAAGTTCCAGGAATTAAGCATAAAAATAAAATAAAATAATAAAAAATAAGAGTAAAATAAAAAGAATAAAAAGACAGACCCTGATCTCAACAAGCTTACAATCTAAAGATATACTATGTAAGGGTTAACAAGAACTATTATTTTTTTTCTCAGCAGATAAAGGACTATGTATTGTAATGGTAAATGGAAGAGGAGGAGGAGAAGCTAAGAGTTTGTCTATGAGTTAAGAAGCAGTTGATTGGGGGTACACTTTCTCCAGGTTCCTGTGATGACTGAGCGCATACAATATCTACTCAGGGGTGGTAATGATGGGGGGTGGGCCCTGGAAACCGGCTCACTTTGCCACATGCCCGACCCTGGCATTCACCTGAAATTCATCTCAGTATAATACTTTTAATTGTCCTTGCGTTGTGTCTTTGACCCTGACCCAATCTCCAGTTCTCTGCTACCTCTAACCTAGCCCAGCCCTTCATTGTCTGCTACCTCTGGCCACTTCCACCCTTAACGCCATCTAATCTTCTTTGTTACCTCCTAGTCAACCCAGACTACTTGGCCACTCCTAGATCACATCCAAATCTTCCCACATTTTTCTGTATAAAAGGTCCATGATGCCTCCATTAAATCGCTCAGATTCTTAAAATCTGTCTAATGGTGCTGGTTTTTAAAGTCCCACTTACTTCTATTGATGAAAAAATAAACCTTGTCTTTGACTGAAAGAAGACTTGAGTCAAATTCTTTCAAGGCAGGACCCACATCTTTTGCCCTTGAATTTCAGGATTCCCAGCACCCCTAGATTGAGGTCTAGAGCCATTAGCTTACATGGCCTACTGTATACGCAGAAGAGATGAGGCAGTAGTTTGAGGGGCCAAGCACTTCTGGCCCCATGGCTAGGTAATAAACAACTGGACACCCAAGTGAGGCTGGACCATGATAGTAGAAGGCCAAGTACTCACAGAATATACCCCATAAATTTACTAAGGCTCAGAGATGTACATAAAATCACAAAGCATGTTAGGGAAAAAAATAAACTAGGGCTAGAATACACATCTCCTGAGGAAGGGCCAGTAGCTCTGCTACTGAGTTTCCTTTATTTTTTATTTTTATTTTTTGCTTTTTGGAGGTCAATTGGGGTTAAGTGATTTGCCCAAGGTCACAAGGCTAGTAAGTATTAAGTGTCTGAGGCTGGATTTGAACTCAGGTCCTTCTGACTCCAGGGCTGGTGCTCTGTTCACTGCTCTACCTAGGCCACCCCAACGGAGTTTCCTATTAAAGGGAAGTTTGGGTACCATCTCCTAATACTTGCCTAATACCCTAGTCAATGGTTTCTTTTGAAATTACAATTGCATTGCTTTGTTAATTTTTTTTATTTGTGTCCATGCTATAACGTTCCCCCAAAAGAATGTAAGTAATTTGAAGAGAGACAGTTTTTCCTTTTCTGTTCTTGTCTCCCCATGGTTTAGCACAATGCCTTGCATACTACAGGCCCTTGATGCTTGGTAAATTTAATTTACTGAATTTTGAATGTGAGCAAGTCATTTAACTTCCCTGGGCCTCAGTTCATTCATCTGTAAAATAAAAGCCTTGGACTAGATGGTCTTTTCTAGCCCTAAATTCAATGAGGACCCTGATTCTGGGAAATTGCTGCCAATAAAGATTTTATTTGTTGAGGCATTAAAATGTGACCTTTATTTGGAAGCAATCATTTTAAACTATTAAGATGTCCTTTAAAGGAATTTAATCTACAATGACAAAAAGCCAAAATAAAGTTTAAACTCTCTTGATGCATATGTATATGCACACACACCCAAACATTACAGATATTTTCTTCTCAATGGCAGTGTTTATGAATCTTTTCTGAGTCTAGACATTAAATGAACCATTTACTAATAGCTCAACAGCTATTAAAGTGTTAAATGTTGGGGGTGAGGTGGCACGTGAATGCATGGGATCCTTTGGGCTCCTTGGTTTCCAATTATCAGCAGTTGGATTTATGCCAGAAGAGAAAGTGGATGCTTTGCTGAATTTCCCAGCTTCTTATAAGATCTCTTGCTACTAGCCCAAAAAAGATACCTGATTTTCAAACAGGTTGGTACTACTCAAGAGGAGGAATAAGGACCAGAGAGAAGAAGCTGCCCTTACCTCAACCAGGGGGATTAAGAGAATGAAGGATCTTTTTTTGTTTTGTTTTGTTTATTTGCTTCCCCTGGAGATTTTCAGAAGTAGGAAACCCTGAGCCTCTGGAAGAAAAGAAAAAGATCCAGATTCTCCACATGGAAGCTTACCACTGAAGGATTATAGCTTTGGAGTCTGGAGAAACCTTCGAGATTATCTAGCCCAAACCCCTCATTTTAAAGATGAGGAAATTTTAAAGCCCAGAGATGAAAGGTGTCTGACCAAGGTCACACAGTTAACTATCTTACCATAAAACCAGGCTACATAGCCTTTAATGTTACTTGATAAGGTCTAAATTCAAGAGTCATTTCTCAATTCATTTCAAGCATAATTTATACAATTAGGGAGTACAATTCAATTCAACAAACATTTTTCTGTTTAAATTTGAGCAGCTACAATTATAAGACTACGATAGGAGACTGAAGGAATCAGAATAAGGAAAGAGGTATGACAGAATGAAATGGAGTCCTTTCTATGGGAACAGCTGATGAGGGGGGAAGAGACCCCAGAGGTAATGACTGACTCACAAGCCAAGTATACCTAAGGGAGAAAAGATTTACCCTTCCAAATTGTGGAGGCAGGGTGGTCCTGTGAAAAGAACACTAGCCTGGGGTCAAAGGTTCAGTTCAGTGTTTTTTGGTCATGGCTGACTCTTTGTGACCCATTTGGGGCTCTTTTAGCAAAGATAATGGAGTGGTTTGCCATTTCCTTCTCCAGGTCATTTTACAGATGAGGAAATTGAGGCAAATAGTTAAGCAGCTTCCCCAGGGTCACACAACTAGTAATTATCTGAGGCCAGATTTGAACTCAGAAAGATGAGTCTTCCTGACTTCAAGCCCAGCACTCTATCCACTGTATCACCTAGGCACAAAGGACATAGATTCAAATTCAAATTCAAATCCTACCTCTGATACTTACTACTTGTATAACATTGGGCAAGTCACTTACCCTTTAGTTTCCTCATCTATAAATTGAGGGGACTGGACTAGATGACCTCTAAAGTCCCTTACAGTTCAACAGCCTAATGCCAAGATTGGAAATAACCCTCTCTGCTCCATTCAATAATTGAAATAAGCTCTAGTGATCACTACAGGGCATGGTACAGCAGGCTTCCTGGATGGAGAATTACTATCTGAAGGGTCATGTCTTCAGTTCACTTTTACCAAGTGTCTATCAAGGTTCCAATAGCCTTGTGTGTGAGTAAGGTCCCATCAGCTCAAGGGGACTGCTGTATCTCAGCTACTTTAGAAACACAAAATTGAGGATAAAAAAGTCATAGGGAATTTAATTATACAGCTGACACCATCAAGGTGTGGGTTTGAAAGTGTTGATTGAAACATGACAGACGACACATGAATCAAAATGTCAACTCAGGAAGGCAATGTAGGAGAACACCATAACAGACTGAAGAGGGGAATTTCACACTGATTATATGTGGATTGAATGTTCCCTTTGAGTGTTAGTGGTTTCATTCCTCTTAGAAAAGGAAAACGACATCTTTCAGAAGATCCATCAAGATAGAGGGCAGAGATCAAAACCCTAAACCTTACCAGGTATCCTTTTAGTTTTTAAATGAATCTTAAAGAGAAAAACCACCTCAAATAATTTAACATATAGAGCACAGGAATGGAAGATGGGAGACCAGGGTTCTAGTCCTTAACTGCCGCTGATTTCCTATGGGTCTATGGAACTTCTCTGAAGCTTCATTTTCATTACCTGTAAATTGAGGGAGAGGGTTTTTTGCAGGTTTAAATGAATCAAGACAGGTAACAGTGCTTTGAATACTTTGGGAAAGTAATAATAACAGCAATAATTATTTTTATGGTAACAGCTTGATGAAGTGCTTTAAAATTTACAAAAGGCCTCATGACAACCATATAATATAGCTGGGTAGAAGACAGGAAAGTTGAGAGAACGTTGCTATTATTTTGCAACACCAACAACGTTTATGAAGTGAGGGTGATTTTCAGCACTCCTGGGGCCAGAGTGAACTTGGGCGGAGGTGCTTCATGATGTTTATTTCCTTTTTTTTTCTCAAGGCAATTAGGGTTGTGACTTGCCCATGGTCAGACAGCTAATAAGTATCTGAGGCTGCATTTGAACTCAGGTCCTCTTCAGGTGAGTACATCCAGGGCTGGTACTCTATCCAAAGTGCCACTTAGCTGTCTCTTCAAGATTTTTGAATTACCTTGTGCTCTAAGGAAGCTATTAGAAAAAAAATGGGGGGGGTGGAGTCAAGATGGCGGAGTAGAAACAACACTTCCAAGGTGCTCTCTCCCACACCACTTCAAAATTATGTAAAAGGGGGACTCTGAATGACCTCTGGAGCTCCAGAACCCATAAAATGACACAGAGAAGCTAACCTCCCACTGAGGACAGCCCAGCAGCCCAGCAGGGAGTGGCCAGCACAGCACTATGGGAGCCAAGCCCAGGTCCTGTGAGTCAGAGGTTTTAGCCCCAGGGCAGCCAGACCAGCAGCCAGCTGGAGGAACCTCAGAACACCAGCAGCTGTGGAGTTTCCAGAATTATCAAGGCACAGATTTCTCACTAGGACAAAGTGGAAGTCAGCGCTATATGGACTTTGGAATGGGTTTGGAGAGCATTTCAGCTTCTTCCCCTGGGGGCAAGAAGCCACTGAGGAGCCAGCACAGCTTGCCCTGCCACGTTGCCACTTTGCAGCTTCATTTCCTGACATGTGATTTGTAAGGGGATCCGCTGATCAGTCTAGGGGGTAATCACTCTTGCTTTACCCTTCTTGGATCTGGATTGCGGTCTGGGGTGGAGGTGTTGGGGTGTGTGACCAGCTTGCCAGAGTGTGTGAAAGCTTCAGAGAGGACACCCAACTAATACCTCTGGAAGTTGGGAAAACCCAAGCGTTTAGGACAGAAGCACCCCTGGCTGGTGGCAGAATCCTGCTGTGGCAACAAACCCAAAAAGTCAAGTAATTGAGTGGCAACATGCCTAGGCAAAGGAAACAAAATAAACGGAAAAATTCAACATTAGACTCCTATTTTGGGGGCAAAGAGGATCAAAGCATGGAACAGGAGGAGGACTGGGAAGTCAGAAATCCTGCACCAAAAGCCCTAAATAAAAATACAAGCTGGTAACAGGCCATAGAGGACCTTAAGAAGCAGATAAGAGAAGTGGGGGGAAATTGGGAAGAGAAATGAGAAAGATGCAAGAATAGTGTAAAATGAGAGTCAACAGTCTGACTGAGGAAAATAACACCTTAAAAAATAGACTAACTCGAATGGCAAAAGAGGCTCAAAAAGGCAATGAGGTGAGGAATGTCTTATAAAGCCAAATTTGCCAGATGGAAAAAGAATCTCAAAAGGTCACTGAGGAGAATCATTCCTTCAGAATTAGATTGGAACAAATGGAAGCTAGTGACTTTATGAGAAATCAAGATGCCATTAAGCAGATCCAAATAAATGACAGATTAGAAGGCAATGTGAAATATCTCATGGGAAAAACCACTGACCTGGAAAATAGATCCAGGAGAGATAATTTAAAAATTATTGGACTACCTGAAAACCATGATCAAAGAAAGAATCTAGAAATCATCCTTCAAGAAATTCTCAAGGATAATTGTCATGATGTTTTAGAACCAGAGGGCAAAATGGAGGTTGAAAGAATCCACAGATCACCTCCTGAAAAAGATCCCAAAAAGAAAACTCCTAGGAATATTATAGCCAGGTTCCAGAATTCCTAGATCAAGGAGAGAATATTACAAGCAGCCAGGAAGAAATAATTTCAATATTGTGGAAACACAATCAGGATAACACAGGATTTGACAGCTTCTATGCTGAGGGATTGAAGGGCATGGAATATGATATTCCACAAGTCAAAGGAGCTGGGATTAACGCCAATAATCACCTACCCAGCAAAACTGAGTATCATGTTTCAGGGGAAAATACGGTCATTCACTGGAATAGAGGACTTTCAAGCATTCTTGAGAAAAAAAACAGAGTTGAATAGAAAATTTGACATTCAGACACAAGAAGCAAGAGATGCTTGAGAAAGTAAACAGGGAAAATAAATCATAAGGAACTTATCAAAGTTGAACTATTTATATTCCTACATGGAAAAAATGATAACTATAACTGATGAAACCTTTCTCAGTATGAAAATAGCTGAAGAAGGGTATATGGGCATATGAATACATATGTGAATGTGTGTATATATGTTACAGGTATACATAGATAGAGGGCACAGGACCAATTTAATAGTAAGGGATGATACTTAAAAGGTGCAATTAAGAGGTGAGAGGGGAATATAATGAGAGGAAATGGGGAGAGACATAATGGAGTAAACTATCTCATATAGAAGAGGCAAGGAAAAATGTTTACAAGGGAGAGGAAGAACAGGAAGGCAAAAAGGCAAAACTTTATTTTCAATGAATTTGGCACAGGGAGAGAATGACATACATACTAAATGGGATATCTCACCCTACAGGAGAGTAGGGGAAAAGAAGATGAGAGGGGGTATAACGATAGGGAGGGCATGTTGGGGGGGGGTGGAGGGAAGTTGGAAGGACCCACTTTTGAAAAGGGACAGGACCAAAGTAGAGAATACAATAAGTGGGAGGTGGGATAGGAGGGGGGGAAACATAGTCAGTCTTTTACAATATATCCACTATGGAAATGTTTTGCATAGCTATACATGTACAACCTATACTTAATTGCATATCTTCCCAGTAAGGGTGGGTGATAAAGGAGGAAGGGAATGAATCTGAAATCCAAAGTTTTAAAATCAAATGTATATATATATATACACTTATATGTGTGTATATCCTATTATATTAATATTATTTTATATTTAATTAGGAAATAAGACATACCAGCACTGGGGCACAGAGATCCACCGTGCCCTACTGGAAAGTTGGAGAGGGTATGGGAGAAGATATGGGAGAGAACAGATTGGAGGAGGGGATATCCAGTGGGATCACTATTTTGGGTAGGGGAAAAACGGGGAGAAAATTTGTAACTCAAAATCTTGCGAAAACAAATGATGTAAACTAAAAGTTAATAAAGCATTTGATTAAAAAGATTTTAAAAAATTAAAAAAGAAAATAAGGAGCTGAGGATACTGAGATTGTGAGCCTGAATGGTTAAGGGCACGGTGGTACCTTGGACTGTAATGGGGAAATTAAGAAGACAGTCACTTAAGGGGAAAGATAATGATCTCATGTTTGGACATGCTGAGTTTGATATGTCTATAGGCATCCTTTTTGAGACGCCCAATAAGTCAATTGGAGATGTGATACTATGGGTCAAGAGAGAGGTGGGGATTGAAAAATAGATCTGAGAGTCATCTGCATAGACATGATAATCTATGGGAACTGATGAGATCAACAAAAAGAAACAATACAAAGGGAGAAGAGGGCCTGGGACAGAATTTGAGGAAGATCCATATTAAAGGGTTATATAGGGGATACCCAATATCAAGGATTAGCAGAAACAACCTGGATATCGATCCAGAGTAGGAACAGTCAGACAGATAAGAAGGGAGCTAAGAAAAGGTGATTAATAATGGCAAAGGTTACAAAGAGGTCAAGAAAGATGACTATTCAGAAAAAAATTTAGATTTGTTAATTAAGAGATTATTGGTATAGATAATTGGATAGAGAGGTTATAGTTGAATGATGAAGTTAGAAGGCATACTATAGAGTTTTAAGATGAGAGTGAGAGAAAAGGAAGTAGAGGCACCTAGTGTAGATGGCTTTCTCAAATAGTTTAGCTACAAATGAGAGGAGAAATATAGGATGACAGCTATTGAATTGGACATCTAAAGTGAGGGTTTTTTGAAGATGACAATGACATGGTTGTTTTTTGGCAGTAAGGAAAGAGCCAGCAAACAGGACAAGATTCAAGATTAGTGAAGGATGAAGGAAGGAGCAATCTGCTGGAGAAAACATGGTGGAATTTGTAGCAGCAAGCACCCCAACATCCCCAGCATGGCTGCCAGCACAGGTTCTTAGATCTGCTTTTCAAAAAGCAAAGCAACTCAAAATGGGTTAACAAGCTTACTTTAATCAAACAAACATATTACCTAGTTCAGGGGGGAAAGGTCAGAACCCCGAACTTCAGAGCATACAGACAGATCAAACAGACAGGCTTCCAAACTGTCCAACCATTATGAAGACCAAAATCACAGTTACCAGAGAAGGAAGCATCAACATCTGGGTTTTCAAAGCAGGGAGGCTCTCAACTGCTGCCCAGAGTCTCATCTGCTCAAATTACACAACACCTCTCAAAGTGAGCCCCAAAGCAAAGCCTCCCATCAGGGTTTATATAGCCTTCCCCTGGCTCAGAGAATATAACAATCTTCTTAACCCACTGCCCAATCACAAAGTATCATGGTGTGGGTGTTCCTGAAAAACAAGCCTCCTACCACAGGCTCCAGGTGCACTTAACCTAAAGGCAGGGAAGATCTTTAAATTTGCATTTCCATTACAGAATTAGAGGCTGGGATGAGGACAAAGAAGAGGGTTAGCAGTTGCAAAGCAGGGGGAGAGGTAGAATGACAACAGATTATGATCAGGTAAAGGAACTTCAGAGTTCTTGAACTAGGAAGTGAAACATTTGTAAGTGAAGACAATATGACCATTTTTGTGTGAGAGTGAAGTAAATGGAGAGGAAGGTGATAGGAAATTAGTAAGCTGAGTAAGTGGGAGGAATAAAGAAAGAAATTAAGTTCCTATGAGTACAAAAATCTTTATAGCAGCTCTTTTTGTAGTGTCAAAAAACTGGAAAATAAAGGGATGTTCATCATCTGAGAAGAGCTGAACAAAGTATGGTATATGAATATAATAGAATATTAGTGTGCCTTAGGAAGTGATGAAAAGAATGACTTCAGAGAAACCTGGGAAAATTTATATAAACTAATGCAGACTAAAGTTATACAAAAGAACGATTTACACAGTAACAACAATACTGTAAAGAGAAATAATTTTTAGAGATTTAACAGCTCTAATGCAATGACCAAACAAAATTCCAAAGAACTGATAATGAAGCATATTACCTACCTTCTGCGATATATGTCTGTGTGCACATAAATATGTACATGTATATATGTAAATGCAAATGTATATGTGTATTGTATATGTGCACATGGACCTGACTAATTTGGGAATTTGTTACACTTAACTCTACATGAATTCTGAGTTTTGTTTTTTCTTTTCTTTTTTCCAATGAGGGAAGATGGGAAGAAGTGAAAATAAATCCTTGTTAGTTGAAAAATTTTAAATTTAATGTTATTTATAGAAAAACAACATACACCACATAATTCTGAAATGGTGATGAGTCTTCTTGAAAAGTAATAACAAAGTCTAGAAGGGATCTTAGGGATCATTTAATCCAACCCATACATTTTAAATATTGGAAAACTGAAGCACAGAGAAATGTGTTGACCAAGGTCACACAAGAAGTTAATGGCAGAACTGGTATAGACTCTGCCCCCAAATCTGTATTCTTTTTTGTTACATTTTGAATCAATTAATCAAAAGTATTTATAAAGCCAGGCACTGGGGAATTCAAATGAAACAGTCTGTGCCCTGAAGAAGTTTATATTGCATGGAGGAATCAACAAATAGGCATGTAAATATACACAGATATAAACAAAGTAAATATGACATAATTTCACTGAGAATGCAAGGAGGTATTAGTACCTAAGCGGGATCAGTAAAAATTTATATATAAAGTTACATTTGAACTAGGCTTAGAAAGAAGCTTTTCATCCAAAATACAAGGGCCCTTGTCCACTTTTCCTTATGTATTTCCCATCATGTTTCATATGAGACTCTGCATACAGTGAGGATCAATACATGTGGCTGAATATCTATATGTGTGTGTATTTAAATAGTAGAGGTAAAGAAAGAGTACATTTCAATATGGGGAAGATAGCCCATAACAGCAAAGAGATGAGAGATGGACCATAGGATCATAGATCCCAAAGGGCATCTAGTATAGCTATATAATTTTGCAAACTGAGGCTCAGGGAGGTTAAGGGAGTTGTCCAAGGCCACACTGCTAGTAGGTTATTAGAGGCAGCATTTTAACTCGTATCCATCTGAGTCAGTTTCTATTTCCACTGCACCATAGAAGTATAATGTCACATCTGAAGAATAGCAAGAAGGCCAGTTTGGTTAGACTATAACATATGGGCAAGGAAAGAATATGAAGTAAGCTTGGAAATGTAGGCTGGATGCATGTTTTGAGGGATTTTAAATGTCAAATAGAAGAGTTTTTATTTGATCCTAGAAGGTACAGGGAGTGGGTAGAGCTTAGTGAGGACGAACGTAAAATGATCAAATCTATGTTTTAGGAATAACACTTTTGAAAAAGAATCATGAAAGATCATCAGATCATAGAACGCTGAGGGGAATTTAGAGGTAATCCCATCTAACCCTTTCATTTTATAGATTAGGAACTTGAGACATGATTGGGGAAATGAGTCATACAAGTGTACTGCCTGGGAGTGGCAGGTCCAGGATTCAAATGCAGATCTCATTCCATGTTCAGCATTCTCTTCCTTACCAGGATAGCTGAGTCCTTATAGAAGCCTACTTTGAGCAAGTTTCAAACTTGCTCAGAAAACCTACTTGCCTAGTACCTAGCTAAGATCAGGGACTCCTTAGACAATTGATAATAGACACTAAGGGTCACAACAGTTTGCTTGTGGACCCAGAAAGGAGAGGTTTTGCAATCCAAAAAGGCAACAACAGAGACCAATGCCTAGTTATCAAGAATATTTAAAACAGGAAGCTACTAGATTGTTCCACTCAACCCTGGTCTATCCCCTTGACTGAGGCATGCTCCACACCACTCGTCCAGAGAAAACTGTATGAAATTGAAAGGAAGCTTTACTTAGTGGTCACTGAAATTTTCTTCTTTCATATAATTTTGGCTGGTGGACAGTGATGGCTATGGTAGCCAGGTGAAATCATACTGTGGGGCTACCACATAATGACTCTGTGATATTGGAGGTGTAAACTATTGACTCAGCAGAAAGGGGAACCACCTTTTTCATTGCTCAGTTGAGTCCCAGAAGCATGACAAGGCTCCTGATAAAATCCAAGGCCAAGTCCCACCCTTTCATTTTATGGAACTGCTCTTTTGTCAGATCTATGTGAAAATCAAGAATAGCAAAGTGATAACTAAAGGGAATCAATAATAAGAGGATGCAGCCACAGAATTATATTACCATTTGCAGGCTATGTTGGCAGGAAGGGCTCTCCAAAGGCCTATGTGGCTAACCAGTAGATAGGAAGGTTATGGCCCAGCACTATTTTCTTAACTTTTAACGTGTTGCTTGGAACACGGAGGGGAGAGGAAGGGGAGGACAGGGAGAAGGGATGGGAGAGCAGGGCTGGGAGAAATGGGATATACAAGTTGTTCAAAGAAACCTAGAGAAGTTTGGTGGCAATTGGATGCTAGAAGTTTCTTAGAATGGTGCAAAGGCCAACTTACCACCAAGACTAGCTGTGTGCCCCCCCCCCCTTGATGTGAGCACCTCTGCTTGATACTTTGAGAGACAGCACATTCTAGTTGGACTTGGGCTCAGAAGGCCTAAGTTATAATAATGAATCTTACATTAATTAGTCCTATGCCTGATTAAGTTCCTTAAATTCAGAGTCCCAAGTCTCTTCATCTATCAATTAAGTAACAGCAAATCCTTAAACTATGCATATTAAGATGTTGTTATAAGGGAAATGTTTTGAAAATCTTAGAATGCTACAGAAAAGTGAGTTGTTATTATACTGAGTTATGTTGTAGACATACATGCTAGGATATCTCATCCAAAACACAAGGGTCTTTGTCTGCTTTTTCTTATGTATCCCCCATCATGTTTCATATGAGACTGTGAACACAGTGACGATCAATACATGTAACTGAATATCTATATTTATATGTGTGTGTATATATATATATATGTATTATATATAATACATATACTTAAAATTGATAACTTTTGTTTGTCTTTTACAAGGCAATATTGTATACTCTCTCCACTCCCATTGAATTATCATTTTGAGGTAAAACATTTAAATGTAAGTGATGAACAGAACAACGAATAAATGCTCTTTGTATGATCCCCCTCCTAGACCAAACTCCCTCTCCTTTAACATCCATGAATTCTCTGACTTCTTCCACTATCATACAATGGCTCTCATCTGTGGTTACCAACTTTTTGATGGAGAAAAAGAAGGGGGAGTTCAAAGATTTAAAAGAATATCTATGGATCCTACTGCCCCATCTTGTTCTTGACAAATTTGTCTTTGCCTTTTTTCCCCCCTTAAAACCAAAAATGTGGTCCTATAAATGATGGTAGCATCTTAAACTCAAGGAGAGATGTCCCCTTTTTTGTGGCTCATATTCCCACTTTCAATAGACCAGCAGCACAGGCTACTGATCCACAGCAATCAGACTGCCTCTTTCCCATTACGTAAATGGCTCTGAAACCCTACTTCCTCCCTGAAGGCTTTCTGGCTCATTCAAAGAATTGTTCACATCCATTCATGGATTAATAATTAAGGTTAGTTAATCTTTCTGATATGCTCTACTGAAAAAATTATCCCCTCCCTCTGTCCCTTGTCACTCAAAGGCACTAATGCTTTGGCCTAAGTGAAGTAACATTGTCATCTGCCCTACCAAGCTGCCCTGTGCAGGGTTATTCGCATTTGTCTTGTCTTTCATACACAGACACATAAGATTCAAGGATGGCAAGATGGCATATGTATGTCCATATGTCTGTGTCCACGTGTGTGTGTGTGCGCGCGCGCGTGTGTGTAAGTTTATTGACAAGGCTACATGTGGAGTAGAGAGCTTCTTTGGTTCAGTCCAAATATTGTGAAGCACTTTAGAGGAAGCTTATGGATGATAGCAATGATAATGGAGAAGACCTATAAAGAACAAAGGACATTTACCTTGGAGGTGTAGGTGTGGCCATCCGAGCCGCAGACAAGGCTGTTGTGTGCAGAAGCTGTGCAAGGTTTGCACTTGACTACATTTGAAGTTCCAGTCCAGTGTTTGTGGGCGATGTTCCCCTTCTTTTGCCTAAGGCTATGAAACAGACACAGACACACAGACACACACACATACAAAAGGGGAAAAAAATTAGTCAAGAGAGCTAATAGCCAAATAGTCCATAGTTTTTTCTTTGATGGATTATAGGTGCAGAAGACACTTGTAACATTAAGGCCTAGACCCCCACTATTCAAAGTTTTTTGCTTTTAATCAAGCAAACCCCTACCCTTCTCATTTGCTCTCAGATATTCTTCCTGTCTCCCTGAGGAAAAGCCAAGATAGAGTAGATGTAGATTATGGGCACTTGTAGTCAACAATTTGAAAATGACTTCCTAAGAACTAGATTACTAAGCTGTAACTCCAGTGGAGCAACAGAGTCATAAAAAGGGGTGGTCACTTGATCTTTTGATCAGTTTGCAGTCCCAGAGACTGCTTCTGAGAGGGCCACATTTCCACCATCTCACAGGGAAAGGAGAGATGTTAGACTTTGCAAGTATTAATGATCCAAAAAAAAATTAATCAACTCATGAGCCCACTGGCCATTGAATAATTAGGATGCTCAATTACTTATGCTTCACCAAGATAGGAGGACATTATTTTATTTTATTTTTTGAAAACATCATCATTAAACAACAAGAATTTATTAAGAATCTACTATGTGCCCTCACTGTGCTATGTGCCAGGAAAACAAATAAAATAAATGAAATAATCCTTGAACACAAAGCTTACATTCTGAGGGTGGAGGGGTAGGTATTGAGGAGGGCAGACAAATAGCATCTGTCATGTATAGACACAATTAAGATTTTCAAAACACTTTCCATTTGATCCTCATGATAATTCTCTGAGACAGATGATATTATTATCTACATTTTTAGGTGAGGAAACAAAGTCTTCAAGTGACCACACAGGGTTATACAGCTAGTAAACATCAGGACAGGATTCAAATTCAGTTCTTTCTGACTCCAAGTCCATGGTGTTTCCATTATACCACCATATATTCAGCCTAGGGTTGAGGTATCACAGGACTGAAGAGGGGGTGAGATTGGGTGACCCTTGAGGTCCTTTCTAGTCCTAAATCCTAAGAAACCATCTCATGCAATCCTTTCATTTTGCAGATTCAGAAGCTAAGGGTCTGAAAGATTATGAGGTTTACCCATGGTGACTGAAAAAGTTGCAAAGCCAGGATTCAAACCTAGGCCTTATAATTTCAAATCCAGCCTTCCTTCTACCATATCACACAAAGGCCAAGATGCACATCGGATAAATGCTCCACTTCTGAAGCTAAAGAAACTGATAAGGAGTCCTTTTTCTCTGTCCTCCCTGGGCTCTGTCCTCTAAGCACAGCACAAAGCCTATCTCAGACTGGTGTAGATAGAAATGCATTCCTAAATACAACTGAATGACTTTATCACAGCTGTAGAAAAGTATCTCTGGATACGTTTTTAAAGCAATTTCATTCCAGCTTGCAATTTGCCAAGCGATAAAGACTCCAAGGTAATGTCACTTTCAAGCGTTAAAATAATCAAAATTCTATTCTTTCATTTCAGCTCAAGTTTTCTCCAATTCTAACCTTTGTCATAATGATGTATAGTGCTATTAGGATGGCTTGTGTCCACAGAAGGAACCCCATCACAGTATCACAGACCAGTAAAATAAAAGCCTGTGGTCAAAGCTGTCATTTCTCTCTTATCAGGCAGCCACTCTCCCAACAAACCACATTTAGTAACTCAAGTAGCTTTCAGAGTGAATTCAGCTCTAAGGATAAATATTACTAGGCCAATCATAAATCCCACAGAGAGAGCCCTCATTGAGGTTTGCTCACATGAAATGATTCTACAGAATAGACACCTGCTCCAATACATTGGGGGTATGGAGCAATGAATTCCCAATAGCATCTCAAAAAATTATCTTGACCTTAATATATATTTTACATTGCCTCCTTCCAGCACCCAGAACAGGCTTCTGTATATAATAGGCATTTAAAATAAATGTTTATTGAATTATAGTGAATCCAGCTACTTAAACATCCTTGGTAATTCCATAAATTATCAAATGGCATCTAACTACCTAGTACCTTTTTGGAAAGGAGAAAAGGATATTACATTATACCTTTCAACCATCAACTAAAGCCAAGAAAGTAGGCCCTAAAGAGAAATACTGATTAGAACAAAGAAACAGCTTTCTGCTTATTAACAGGACAGCCCTCTTTTTATTCCAAACTATTTTGTCCTTAGAGAGCAAGGGAGAACCCCTCAGGCCTGGACCAGATTGACTAAAATGATAGATAGCTAGAGAGTGTGTGGAAAAACTGGGACACTAATTCATTGTTTGTGGAAATGTAAAATGACCCAATCATTTTGGAGAACAATCTGTAATTTTGTCCAAAGAGTTATTAAATCACCTATACCCTTTGGACACAATAAGAGAACACTGAATACAGTGACAGCAATATTGTTTTTAGAATGACTTTGAGCCAATAGGTTATTTTGTCTACTATAAACCCCCAAATTAACTATAAAGGACCTATGAAGAAAGGTCCTATCTGCATTCAGAGAAAGAACTGATAAAGACAAGTATGTATAGAATAATTTTACATATACATACCAATTTGTATCTAATGGTACCTATCCCTGGTGTGGGAGGGAAGAAAAAAAAAAAAGAAAAAACTGTGCGATAGTTTTGCTGTATATTTGAAAGGAATAGCAAGTTGTATATAGTAGATTTGCAGTTTTCTGCATAATCTTTTTTATTGTACTATATTATAGAAATACTTATTTTAGTCTACAAATTTAAAATTAAATAAAAAAAGAGTTCGGAGTGTTAAGATAAGGCATTGCCTTTTGCCCTCAGTTGGGAAGCCTAAGGAGCTGGCATGAGAACTAGCATTTGACCAGGCTTGACTGGAAGTATTAAGCAGAGGTTCAGGATACAGATCTTTTGAACTCTTTTCTTCTAGACCTCACTCTTTCTGATTATGCAGAAAAGTAGATGTTTCTTGTTTCTCTTTTCTTGTGCCTCTCTTCTCTAGCTGGAAAACAAGAAAGTAGAGGTTTGGGGGCTCTGGTCTTTCTATCTTGCCACCGACCTAAGATGTTGGCACAGTAAAGAGCATTAACACTCTTTTGGAGGCAGTTGTGGATATGAAGCTTCTCTTGCGGAAATAAGATGAATAACATCAGTCTTTCCTCTCTTTTTTCATCTCCGTATAAAAAAATCTGAGAAGTCCAGTGATTTTTAGTCAAGTTACGTACAATAAGGTCTAAGATAGATAGTCATTGCCAACATTCTTTAAGCAACAATTTTGTCATATTTTTAAGATAGTTAAGGATGATGATATATACTCTTTACACTTCTTCCCTCGCATGCGTGACTGGAAAAGGAGATGAGCTTATCATATAGCAAGAGTAAAAGATAACTAACGAACAGTTCATATGATCTACTAACATGCACAGTGTTTTTTAAAAATCCAAGAAAATGTGGATGGACTCCCTTCTCTATGATAGTGTGATGACAAGCACAGAAGTAGTTCACACCCTGATTCAGCTATTAAATTAACACCTTGTTTCAGTTCAAGTTTCTTTTGAGCCATGTATCAAGTCTGTTAAGAAACAAAAAGTGTGTCAACACCAACTGCCCTCCAAAAAGCAAAAAAAGAAAAGAAAAAAAAAAAGAAACAGAAAGTGTGAACCCCACAACTTGTGAACCCTAGAACACACGAACTCCTGCAACAGGAAGGGGAGGAACTAATGAACATATATGAGGAGAATTTCTAGGCTAGAGACAGTAGAACTGAGAAGAGGACTCCTGTGGTGGCAGTCAAGAAGGAGAAAACTTGTGGTACCCCAGCACTCTATTTGTCTGCTCTGTGTTGATGTTTGTTTGAAATATTTTGTAAAGAAACCCTGGGACCTGACTGGAAGTCCTTAAGGAGGATTTTCTGGTTGTATGTTTACAGAAGTCCTAGAGGAGGGTTTAGAGATACTGGGACTTTACTGATGATTTTTGCTGACCCCTTGGACCTTGTTTGGGGGTCTATGTTGATTTTTTTAAATTTAAATTTAATTTTTTTTTCAAATGCTTTATCAACTTCTGCTTTACATCATTCATTTACACCAGATTTTGAGTTACAATTTTTTCCCTGTTTTTCCCATACCCACAACACCAGAATAGTGGTCCCACAGGATATCCCCTCCTCCAGTCTGCTCTCTACCATATCTTCTCCATAACCCCTTCGACTTTTCCAGTAGGGTATAGTGGATCTCTATGCCCCAATGCCTGTATATCTTATTTCCCAATTATATGTAAAGTAGTATTAATAATAGCATTTATATATTTTTAAACATTTGATTTTAAAACATCCATGTAGGAATGCAAATAGTTCAACTTTGATAAGTTCATAGTGATTTCTTTTCCTTGTTTACCTTCTCCAGCTTCTCTTGCTTCTTGTATCTAAATGTAAAATTTTCTATTCAACTCTGGTTTTTTCATCAAGAATACCTGAAAGTCCTCTATTCCACTGAATGACATATTTTCCCCTGAAACATGATACTCAGTTTTGCTGGGTAGGTGATTCCTGGTTTTAATCCCAACTCCTTTGACCTCTGGAATATCATATTCCAAGCCCTTTGATCCCTCAGGGTAGAAATTGCCAGATCCTGTGTTATCCTGATTGTGTTTCCACAATATTCAGATTGTTTCTTCCTGGCTACTTACAATATTCTCTCCTTGATCTGGGAATTTCAGAACCTGGCTATAATATTCCTAGGAGTTTTCTTTTTTGGGATCTTTTTCAGGAGGTGATTAGTGGATTCTTTCAACCTCTATTTTGCCCTCTTGTTCTAAAACATCAGGGCAGTTTTCCTTGAGAATTTCTTGAAGGATGATTTCTAGGTTCTTTGTTTGATCATGGTTTTCAGGTACTCCAGTAATTTTTAAATGCTCTCTCCTGGATCTATTTTCCAGGTCAGTGGTTTTTCCCATGAGATATTTCTCATTGCCTTCTATTCTTTCATTTGTTTGAATCTGTTTAACAGCATCTTGATTTCTCATAAAGTCACTAGCTTCCATTTGCTCCAATTTCATTCTTTTTCCATCTGGCAAATACAGCTTTTTAAGGCATTCCTCTCCTCATTGGCTTTTTGAGCCTCTTTTGAGTTAGTCTATTTTTTAAGATGTTATCTTCTTCAGTCAGGCTGTTGACTCTCATTTCATAATTTTCTTGAATCATTCTCATTTCTCTTCCCAATTTTTCCTCCAATTCTCTTTTTCTTTTTCTTTTTTGGAGGGCAGTTGGAGTTAAGTAACTTGCCCAGGGTCACACGGCTAGGTTTTTGTGTTTGTGTTGTGTCTGAGGCCAGATCGGAACTCAAGTCCTTCTAACTCCAGGGCTGATGTTCTACTCACTGCACCACCTAGCCACCCCTCCTCCAATTCTCTTATTTGCTTCTTAAGGTCCTCTATGGCCTGTAACCAGCTTGTACTTTTCTTTGAAGCTTTTTGTGCAGAAGTTCTGACTTCATTGTCTTCCTCCTGTTCCATGCTTGGATCCTTTTTGTCACCAAAGTAGGAGTGTAAAGTTGGGGTACTCTGTTTATTTCATTTGTTTTATTTGTTTATTTTGCCTACTCATGTCGTCACTCAGTCACTTGACTCCTGGGCTTTTTGCCATAGTAGGTCTCTGCCACCAGACAGGGGAGCTTCTGTTCCAAATGCTGGGGTTTTCTCAGATGCCAGAGGTCTTAGTTGGGTACCCTCTCTGAAGCCTCCACACACTCTGGCAAGCTGGTCACACACCCCAGGACCTCCACCCTAGATCACAATCCAGATCCAAGCAGGTTAAAGCAAGAGCAATTACCCCTCAGACTGGTTGCATGGTCCCCCCATAATCTGCAGGCCAGGAGCTGAAGCTGTTACATAGCACTGGCTGCTTCTAGGTGGCTCAGCAGCTTCTTGCCCTGGGGGCAAAAGCCAACTACTGATCCCAAATTCCACAGTGCACTGATTTCTCACTTTGTCCTTGGCATCTATGTGTTGATAATTCTGGAAATGGCCACAGCTGCTGGTGTTCTGGAGTCCCTCTTGCCAGTGTTTGGTCAGGCCCACCTTGGGGCTAAAACCTCTGGCTCATGTGGGCCTGGGCTCAGCTCCCGGAGTGCTTTGCTGGCTGCTCCCTGCTGGGCTACCAGGCTGTCCTTAGTGGGTGGTTAGCTTCTCTGTGTCATTTTGTGGTTTCTGTAGCTCCAAAGTTTGTTCAGAGTCCTCTTTTACATGAACTGGAAGAGTTGGGAGCCAGAGCTGTGTGGAGGTCCTGTTTCTACTCCCTCTATGTTGATTTCTATGAGTGTTTTGTGTGGAGTTGTGCTGAGTTCTCAGACCTTGTTGGTGGGCCTGAGTTGATTTCACAGAATTGATGATGGCGCTGGCAATGTGCATGAATATTATAGTGGCTCTGTCAAGCTTTGTCTCCCCAGAAACAGGAACTGTGAAGGACTTGAGGTGGACTGGACACTGTGAACTTCAATATTGAACAGGAACTAGACAAGGAGCTGGACAAGGAACTGGGAGCTGCTTGCCTTTGAACCCAGGTGACAGTTGGAGCTGGGACCATGTAAGGGGAACCATGGAAGCTGATAGCCAGCCTCAAGTCAAGCTGAAAGAAGACTTTACTTGGATACTGTGTACTGACTGAGAAGATTATGATTTACTGTGACCTGGGGTGGAGAACTTTGATTTTTGTACTTTGTGATCAAATTAAGGATTTTGTGATTGACTAAATGAACACACTTTGTTTAAAACTATGTGACCACTTTGGTAAAAAAAAACTATGTGGCCATTTTAGTGATCAGTTGATGAGTTGTGACATGGTTAATACTGCATTTTGATTTTCTGTGATAAACTGTAACAGTGTGAATGCTGTACCTTGATTTTCTGTAAATGTTTCACTCTGATTTGTTATTGAATAAATGGAGCGTTCACTATACTATGTAATTAGAACCTTGAAAGCTGTTCACAGCAGCAGTCCTCTGGAAAGCTGCTCATGCTTGGCTTTACAGATAGACATGCACAAGCATATAATCAAAAGTTAAACAGAATGAGAAAGCATGATGTGTATTCACTTCAAAGAAATAACAGACCCAACAAAATATTTTTTAGAATGTTAAGGATTTTATTCTCAAAAAATAGAAGTCATTTTTGGGTTTTAGAGCCAGGAACTCCTATGAGTAGATGGTGTGCTTGGTAGTACCCATGAAATACCTCCCTCAAGCAAAATTGTGTGTTTATTAGTGGGCCTCTACCCAGCAGCCATTTTATTTACCACAACAACGAAAGAGTTCTGATCCTCAACAAGTCTGGGGTACAGTAGACTCCCTACTTTCATTCCTCTGCCACCAAAATGATTTCTAATTAAACTCAATAAATGATTTTCTAGTGGCTATTATGAATAAAATAATCATAGGTCCAGTGCTAATATATCCAAGCTAAAGGGAAATTTCAACCTTCTTTCCTCTATTTGAATGATTCCACCTTGTTATGGATAAAGTACTTCTTGTCCACCCTCCTCTTTCCACTTAGAATCTAGGTACCAGACTACTCCAGAGACCATTCAATACTACATTTTAAAAGTGAGAAAATAAACCAATAGGGGTAGGTGAGAAAACCAACAACCAGTCTCTGATTTATTTCTTCCTTACCTTAACATCATCTCTCTGATGAGCATATGATCAATCCCCAGAAGTTACTTTTCCATGGTAATACTAATTCCCTGGGTTAGTGGGAATTTGCCTGTTACCATAAAAGGATTGCAGATCCTGGTGATGTGAAAATTGCCCATTTGAACATTATTTCCAAGTCTTTTGAAAAACTAGAGTTGAAAATATCACCCATTACCATAGGATAATAGGATTTAAGACTGGAAGACACCTTAGAAATCATCTAGTTCAATCCCTTCACTTTATCATTGTAGAAGGTGGGACTAAGAAGAGTGAGTGATATGTACAATGTCAGGTGGTCATGGTCTCCATTTTACAGATTAAGCTCAGGGAGGTTTTGACTTTCCCAGAATTATATACTTATTAACTCTCAAATTTCCCCTACTCTAAATATTGTGACTACATATAGCTCCAAAGGACTTACCTGCCTCCTCTGTCTCTCACTGATTGGGCGACAATAGGTCTCTGCCTTAATGATTATTTGGGGGGCCCAGATAGCTCAGAGTGAAGGCACATATTAATTATTTCTCTTTCTGCCAGCAACCTTGAAGGTCTCTCCCTTCCAGTTTGATATTTTTTTTTTTATTTTAAAGGGGCCAGCCCTTGACTCACTTCTTAAAGAGACCTAATCACTGAATTAGTGTTGCCTCAGGCAAAGTGAGAACGCAAAAAGACTTTAGCTTAAAAAGTCCAAGGTCTCCCACTGCTTCCTCAGCCATCTACAGTTGTCCTGGTCTATATCTGGCCACTAGACCCAGATGGCTCTGGAGGAGAAAGTGAGACTGGTGACTTTACACAGCCCTCCCTCACTAAAACCAATTCAATTGCAAGTTATGGAATCATCTTCCTGATGTCATGGTTCTCTGAGAATGAAAGACAAACCATAACACAACTGCATCCCCATGTTTTTCCAGGAAGACAGCTTCCTGAAGCCCTGGGACAACTCAACTCAAAGCTAAACCCCTGTGAACTGGACAAATGATAACCAACTTGAACTCATTCTCAATAATTAACATTCTTCCACACCATCCTAGTTATTGTGAAAACTCAGATGCAACAGTTAGATCCCATTCTCCACTTCCCGCTGGCCCCTCCCTTATTCCTAGCTCCCTTACTCCCTCCAATGCCTCTGTTCCCACTTCCTTCTCTAAAGCTCCTTGACCCTTCCAATTATGCTCTCTAGAATGCCTGCTTTATAGGTAACCAATTGGATTTCATCTTAAACATTTTCTTTTCTGTCTCCCTCCATCTTGAAGTCACTAAAACTGGGTCCACTCTAATGACACAGCTTCCCTGGTTACCCTTTCTGGTATTGGTAGCACTTTCACTCATTGGTTGAGGTTGGGGAGTCATAATACTCCTGGTTATCTGTTTTCCCTTCTAGTCTCTCCCTCTACCACCATCAATCAGTAACCTCTCCTCCTTTGAAGTTCATTCAATCCATATTTATTACCCAATCAAAATTCTGGCAGCTGTTGCGTACAGACCTGCAGGACATCCTATTTTCTTATTCAAAGCATTCAGTGGCTGGTTCACAATCTCTCTCTCCTCCCCAAGTCCTGCTTTCATACTAGAGGACCTGAACATACATATTGATATTACTTCAAATACCCTAACCTCCCAATTCTTCAGCTTACTCTTCCACCTCATTACAGTTACAGACAAGAGATGGTCATTGATCTTTCTGTCAATCATAAGTGTCTCACATCCATGCTAATGAAATCTGAAATGACTTTATTTGGTCACAATCTGTGGCTATTCTGTCTCTCCCTCTCCCCTGAAATTCAAAAGTCTCTTTTTTGACCACATCCTGATTTCCAATCACTTCACCCCTCGGTTCTTTCTCAGGCCATCACTCCCTACACTGTCTCCATTCTCTTTCCCATTCTTGACCTCTTAGTGAACTACTTCCACTCTATATTGTCCTTTTTCTTCAGTTCCTTGTCCTTTTATCCTGTTGAAGATCTTGCTCTTCCAAACCCAGTCCTGGATTAGTACCATCGCCGGCTGCCTTTACTCTTACTCACATGTTACTGAACGAACCTGGAAGAAAACTAACAAAATGGTGCTAATTCTGTCCATTGCAAGTTTATGTTTCATAATCTCAACTGGGTACTCATTGGAGTAGAAATCCTTTTAAATCTCCCTAATTGTTTCT
The DNA here is from genome assembly GCA_011680675.1 of Gymnobelideus leadbeateri. Taxonomy (NCBI): domain Eukaryota; kingdom Metazoa; phylum Chordata; class Mammalia; order Diprotodontia; family Petauridae; genus Gymnobelideus; species Gymnobelideus leadbeateri. The sequence goes on from WOXC01003881.1 coordinate 195,459, forward strand.
CTATCCTACTCACAGCATCAGATTTCCCAAAACTTTTCATCTCTCCTCAAGCCTCCCACAGTTCCCTCTGTGATTACCCTCTTAGCTAAGAACTTTGCCTCATATTTCACTGAAAAAAATGTGGGCCAGTCACCTGTTTTTCTTTTCCTCCCCCTCATCTCACATCATTCAAATGTCTTCACCCACTATCTCTTCCTTCACTCCCGTATCACTTGAAGAGGTGGCCCTTCTCCTTGCCAAGACAACATCCCTCCCCCCGCCCATGCACAATCTATCTCATTCCATCTCACCTTTTCCAGTAGATTGCCCCTTTTATCATTCTTACGCTTTCACTTATATTCCATATTTCTCCTTATCTACTGGCTGCTTCCCCCTTAACTATGAACATACCCACACTTTCCCCACACTCAAAAACCTTATTTGCTTTGTTTGTCCCTACTAGCTAGCATCCTTTATCTCTCCTCTCTTTTGTGGCTAAACTCCACTAGAAGACCATCTATTGATAAGACTATCATTGGTACCTTCACTTCTTTTCCCCAACACTCTTCTTAACTCTTTGCAGTCTGGCTTCTGATTCCATCATTTAATGGAAACTTCTCTTTACAAAGTTATTAATGATCTTTCAACTGCCAGATCTAATGATCTTTTCTCAAGTCTCATGATTATTGACCTCTCTGTAGCCTTTGACACTGTCAATCACCTCCTTCACTCTAAACTTTCCCAACTACACATTCACCTCTTTCTCTTCCTGTCTGATTTCCCCTTTGTCTTCTCTGCTAAATCTTCATCCAAGTTGTTCCTACTATTGTAAGTATGCCCTGATGCTCTTATATGGACTCTCTTCTCTTCTCCTATACTATTTCACCTCAAGTGAAACCGAAGATAGAATCACTGCTGATTCAGGTCAAGCAGCCCTTATTAAAAGAGTCAATGTGTGAAATCTCCTGCTAGATTTTAACTCTGTGCAGACAGAGGCCTTGCCCCTTTAATTTAATCTCTGTTACCTCCCTATTAGATTTTTTTATAACCATTCAGGAAAATTCAGAGAAAGAGCTAAACGCACTCTTAAAAATTATTAGCTCCAACTTCTTATTTTACAGATGGGGAAATAAAGGACTAGAGAAGGGACTTGCATAAGGTCATTCTCAAGTCCCCGAAAAAGGACAGCTTTACTGGGGGTATTATCCTGGTTTCCAGGGTTCTCCATAAGGCAGTTAACCTCTCCTGCCTACTCTGGGTGGCAAAGCTTAGATATGGTGCCCAGGCACCTCACTGGCTTGACAGAAAGGTTGTATGAATGCAACCTTCCTCAGGGAGGCCTGAGGCAGCTGTCTGTTCTCTTTCCCTCTCTGTTTGTTTAATGAATCACTGTTTGCATTATCTTTTATTGCATAGACTTTAGGGTCCTCTGGGTTTTCTTCAAAGCCATTTTTGCTCATGCATGCTGTTTTCAAGAGTACAGAAAAACTGACTGTGGCCAGTGGGATGCTATTTAATGGATGAGAAGGCTGCCACCATGGGGTTAATCTCAGCGAGCAGGATTCTTTCAGTGGAACACAACACATTTATCATCATTCTCATACAAGATTGTCTGACATTTATAATGAGTCAGCAAATGTAGGCAGACATTCCAGGCGCCTGGCTTCTACTCTCCTGGGTCTGTCCCTAGTAAGCTTACCACCACAGAAATTCTTAATAGAAACTCTCAAAGTATGTTAATAAAAGTCCCCAAACAGGACAGACAGCCTTACTTGAGAAAAGTTAACTACCTGTAATGATGCTCTATTAGACAGCTAACCAAAAAAGTTTAAACACAAACTAGGGAAGTGTGAAAGCAGCCCTCTCTAGGGAAAAAGCTGAACCAAGGTATTAGCTCATTACGTGACCTGGGTCAAACTTGTGAGAGGCAGTGTGGGATATGGGAAAGGATTGGGAAAAGCAATAGAGCAGAGTAGAAAAGCACTAGCTTTGGAGAAAGATTATTTGGCCTCAAATCTTGCCTCTGCCATTTGTTACCCATGTGACCTTGGGCAAATTATTTAAACTCTCTGGGCTTCAGTTTACCCATAAGTAAAATGAGGGAATTAAATGGAATGGCTTCTAATATTCCCGCTAGGTCTAAATCTATGATCCTCTAATAGGGGGATAATCAGGAGAGACTTCTATTCAAATTCTGCTTCAGATTCTTCAATCACACAATCAGTAAGCATTTGTTAAGCACCTACTTACTATATGCCAATGATGGTACCTGGAACTGGGAATGCAAAAGGGAAATGAAATAGCCTCAGCCACAAGGATTCTATCTTTGCCTTTCCTATTGTTATATGCAGACAAGACACTGCCTTCTGGCGTTCTATGTTTCAGCCAAACTGATTGGTATCTTTTCTCATTGTCTCCATCTCCCATCTATTTATTGTTTCTCATTTTGTCCTCCATCCCTAATTTGGACTCCCCTAACCTAATACTATCTGTTCAGATCTTCAAGTCCCAGAACACATGCCACCTTCTCCATGAGACCATTCCTGACTGCCTCCTATCTCCCCACAAGGTGAAGGCTATCTCCTGCATTACATCTCTCATAGCACTTTGTCTGTCATCGCCAAACATCAGACACTATCTGCTAAAGTATGTGAAGACTTAGGCCTCAGTTAGATGACCTTGGGGGAAAAAACGAAACTCTGGAAATCCCCTTGTCACCACACCTGCCAAATAAGGGAACGTAAACAGAACAGCCAATCAATTTAAAAGATTACATGAGGAATGGGAGGGTTGCAGTTTTCGCTAGGTTTTGGGCTATATAACTCAGCTTTGGCTTCTGTATGGTGGCCTCCTCTCCCTGGATTTAGTTTTCCAGTGACTGGACCACCCACTTCTCACGAGATTCTAATAAAACTTTCTACCTTCACTTTGAGAGGTCTCTGAGTAATCAATTTTGGGTTAGGGTCTCTGTATTCCACACAGTTTGGGGGGCTCGTGGCCCAGGATCACATGACTCAGTGGGGAATGACCACCACCCCTATTTGGAGGCAGGCGCCTGTGGGACACTCTGTTCCAGTGAAAAGTGCCCAAAGCAGAGAGACTCAGTGAAGGAGAAAGTGAAAGTGATGGATGTGAAGCTCCATGTGCAGATGTTGGATTGATTGAGCTTGCAGTCAGGAGAACCTACACATGTGTAGCCCAAAGGTAAGTACTCTGGAGTCTGGGGGTCAATTGGCTGGGTCGAGCCTTTCAAGTAAATTGTGTGGTGAAATGGAATGCAAACGACCCCAGGGGAAAGGCCTTGCGGAGAATGATATCAGGCAGGAGGGTGACCCCTGTTGAGGTAATTTGGAATACAGAGAAGTCTAAGGGAGGTCCTCCTTAAATTATGGGGAAAATGCAGTCCAAGCCCCAAAATCAGGAGCAGTGTCAGGAAGTGCCAGCCAATAGTCCTTTAGATACTAGATTTCAGAATTGGGATGAGCTGCCAAAATACAAAGGGAAGGATAAAAACAAAAATGATCAAGTGAAACTGGTTCTTTGTGTTTCTGTGTAAAGTGTCTGTCTATGTCACTAACAGCCTCTGTGTGTTCAAGGACTCGAAGAGCTACTGTTGAACTTCCTTGGAATGCAGGTTTCTCTGTCTCTCCTTCCCTCTTCCATCAGGTGGATTAAAAAAGAGAGAGAGAGGGGGGCGGAGCCAAGATGGCGGAGTAGAAACAGGTCATCCAAGCCTCTCTGCCCCCAGATTCCCCACAAACTATGTAAAAAAGGACTCTGAACAACTTCTGGAGCCCCAGCACCCACAGAACGACACAGAGAAGCTAACCTCCCGCTGAGGACAGCCCAGCAGCCCTGCAGGAAGGACCAGCGCAGCGGTCTGGGAGCCGGCAGCGCGCAGAGCGCAGAGCGCAGGAGCCAAGCCGAGCCCAGGTCCCCTTGAGCCGAGGTTTTAGCCCCAGGGCGGCAGGGCCAGCAGCCAGCTGGAGGAACCCCAGAACACCAGGAGCTGTGGCGACTCCAGAATTATCAACATAGACATGCCTAGCACAAAGTAAGAGGTTAGTGTCCTATGGACTTTGGGACCTGTATTTGGGGAATGCGTCAGCTCCCTCCCCTGGAGGCTAGAAGCCGCTGAGGAGACACGCCATTTTGTAGTTTTCAGAGGCAGCTTGGGCTCCCAGCCTACAAATCGTGGGGAGATCCAGCGATCAGTCTTGGGGGGTAATCGCTCTTGCTTTAACCTCCCTGGATCTGGATTGTGATCTAGGGTGGAAGTTGTGGGTGGGTTTACAGCTTGCCAGAAACGGAAGTTGCCCCCCACACGTTCGGGACGAAAATTCCTCTATCTGGCCTTAAAGCCATAGTGTGGCAACAAGCCCAAAAGTCAAGCAATTAAGTGGCAACATGCCAAGGCAAAGGAAACAGAAAAATGCAACCCTAGACTCCTATTTTGGGGGCATAGAGCGGGAAAAGGACTGTGAGGTCAGAAGTCCTGCTCCAAAAGCCCCAGGGGAAAACATGAGCGGGTTGCAGGCCATAGAGGACCTTAAGAAGGACTTTAAAAATCAAATAAGAGAAGTGGAGGAAAAATTGGAAAGAGAAATGAGAAGCATGCAGGAAAAGTATGAAATGAGGGTCAACAGCCTGACTGAGGAAAACAACACCTTAAAAAATAGACTAGCTCAAATGGCAAAGGAGGCCCAAAAGGGCAATGAGGAGAAGAATGCCTTAAAAAGTCGAATTTGCCATATGGAAAAAGAATCTCAAAAGTTCACTGAGGAGATTCATTCCTTCAGAGTTAGACTGGAGCAAATGGAAGCTAGTGACTTTATGAGAAATCAAGATGCTGTTAAGCAGATCCAAACAAACGAAAGATTAGAAGGCAATGTGAAATATCTCATGGGAAAAACCACTGACCTGGAGAATAGATCCAGGAGAGACAATTTAAAAATTATTGGACTACCTGAAAGCCATGATCAAGGAAAGAACCTAGAAATCACCCTTCAAGAAATTCTCAAGGAAAACTGCCCTGATGTTTTAGATCCAGAGGGCAAAAAATCCACAGATCACCTCCTGAAAAAGATCCCAAAAAGAAAACTCCCAGAAATATTATAGGCAGGTTCCAGAATCCCCAGATCAAGGAGAAAATACTACAAGCGGCCAGGAAGAAACAATTTCTATATTGTGGAAACACAATCAGAATAGCCCAGGACCTGGCAGCTTCTACACTGAGGGATCGAAGGGCATGGAATACCATATTCCAGAGGGCAAAAGAGCTGGGAATGAACCCAAGGGTCACCTACCCAGCAAAACTGAGTATTTTGTTTCAGGGGAAAATATGGTCATTCAGTGGAATAGAGGACTTTCAAGCATTCTTGAGGAAAAAACCAGAGTTGAATAGAAAATTTGACATCCAGACACAAGAAGTAAGAGATGCCTGAGAAGGTAATCAGGGAAAAGAAATCAAAAGGATCTTATCAAAGTTGAACTATTTACATTCCTATATGGAAAAGCAATATCTGTGACTGATGATATCTTTCTCACTATGAAAATAATGGAAGAAGGGGGTGTGGTCATATGAATACATATGTGAATGTGTGTGTATATGGTCACAGTTATATATGGATAGAGGGCATAGGTTGAATTTGTTGGGAAGGGAGAATACTCAAGGGATGAAATTATGAGGTGAGAGAGGAAAGTGGCAAGAGGAGATGGGGAGAGACAGGGTAGGGTAAACTATCCCATGTAGAAGAAGCAAGGGGAAGTGGTTGCAAAGGAGGGGGAGAATAAGGAAGGCAAAAAAGGCAAAACCACATTCACATTGAATTTGGTTCAGGGAGAAAATGACATACATACTAAATGGGATATCTCAACCTGCAGCAGGATAGGGGGAAGGGGGATGAGAGGAGGGATGATGGATGGGAGGGCATCCTTGGGGTGAGGGGAGGTTGGAAGTACCCACTATAGAAGAGGGACAGGATCATGTAGGGAATGGACCAGGTGGGGGGTGGGATGAGTGGGAGGGAATTATAAGCAGCCTTGTACAATATATCTACTATGATAATGTTTTGCATAGCTAGACATGTACAACACATACTGAATTACTTATGTCCCAAGAAGGAATGGGTGACAAGGGAGGAAGGAAATGGATCTGAAATTTGAGGTCGTAACATTAGATGTTTCAAATATATATAAATACTATTATTAATACTCTTTTGCCTATAATTGGGAGATAAGATGTGCAGGCATTGGGACACAGAGATTCATCTTCCTCTAATGGAAAAGTCGATGGGGGTATGGGAGAAGGTATGGGAGAGAGCAGATTGGAGGAAGCGATATCTTGTGGGACTGCTATTCTGGGAGGTTGGGTAGGGGAATAATGGGGGGAAAATGATTGTAACTCAAAATCTGGCGGAAATGAATGATGTAAAACAGAAGTTAATAAAACATTTGTTTAAAAAAAATAAAAAAAAAGAGAGAGAGAAATACTTGTTTAGGTTATATGATGGTAAATGCAGGTCTAAGAGTGTAGGAGAAGCATCAGGTCAGAATTAGAAAGAAATAAGGTATGTATGGTTTTAAAGGGGCTTTAATCAAAGTCCAACAGAAGGATGAGTAGACAGCAGGAAAAGCAAGAAAGTTTAAGCATGTGGCAAAGAAAGGAACATGAGTAGGAAGCTAAGATAGGTAGAAGTTATTTGCTATTCAAAGTGTGAACAAAGGTTTTAATATTTTTTTAAAAAAAAGTTTGAAAAACTCCTCCTCTCCATTCCACCCTGGCCAAGTGGAGTGAGGAGAAGGTGATAAGAAAGAGAGGGAATCTTCTCCCCTCAGATCAAAGAGACAGGCAGACAAACACATAACTATTTCCTGCCTCACTTAGAAAAGTTTTGTCTATCAGAATGCAACTGAAAGGCAACTGAAAAGATTCTGGTCATTTTTGAAGAGAGTCACTCCTAATTCAATGCCAAACATAAATAGTATTTGACACTGAGGCAAATTAAGAAAATACATAGATCTGTAAAAGATCTTCACCTCAGAGGTGAAGCTTTGAGCTCTCCAGTACAGAAGGGGACATCAGGGTCCCACTCACTCCACTGGCGGATTCAAAGCTCTCACTTTCAAAGAAGTTTCTAAGGAGTGGACACATAAGTGAAATTTATGGGAGTAAAAGTTAGAACAGCTAAAAACATTTGAGCAGATCTTGTTAAAGCCTCTCCCACCAGATCAGATTAAGGAAAGAGAGTGCTGAAGACTAGTAGGGAATTTGAGTTACCCTTTCCCACAAAAAAAGGGGGGAGGCATAGCAGCTATACCGAGGTGTCCCACTGGCAACAGCCCTGGGTACCCTGAAGCCCACACTTCTAGGAATGCAGATGACCTTCTCTTCTTTCAAACCCTCGGGTCCACAACCAGGCTCTGCAACTGTGGGGAGAGGAGAAAAGCCTCTGCACTTGCTTTATGGATCACCACATTCACCATCTATGTGAGATTCCAAAATGTAATTGATTTCTAGTGATAAGTTGATCAGTTGTGTGGCACCAAGAAAACTTTAGTTCTGTGTAACTTCAAAAATGGAGTTTTAAGGTTACCAGATTGGTAATTCATTTGCTTTTATTACAAAGTTCAAATTTAAGAACATAATAATTGTTTATGATATTGTTACTGGTAAACAGTTGTATTATCTATTTTGTATGAGAAGCAGTTTCTCTTAAAGTCTTGGAGTATTGTATTTTGGGAAATCATAAGCTTCCAAGTCTGTCTTTGTTTAAAAGGAAGTTTCAGTTAAGATTGTTTAAACTTCTAAGATTGTTAACTAAGTTATTTGGCTACTATTTTAATGCTAAAACCTAAAATTGTTCATTGATTACTGTATGTGGAAAGGGGGAGACTGGATGAAAACTTTATTTTGACTAGTTCTGCTCATTCAGAACAGTCCTCCTGCATGATGTTGTATGATGTAAAACTGCCAAAGCCCCTAGAAATTATCTCTATTAGGCAAGGTCATTCAACCTTGGAAGGGAGCTTGTTTTAGTTATGAAGCTCCTAAACAATAAACTTGACTTGCTGAGAAGGAGCAAGTCTATGTACAAAAGAGTAAAAAGGATCTCTAACAATTGGCTTTACCAGGATGAGTTCAAAAAAATTTTGAAGGGAAATATATTAAAGGGAATCCCTTATGTATGTGAGTACTGGTAAATCTTTGTGGTATATTGCAACTCAATAAGAGTAAATTGATGTTAAGGTAAAAAGGTTTTGGGACTATAGTGCATGTGGATGCTTTGTCCAATCAGGTCCCTATTTTTCAACTTTATGGCAATTCAATGGAAAATTAAGCATAAGGCAAATTATGAAATTTTGCTGTTTTAAGGACATTCTTCCAGAATATTTTTGAGAATAATTGGATACATAATTAATTAGCTTGTGAGGTAGATATTAACTTCTTTGTTTATTTACTCTAGGATTCCAGCACAGAATGGTTAGTAATAGAGATCAGAGGGTTGAGAAGATAAATGAAGATTTGGTTAGAAATAAGGATTACAGTGTGAGTTCAGATTAAGCATAGTCCCAGGAAGATAGGGAAGCTTGGGAAGTAGATGCAAATCTATTAGAGCAATAATTTATAATCCTGATGGGGGATCTGATTTTTATGAACAGGAATAAATATAGAAATGAATACAGGTTATTTGAGGCTCACTTTAGAGATGTTCCTTAACCAATGTGAGATTATAATCATATCTTAAACTGATTGTTGGAGCTTGTTATTTAAGATTTGATAGGATTGTTAACTGACTATTCCTCTGAGTCTAACTCCAAGTATGGATATTAAGAAAGGCTGTTCAAGATATCTGAGCCACTGATCCATGATGCCAGACCCTGTGAGGTACAGGTATGGAAGGCCTGTGAAGTATGGGTATGGAAGGTCAGGAGAATGACTGTACCGCATGAGCTGAGGTAGGATTCTCCTGACTCGACCCTCTCAGTGACCTGGCAGACTCTGAGCTTGACTCAATGCAGATTGCAGCCTGGTATACATTTTGCCTGGAATTAACATTCTGAAGTTGGGTAAAAATGGTTCTCTCATTACAGTTTTGTCCCTATTCTTGGTGGCAAGCTTCAATAATCAAAAGTTTTGAAAACACAACAACAAATCTATTAAATATTAGATTCTGGGACATCTCAAGTTACTATAAGATAAAGATATTAGGCTTAGGATTTAGTATAGGTATTCCTGTATAAATAAAGGTCCTTTAGTTCTTTGTAATAGTATAAAGACAAATAGATCAAGGGTTTGTGAGAATATTATTCTGTTATTTAGTTAGTATCACACTTCTCTCAGCTTTCTCATAATTAGTCAATGTTAAAAGGAAGAGAGTTTTTATAGTTGGTAAAAATTTTAATTGTTTGAATTGTGAGCTTAATGTGAATCCCTTAGTGAAATCCCATCCTCCTAGTGGAGGAATTAATAATGGATTAATGCAAAATATAAAACAAACTGATTTTAATGTATGATCATGACAATTGACCAAGACTCCAATTTTAATTTTGTAAGAAAGATAAGGGTTCTGGAGTGGTCTTTTAGATTGTTTTCCAAGGTTCCTTTTGTAGGTAAATGAATGAAAGAAGGCAGAAGAAAGAGAAGCTGGGATGCCAAACTGAAGATGGATGACCCGAGCAAGGACTTCCATCAGATGGTATACCCCTGCCAGACAACAGTGTGAAAAAAGACTTTTGGACTTTGGAAGAGACAATTGTTTGTTATTGTTTTCTTTTGAATCTCTGCATCTGCACTCATAAAGGGGACTGCCCCCTTGTATGTTATCAGTGCAATGACGGGAATTAGAATTAAGAAAAGTGGGGAAACTTCAAAGGTATTAGACTATCTTTAGCTGAAGAAGGAGGGGTATGTGGGAAGCTCAGCTTATCAAATTGTTACATGAGAATTGACAATAATGGGGCTGTATTCACATGTCCCTGTACAGATTTGACAGTCACCTTTTAATACATCTTGGTGGTCCTGGTTTGGAGGAAGTTGGTGGAAACAGGCCTTGTGGTTTCTGCTTGTAGCTATTAGTGGGATTATATTGATTCCTGTATGTCTCCCATGTATGATCAAGTTGATCACAAATTTGGTGCAAATTGCCCTCAACAAAATGATCAGATTGGAGACAAAGACTACTGAGGGAATTAGACTGATGGTTTTAAAAGGGCAAGGTTGGGAACCATTACCTACCACCACAAGGAATGAGCCAGAAGGAACTGATGACTTAGAGAAGCCTTGTGAAAATATGCTCCGATTAGTTGAGGAGATGGAATGTGAAAGAATGCTGAGAAATTTCTAATGAGAAACCACAATAGGGTATAGAAGAGGAGGGATTGTGTGTGTGTGTGGGGGGGGGGGGCAGGTAATGTGGTTTCTCAGAGACTATCTGCTAAAGTATATGAAGCCTTAGTTAGGTGACCTTGGGGGAAAAAACAAAACTCTGGAAATTCCCTTGTCACCCCACCTGCCAAATAAGGGAATGTTAACAGAACAGCCAATCAATTTAAAAGATTACATGAGGAAGCAGAGGGTTGAGTTTTTCGCTTGGTTTTCGGCTATATAACCCAGCTATGGCTTCTGTCTCCCTGGATTTATTTTAGATTTAGATTTATTTTTATATTGGTTCCAAGGTTCCTTTTGTAGGTAAATGAATAAAAAGAAGGCAGAAGAAAGAGAAGCTGGGATGCCAGACTGAAGATGGATGGCCCGAGCAAGGACTTCCATCAGATGGTATACCCCTGCCAGACAACAGTGTGAAAAGAGACTTTTGGACTTTGGAAGGGACAATTGTTTGTTATTGTTTTCTTTTGAATCTCTGCATCTGCACTCATAAAGCCTCCTCTCCCGGGATTTATTTTCCAGTGACTGGACCACCCACTTCTCACGAGATTCTAATAAAACTTTCTACCTTCACTTTGAGAGGTCTCTGAGTAGTCAATTTTAGGTTAGGGTCTCTGTACCTCCCCCCCAACACATGTTATATATTTCTAGCTTCTTAAAAGCAGGGTCTGTGTCTTATTTATCTGAGTCCTATGTTCCTGCCACAAGGACTTACATATCAAAGGCCCTTAAAATGTGTGTTGAATTATTGTTAAATTCGGTAAAGATGGAGATTGAATCAATCAATCACCCCACCTCACTTTAAAGTAACTACCTTGATCAAGTCAAAATATTTCTATTGACTTAATCAATCAATCAAAGTTATTAGACTTGGGGGAGGGAGGTATCCTAAATCCATATGGGTTGAGAAAAATTTGACAACATAAAAGGTTTCTGGACACACAAAGACAAAAAAAAATATTTAAAAATCAGACTGGAATGAATCAGAGGTGTTTCTGGAAGCACTTGCCCTTGCTGCATCCCAAAACTTCATTGCAGCCTTGGTTCTGAACACAAATCATGCACACTCTGCCCTCCACATGGCCTCAGGCCACATATTGCCAAAGAACAATGTTGAAATGTGAAAAGGGATCTGAAGTTGAAAAAGTTTAAGAAGCCCTGTGCTTAATCAGTTTTGAAGGAGTAGAAGCCATTGATGAAATGAAATGACACTATATACACTACACACACACACACACACACACACACACACACACACACACACCTATACCCCAGCTTTTTTGGGGGGGGTTATGTTTTGTGCCAACTCTTCTTATTTATCACTATAGTAAATATCAGTTTTAAAAAGCTAGTTAAGTCTGACTGGATAATTGATATCAACTGATAACTAGTGGGGGCTCACAAACAATAGTATTAGAGAAATCACCTCCTCATGCTTGGGGGTTGCCCTAAGGGGCAGCTGCCACTTCCCTCCTTAGGATTCTTGGGGGTAACCCAGAAGTATTAGGAAAATAACCCCAGAGTATGTGCTACAATTGAATTGGGCAGAAGTGAACTGAATTCATTGACCATGTCTCTCAAGTAAGAATAAAGGGTATGAGGACAGGGATAGGAAATGAGTGGAAGGTAGATGTTACAAGGGGATATGTTACAGTTCAAAATGAGAAGTACTTTCTAAAATTTGGAGAACTCCAAAAATGTAAGGGGATACTCCATAAATTAGTGAGCTTCCTATCACCCAAAGTATCTTCAAGCTGGAGGACCACCTGATGAAGATGGTGTTGAGGAGATGCCAGTATTGGTAAGAAGACTGCCCTCTAAAATACTTTCCAGCTAGAGAATTATATAATTATATGATTCAAAGGAATCTCTCACCTCTCCATTAGGGAGCCTAGCAGACCATAAGGGAGCCTAGCAGACCACGAATGTTCCAGGAAGTATTCTTGAGGCAATAAATGTTAATTCTTGATGAAAATTACTTTCATAAATTACACAGGGAAAATATTAAAGAGATATTGTATAAACTAGGTTTGGGGTTGATAAAACAGGGGAGAAGGAATTCATTGTTATTGAGGTTCATGAAGAAAGGGCTATTTGCACCTAAGAACACAAGGACAATATTAAGAAAAAACACTTATCTACCCTGAGGAAAGCCCTATGGTATTAGAATCAACCAAGGACACCAAGGTTAGCCTAGAGAAGAGAAAATCAGGATTTGTATCATAGCTGTCTTAAAGTACTTGAAGAGCTATCAAGTGTCAGTTATCAGTCTAAAAGGGATTAAACTCATTTTGCGTTACCCCAGGGAGCCAAACTAGGTTTGGTTGGAGGTGGCAAAGAGGTAAATTTAGACAGGAATTCAGGAAAAAATAAGAACTGTCCAAATGGCCTTTTAAAGGTCTTCAAGCCAAGGCTGGGTTATGACTTGTGGAGGGAGGTTTTGGTCTGATATAAATTGGAACAGATAAGCTCTGAGGTTACTTCACAACTCTGCAATTTTATTATTCTGATTCAGACCAAAAAGATGAAAAGCAAAACATGCTAAAATCTCAAAGAGTTTATAATCCAATGGGCAAAACATGTACATAGATACAAACTGATGAAAATTAATGTTGTCCTATGTTATTTAATAACCAATAGTACTCTGTGATTCATCGTTTTCCTCATTTTGACAAACCACACTTCTGAAGGGCAGGAAGTTTCTGAAGGGCATGATACAGTAAGGTGATCACTCACAGCCCCCAAGGCATTTGCTCCTTCACCAGATTGGAGAGGGGGCCTTCCAAGTGGGACACCCACCTTCTAAAAGAAGTCTGCTTGAGCTAGACCCTCTCCAGAGGACGCTTGTCCTTACTTTTCCTTCATCAAAGCAGTGGCAACCTGGTCTACAAGAGGGACATTCTTAATTGGGGTGTTTTTTTTTCTAGTTAGATTACTAAATGTAGCTGGATGTCATAAAGCAATTAGCATTCCTTAAGTGTCAGACACAATCGGGTACATGTGAAGCCAATCCACTTTCCCTTTTCTTGTTATTCAGACATGTCCAACATTTAGGATTTTCTTAGCAAAAATACTGGTGGAGTAGTTTGCCATTTCCTTCTCCAGCTCAAAGATGAGGAACTGAAGCAAACAGGGCCCAAGGTAACACAGCTAGTAAATGTCTGAGACCAGATTTGAACTCAGAACTATGAGTCTTCCTGACTCCAGGGGTGCCACTCTATCCACTGTACTAACTAGCTGCCATTTTTCCTAGATTCACATTAATCTTTTCAGCTGAGGAGTAGTCCCTGTCTCTTTCTCTCCCCCACTCCATGCATGTGAGGGCACACATATACACGAACACGCACATACATGCACGCACACACACACTGATGAAGTAATAGGGAGGAGCCAGATATTATTAACCCAGTTCCTCAGTAATATATCTACCAATTGGGATTGCCCTGACTTTTCCAGGGGAGGTCCAAATGATGTACTGTCAGGCCAATTAGAAGGAAGACAAAGCTAAGTTTAAAAAGTCCTGTCAGCCCTCACTTTAGGACCTTTGGCACAAATGGAGGTGGACCAGTGACCCTTCTATGAACAGATTCAGCCTCCTATTAATAAACTGCTATCTCACAATTATACTATAAGCTAGATAATGATAGGAATGAAGGAGAGATCTGGATAAAATGTTCTAGGAAAAATTGGAGAATGGAAAAGCAAGCATTTTTATTTAGGGGGCAAGAATCAAAAAAAAAAAAAAGGCTTCAAGGAGGCAGTGGCCCATGAGACCAGACTTAGAAGAAAAAAAAAAAACATGTCAACAGAAAAAGATGAGGAAACAGGCACTTTGGGCATGATGATTTTCCTCATATCATAACACCTTAGAAACAGAACTATTTTACCTTGTGGTATTTTACCTTTTGGTACTTAATATATGTATGTCGCATGAATAACAAATATGTTCATAAATTGGACAAAAGAAACAGAAAAAAAACACATAAACCTAGCTTTTGATAAAGAGGTTGCATAGGTTGCACTGTCTTCAGATCCATCCCGAGCAACCCACCACTTTGAAGCACAACCTTTGTGGCTACTATAGCTGTAAATTCCATTAGCCTCTGGAAGCATTAAGGGTATCATAGAAGTCAAATCAGCTTCCTGCTGACTACTCCCCTGTTATTCAATAAATGGACCTTCAGACCCCTGTTATCTAGATGCCAGACAGATTATAAGCCCAGAGAAACAGGTCATTAATTATGGAAGGGACCTTAGACATCATTAAGTTCAATCCCCCATTTTCAGAGAAGAGGAATTTGAGTCCCAGAGAGGTGAAGTATTTGTCCAAAGTCACATGGATAATAAAAAGAATGCCCAGGTACAGAATAAAATAGACATTTTCAGAAATAGCCATGGTGTTGATTTGATTTTGATCATACTCATTTGTTATAAGAGGATATCATGAGATTATAGATATAAAAATGGAAGAGAACTAAAAGTTCACACAGTCTGGCCCACTCATTTTATAGGGGAGGAAAAACTGAAGCCCAGGGAAGCAGGGAATTGTTCAAGATTAAATCTGAGAGTGGAGACTGATTATGGGGGTGGGGGGAAAGGCAAGATTTGGTGGTTATTAATAGAAAGGGAGAAAAAAGAAGCAAAGAATATAATGAAACATTTATCATTATTATTATTATTATATTTTTAAATACACAGAAGAGAGCAGAAGGAAGTTCATAAAGGGAATGGGAAAATCAGGGCAAGTTGGTTACTATCATAGGGTCCCCCCCACAGCCCCAGATTGATTTTTCCTTGATGACTAGGTAACAGAGGCCACTCTCTGCCTCATTTCTTACCTAGCCTTAATCACTGAATGGACATTGCCTCAGTCAACTGTGAAAAACCTTAGTTTAAAAAGGTCAGGGTCTCCCACTGTATCCTGGGCCATCTGTAGTTGTCTTGATGAATCTCTGGTCACTGGACCCAGATGGCTCTGGAAGAGAAGTGGGGCTGGTGACTTTGCACAGGCCTCCCTCATTCAAACCAAAGTCAACTGCAAGTCATGTCACCAATTCCCTGATATCATTATCCTCTTCAAGAATGAAGACTGAACCATACAACAACAACAAAACACACATAACTATAGATAGCTTTGATTTCTGTGTCTGAAAACTGCCTGTTCATATCCTTTGACATTTATCAATTGGGAAATGACTTGTATTTTTATAAATTTGAATCCGTTCTCTATGTATTTGAGAGATGAGGCTGTTATCAGAGATACCTGTTGCAAATTTTTTCCCCCAGTTTTCTGTTTTCCTTTAATTTTTGGTCACACTAGTTTCATTTATGCAGAAACTTTTTAATTTTGTATAATCAAAATGATCTATTTTACATTTTGTAATGCTCTCTATATCTTCTTTGGTCCTAAATTCTTCCCTTATCCATAAATCTGGAAGATAAACTATTCCATACTCTCTTAATTTCCTTCTGGTATTACCCTTTATTTGTAAACCATGTATCCATTTTGACCTTCTCTTGGTATACCGTGTGAGATGCTGGTTTAAATCTAGTTTATGCCATACTGTTTTCCAGTTTTCAAAGGAGTTTTTGTCAAATAATGAGTTTTTGTTCCAAAATCATGGATCTTTGGGTTTATCATATACTAGACTACTATAGTCACATACTATAATGTAATCTGTACCTATTCTATCTCATTAATTCACCACTCTACTTCTTAACCAGTACCAGATTACTTTGATAATTATAGCTTTATAATACAGTTTGAGATCTGGTACAGCTAGACCACCTTCCCTTGCATTTCTTTTCATTGATTCCCTTGGTATCCTTGAACTTTTGTTATTCCAGATGAATTTTGTTATTTTTTTCTAGCTCTATAAAATAATTTTTGATAGATGGATTAATATGACACTGAATAAATAAATTAATTTAGGTAAATTGTCATTTTTACTATATTGGCTCAGCCTACACATGAACAATTATTATTTTTCCAACTGTTTATATCTAATTCATTTATGTGTAAAGTGTTTTATAGTTTTGTTCATATTATTTTTGGTTTGTCTTGGCAAGTAGTCTCCCAAATATTTTATAATGTCTATAGTAAGTTTAAATGGAATTTCTCTTTCTATTTCTTGCTGCTGGACTTGGGTGATAACATATATTTAATTTTCTCCAGACATCTGTGATATCTAACTTTTCCACAACTTTATGCTTATCCTTAATTTCTTTATTATTTTTGGTTAGATTTATCTAGTTCTGAGATGGGGAAAATGAGGTCCCCCAAGAGTATAATTTTATTATTTATTTCCTCCTGTAACTCATTCAACTTCTCCTTCATAAATTTAGATGCTATACCATTTGTTGCACATGTTTGTTATTGATATGATTCCATTTTTCATGGTACCTTT
Source organism: Gymnobelideus leadbeateri (assembly GCA_011680675.1). Taxonomy (NCBI): domain Eukaryota; kingdom Metazoa; phylum Chordata; class Mammalia; order Diprotodontia; family Petauridae; genus Gymnobelideus; species Gymnobelideus leadbeateri. The sequence continues at coordinate 212,232 of WOXC01003881.1, forward strand.
CAGCAAGATATAATTTCCTTCCTTATTTCTTTTAATTAGACCTACTTTAGCATTTGCTTTGTCTGAGATCATTATTGCTACTCCTTCTTTCTTTGCTTCAGGTGAAGTATAATAGATACTGCTCCAGACACATATCCTTTACATTGTGTGTATCTCTCTGCTTCAAATGTGTTTCTTGTAAACAACATATTATAGGATTCTGTTTTTTAATTCGTTCTGCTATTCACTTCCATTTTTTAGGTGAGTTCATCCTATTCATATTTCTAATTAGGTTAACTGTGTGTTTCCCTTCATACTATTTTTCACTTGTATTCCCCCCCTCTTGTACGCCGCCCATCCTTTGTCTCCTCACAAATGTTTTACTTCTGATCCCTGTCTTCTCCAATATGCCCTTCTTTTTTAACATTTTCCCTCTCTTCTATTATCTTTTTCCCTTTTTACTTCCTTATAGGGTAAGATATATATATATATATATATATATATATATATATATATAATGTATAAATTTCTATATTATGTGTATATATCTATGTTTTTTATATCCAAATAAGTGTGTATGTTATTCCCTCTTTGAGCCAATTTTGATGAAAGTGATATGTAAGTTTTGTCCATCCCACCCCCAATCTTCCCTTCTATTATAATAGCTTTTTCATACCTCTTTTATGTGGGAATATTTACCTCCATTCACTCCCCACCCCCAAATTCCTCTTCTGGTGCAATTTTCTTTCTCCCCACTTTATTGGGGGGGGGGGTGTTATCATACCATCAAAGTTACCTTACACCCTCTGTCTACATGAACTCTTTCTAATTGCTCTTACAGTAATAAAATTGAGTTACAAATATTACTTGCTGTATAGAAATATAAATGGTTTGACTTTATTGAATTTCTTATGCTTTCTCTTTCTTGTTTGTTTTTAACCTTTTTGATTTCCCTTGAGTCTTGCATTTGGAGGACACAAAAAAATTCAGGTTTCTCTTTTAATTAAAAATGCTTGAAAGCCCTCTATTTCTTTAAATATCCATTTTCCCCCTATAAGATTATATTACTTCATACCCTTTCACCCAGCCATACCACTTCTAGGGTTATATCCCAAAGAGATCATAGGAGTGGGAGGAAGACCCATATGTACAAAAATATTTTTAGCAGCCCTTTTTGTGGTTGCAAAGAATTTGAAACTAAAGGGGTGCCCATCAATTGGGGAATGGCTAAACAAGTTGTGGTATATGAATATAATGGAATATTATTGTGCTATAAGAAACGAGGAGGTGATGGATTTCACAATTACCTGGAGAGACTTATACAAACTGATGCTGAGCGAGAAGAGTAGAATCAGAAGAAATTTGTATACAATCACAGACATACCATATCTGTGATCTAATCTGTGACATACCATAACTATGATAGACTGGATTCTTTTCAGCAATGCAGTGATATAAGTCAATCCCAAAAGACTCAAGAAAGTGAGAAAAGCACCATCCAGGGATATAACTAGAAAGAACTGAGCCTGAATCCTGATGGAAGCAAACTAAATGATCTTTTTCTTTTCGTTGTTTTTTTTTCTTCCTTACCATCTTTCATGCCACCTAGTACAATACGCCTTTGTAATTGGAATAATGTCTAATATGAATGCATTTGCAGATCTTATACTGGCTGTGGTGGGGGGAGGGGGGAGGGAAGGAAAGGAAATTTGAAAATCAAGGAACTATGGAATTGAATCTTGTTAACTGAAACTAAACGAATAAATTAATTTTTAAAAAAAGATTATATTACATTTTGCTGGGTAGTTGATTCTTGGTTGTAATCCTAAGTCCTTTGACTTTGGTATATCATATTCCAAGTGCTCCAGGTCTTTAATGTGGAAGTTACCAAATCCTATGTAATCCTGACTCTACATTCACAATATTTGAATTGTTTCTTTTTGGTTGCTTCCAGTACTTTATCCTTGTTCTCTGAACTCTGGAATGTGGCTATAATGTTCCCAGGAGTTTTTATTTTGGGATCTATTTCAAGTGGTGATTGGTGAATTCTTTCAATTTCTATTTTACCTATTGGTTCTAGTAATGTCAAGGCAGTTTTCTTTGATAATTTCTTTTCTTTTACTTTTTTTTTGTTTTTTTTTTTTAGGGGAAGAAGGCAGGGCAATTGGGTTAAGTCATTTTCCCATGGTCACATGGCTAGTAAGTGTTAAGTGTCTGAGGCCAGATTTGAACTCAGGTCCTCCTGACTCCAGGGCCAGTGTTCTATTTGCTGCACCACCTAGCTGCCCCCTCTTTGATAATTTCTTGAAAGATGTTGCCTAAGTTTTTTTTTTTTTATCATGACTTTCAAGTAGTGCAATAATTCTCAAATTGTCATTCGTGGACCTATTTTCTAGATCATTTGTTTTTCTGATGAGAATTTCACTTTTTTCTACTTTCTAAAATTTTTTTTCGGGTTGTATTTTATTGTATATTGATTTCTCATAGTTATTAATTTCCTCTTGTTCAGTTCTATTTTTTGAGGAATTATTTTTTTCAGTGAGCTTTTGTACTTCCTTTTCCATTTGGTGAATTCATTTTCTTTTCCTAATTTTTTTTCTCCTTTAACTTACTTTGGAAAAATCAGTTTTAAGCTCTTTCCTACTCCTAGACCTATTCTGAAGAGTTTTCTGGTTGTGTTGGAGGTGGGGGAGGGGATTTGATAGGGCTTCAGAGAGCTCCTTTCTCACTCTGCCATCTTCGCATTGGAATTTCTATGCATGTCTAAATCCAATGCATTTTCCTAAGTTCTCATTCTTTTTGATTCCTCTGCAGCCTTTGATACTGATGATCTTTGATATTCTCTTCTTTGTAGGTTTTTGGGACACTACTTTCTTCTATTTCTCCTGCCCATGAAACTGTTTCTTCTCAATCTCCTTTGCTGGATACTCATCAAGACCACAACTAACTGTGGGTGTCCCACAAAGCTCTATCCTGAGCCCTTTTCTCTTCTCCCCCTATACTACTTCATTTTCTGACACTGAAGTGATGAGGGTGTATACCAGGGTAATAACAATGTCAAAGGAAATAACTGAGCATGTAATAGAGATGTTCCCAAGGTACAAATGACAACAAATTGGTTATTGGGAGAAAGGTTGAGAGACAATGAAAGTTGAGGAGGACACCAAGATTGTGATCCTGGCAGACTAGGTGGGTCATAGTATGAACATGAACAGTAAAAGGGAAGTTAGGAAGAGGGGAGGGTTTGGGGGAAAAGATAATGATTTCAGTTTGGGACATGTTGATTTTAAGATGACTATAGCAATGCAGTTCAAGATACCTGACAGGTAGAGAGTTGGAGATGTGAGTCTGAAGGTTGGGAGAGAACTTAGGGCTGGACAAGTAGATTTGAGAACAGATCTGCATAGAGATGATAATTGAATCCAGTGGAGCTGATCAGATCATCGAGTGAAATCATAGAGAGGGAGAAGAGGGCCTTTGGGGACCATCACAGTTAGCAAGTGTAACAGTGATTAAGCAAAGGAAAGAGAAGGAGAAGTCAGACCAGCAGGAAGAGAATAAGGAGAGAGCATTGCCAGGAAAACCTAGAAAGAAGGAGTGTGGTTGACAGTGTCAAAGGCTGAAAGGGTCAGAAGGACAAAGATGGATTAAATATCATTAGATTCAGCAATTAAAGAGATAATTAGTAACTGTGCACAGTTTTCTCATGTTATGTATGGGGAGGGCAAGGAAAGTAAAATATATATCGCACTGACCTATTAAGAATTAGATCTTGTTCTGGTCCCCCTATTCAGCCTCCAACCCTTCCAGTTAGTATAATAAGTTTATAACCTGCCAATAGAGTATTTTTAGTATATACAATAAGTAGCCAGTACAAAGTAACAATAGCTGGAAGTAAGATTGCAAAGGAGAACCTACAAGCCACTTACAGATAGTCCCACAGATTAATGGAGCATAATAGTTACTTGAAAACTGTCTGATAACTTAAGTAAAAGCCGCATTCTGAGATTATGTACTAAATCAGAGGAAGCCAGCTAGGCTGGCCTGCTAACTACCTATGGTCTGTAAGCCTCAGATAAACTCCAGACATCCTCAGTAAGATCTGTAGAACACCAGATTCTGATAACTTTGAGATAATGTGGATTTGTTAATGAACCCTAAAATGTCACAGATATGAGTCTGTCACCCAGAAAAACCCTATAAAAATGAGACCCTACACTCCTAAACCCTCGCCCAAGCACTCCTCCATCTCCTATGAGTCCATGCTGCCCAAGTGCTCCCAACTCCAATCCATGGTTATGTAAAGGACTTTCTGTGCCTCTTCCCCTTCCCATTTTCTTCCTTATGCTGCCTGCCTTCCTCCACCACAACTCCCACCCCTTATACCATCTGCCTCTGAACTCCTGCACCATTTGCTTTTGTACTTTCTGTGCCTTATTAAAATGTGATTGAAGCATCATTTTCTATATCTTGTAATCATGGTCTTTCCCTATAAGCATCCAAAGAACTGGGCATGCTTACCCCCAATCAAACCAGAGGGATTCCCTGGTAGTTCCATTCCCTTAGGCACAATTAATAATTCCATAAATTCATTAGCAATTTGGGATAGCTAGGTGACTCAGTGGATAGAGTGGTATGTCCAGAGTAAGGAAAATTCATGTTCCTTAGTTCAAATCCAGCTTCAGATACTTCCTAGCTGTGTGACCCTGAGCAAGTCACTTAAACCTGTTTGCCTCGGTTTCCTCACTTGTCAAATGAACTGGAGAAGGAAATGGCAAAACACTCTATTATCTTTGCCAAGAAAACCTCAAATGGGGGGGGGGGGCAGAGTCAAGATGGCAGAGTAGAAACAACACTTCCATGGAGCTCCAACCCACACCACTTCAAAATTATGTAAAAGGGGGACCCTGAACAACCTCTGGAGCTCCAGAACCCACAAAATGACACAGAGAAGCTAACCTCCCGCTGAGGACAGCCAGGCAGCCCAGCAGGGAGTGGTCAGAGCAGCGCTCTGGGAGCTGCCAGTGCAGGACTCTGGGAGCTGAGCCCAGGCCCATTTGAGTCCTGGTTTTAGCCCGAGGGAGGCCAGACCAGCAGATGGCTGGAGGTACCCCAGAACACCAGGAGCTGTGGTATTTCCAGAATTATCAACGCATAGATACCTAGGACAAAGTGAGATGTCAGTGCCCTATGGAATTTGGGGCTGGTTGGGAGAATGCATCAGCTTCTTCCCCTGGGGGCCAGAAGCTGCTGAGGAGCTGGCACAGCTTTTGTGCCACTTTACCGCATTGCAGCTTCAGCTCTTGGCCTGCGAACTGTAGGGGGATCCAGCAATCAGTCTGGGGGGTAATCGCTCTTGCTTTACACTTCTTGGATCTGGATTTCGGTCTGGGGTGGAGGTCTTGGGGTGTATAACCAGCTTGCAGAGTGTGCAGAGGCTTCACAGAGGCCACCCAAGTAAGACCTCTGGAAGTTGAGAAAACCCCAATGTTTGGAATGGAAGTTCCCCTGGCTGGTGGCAAAGTCCTACTGTGGCAACAAGCCCAAAAGTCAAGTAATTGAGTGGCAACATGCCTAGGCAAAGGAAACAAAATAAACAGAAAAATGCAACATTAGACTCCTATTTTGGGGGCAAAGAGGATCAAAGCATGGAACAGGAGGAGGACTGGGAGGTCAGATATCCTGCACCAAAAGCCCCAAATGAAAATACAAGCTGGTTACAGGCCATAGAGGACCTTAAGAAGCAGATAAGAGAAGTGGGGGGAAATTGGGAAGAGAAATGAGAAAGATGCATGACAACCAACAGCCTGACTGAGGAAAATAACACCTTAAAAAATAGACTAACTCAAATGGCAAAAGAAGCTCAAAAAGGCAAAGAGGAGAAGAATACCTTAAAAAGTCGAATTTGCCAGATGGAAAAAGAATCTCAAAAGTTCACTGAGGAGATTCATTCCTTCAGAATTAGATTGGAACAAATGGAAGCTAGTGACTTTATGAGAAATCAAGATGCTATTAAGCAGATCCAAACAAATGAAAGATTAGAAGGCAATGTGAAATATCTCATGGGAAAAGCCACTGACCTGGAAAATAGATCCAGGAGAGATAATTTAAAAATTACTGGACTACCTGAAAGCCATGATCAAACAAAGAACCTAGAAATCATCCTTCAAGAAATTCTCAAGGACAATTGTCATGATGTTTTAGAACCAGAGGGCAAAACAGAGGTTGAAAGAATCCACTGATCACCTCCTGAAAAAGATCCCAAAAAGAAAACTCCTAGGAATATTGTAGACAGGTTCCAGAATTCCCAGATCAAGGAAAGAATATTACAAGCAGCCAGGAAGAAACAATTTCAATATTATGGAAACACAATCAGGATAACACAGGATCTGGCAGCTTCTACACTGAGGGATTGAAGGGCATGGAATATGATATTTAGCAGGGCAAAGGACCTGGGATTAAAACCAAGAATCACCTACCCAGCAAAACTGAGTATCATGTTTCAGGGGAAAATTTGGTCATTCAGTAGAATAGAGGACTTTCAAGCATTCTTGAGGAAAAAACCAGAGTTGAATAGAAAATTTGACATTCAAATACAAGAAGCAAGAGATGCTTGAGAAGGTAAACAGGGAAAAGAAATCACTATGAACTTATCAAAGTTGAACTATTTACATTCCTATAGGGAAAACAATAACTGTTAACTGATGAAACTTTTATCAATATGAAAATAGTTGAAGAAGGGTATATGGGCATATGAGTAGATATGTGAATGTGTGTATATATGTTTTCAGGTATACATAGATAGAGGGCACAGGTCGAATTTAATAGGGAGGGTTGATACTTAAAAGGTGAGGTTAAGAGGTGAGAGAGTAATGTGGTGAGGGGGAATGGTGAGAGACAATGGGGTGAACTGTCTCATGTAGAGGATGCAAGGGAAGGTGGTTGCAGGGGAGGGGAAGAACAGGAAGGCAAAAAGGCAAAACCTTATTCTCATTGGATTTGGATCAAGGAGAGAATGATATGTATACTAAATACAGTGTCCCACCCTACAGGAGTGTTGGGGGGAGGGAGAGGGGAGAATGTGGTGGAGGGCAAGGTGAGCTGGAGGGGAGGGATGTTGGAAGCACCCACTTTTGAAAAGGGACAGGATCAAGGTGGGGATTTGGACCAGGTGGAAGGTGGGATGGGAGGGAGGGAAATACACTCAGTCTTTTATAATATATCTACTATGGTAATGTTTTGCATAGCTACACATGTAAAGCTTATACTGAGTTGCTTATCTTCCTTTTAAAATCAATTTTTAAAAATATATAAATACTATGATTAATACTATTTTGCATATAATTGGGAGATAAGATGTGCAGGCATTGGGACACGGGGGTTCACCTCGCCCTATTGGAAAAGTTGAAGGAGGTATGGGAGAAGAGATGGGAGAGAGCAGATTGGATGAGGGAATATCCTGTGACACTGCTGTTCTGGGGTGGTGGGTAGGGGGAAAATGGGGACAAAATTGTAACTCAAAATCTGACGGAAATGAATGATGTAAACCAAAAGTTAATATAGCATTTGGAAAAAGAAAAAAAAAGAAAACCTCAAATGGGTCAGGATGAATCAAGCATGACTGAAACAACTAAACAACAACAGATTATCAATTCAAAGCATATTGGAAAAAAAATCTATGAAAGAACAAAGAGAACAACAGGAAGCTAAATGTGGTAGAATGGCAAATACTGTAGAGCACAGAACATTTGCCAAAGCATACTTATCAGCCAACTAGCCCAACTCTCTATTTGGCTGGGAAAACTCAGACCTAGAAAGTTTAAATGATTTGGTCAAAGTCCCATAATGTATTAGTGACAGGGTCAGGACTAGTATTTTGAGTCTCAACTCCCAGTTCAATTGTCTCTTCACTACATTGAGTTTAGAACAAGAAGAAACCATCTTGGACTAAATTTGTCAAGGATTTTCCCAAGGGAAATTGACCTTCCAGGCAGGCTTTGAAGAATGAGCAAGAACTCCCCTCTACCACTCTGGAATAAAACTGATTTCAGAAGTAGTCAAAAGATTAGAAAGCAGAGGTTCACAGACAATCCCGGTTGGAGGAATCCATTCAGAATTTGCCAACTGACAGGAGAGGGATGGGAGAGGGAAACATTTTATCACAGTGAAGATTCATCAGATAGTTGCTAACAGCCTTCCCCCCAACTCAAAGTCAAACACATTTATTGGGATACTTCTAGTCTGAAAAGGATTTTCAACATCCACTTCTTCCTGGGAGACATTGAAAGCAAAGATATTGTAAGAGAGCTATGGCTGATATATTCAATAATGAAACACAAGAGCATCTGCTGAGAAACTGGTTTAGGATTACAAGGAGAAAAATTGTCTGTCTGTGTTACAGTCAGAGAGAAGCACCATTCATCACTGCATATAAAGGTGATGATTTGAACTAGGAAAATGAAGGAAGCAAAACTGCACCATATAACTGAACCAGTGAGACAGACTGTAAGCTCCTCATGGATAAGAGACCATATCTTATACTTCTCTTGTTAGACAACTTTTTAAAAGAGTTAAAGATGTACATGACATAATGTCTCATACAATGCAGGTACTCAGATAGCCTCTAGTGAATGAAATAAATGAATCAATGAACCATATCCTGCAGCAAGCCTGGTCTTTATACTCCCTTCCAGCCCTTCAAGCATAACTTTATTCTCTCTCTTTCCCCTATTCTAGTGCAAACTCCAAACCCATCTTTTCAGCCCCAGCTCACATAGTACTTCCCCCATGAAATTTTCTTTGATTAGAGGTAGAGAGTCAGAGATGGACAGGAAGCAGAGGTCACGTAGTCTGATTACCTCATTTTGGAAATGAGCAAAATGATGACCAGAGACTTGACTGTGGCTTGACTAAAGCCACACGGAGGTCTTCTTACTCCACATCCATCCTTCTTTCTCCTGTATCAAGATAACTCCTTATTCTCTTCTTCAACAGTCCCTCTCTTCTTTATGTTTTTATAAAACTTCCCAATATCAAATATCATACTGCTTTTTGATGACTTCATATGTGTAAATCTTACCTTACCATCAAGGATATAAGATCCATGTATGTCTTTTACAATTACTTCATATCCCAATGAATTCATTTTTGGTTTTGTTTTGTTTTGTTGCTTTTTGGAGGGCAATTGGGGTTAAGTAACTTGCCCAAGGTCACACGGCTAGGTTTTTTGTTTGTGTGTGTTAAGTGTCTGAGGCCAGATCCGAACTCAGGTCCTTCTGACTCCAGGGCTGGTGCTCTATTCACTGTGCCACCTAGCTGTCCCTGAATTCATTTTTAAGAACAGAATTTTAAAACTGAGAGTTTTACAGAGGGCAAACAATAAAGGAGTTTTTCATTTTTAGGATGAGGAAATGAAGATCTAGCAAAGGGAAGTGAAAGCAACATTTATATAGTTAAATGTATAGACAGGCCTCCCAGTCCTACATGTGATGGAAAGATAGAAGACCCTTTTGGAAAGGTTTTTTTCCCATCTGTTTATTTTTTAACTCCTTGGAGAAAATTATGGGAGAAATGTTAATGGTTATTGGGCACTGAAGCACAATATGGCATACTCTAAGGAGGTCCTATAAATACGCCCCCTTTTCCTTCTTCATATTCAAAATGAACAAGTCACATTTAACCTGACCATGTCCAGAACTAAAGCTAGAGCAAGGTGACTGGAGCTTTCCCTCAGACCACCAGTATGTCCACCCAATCCCAGGATTAACCTCCTCCAGGATTATACCCAACTGCAGGAAATACCGTCTTCCCACCCTCTTCTTCCTGGATTTCTGAGAGATGCCTAGTGAGATTTAAACAAAGGTAATCCCTTCCTTGCTCCATTAATTTGCTTATTATGTTACCATTTATAGCTAGGTCACGTTTCCATTTGGAGCTTATCTTAGCATATGATATGAAGCATTAGTCTGAGTCTAATTTTTCCAGTCTGCTATTCGTTTTACCGAGCACTTTTTGTTAAAAGAAAAAAAGTCCTTTCTCCAGTAAGTGGCATTTTTGGATTTACCCAATAGCAGGCTACTGTGTTTGTTTGTTTCTTCATGTTGCATACATAGTCCACTGACATCTCTCTCTCTCTCTCTCTCTCTCTCTCTCTCTCTCTCTCTCTCTCTCTCTCTCTCTCCTCTCCTTTCTTTTTCCCTCCCTACCTCTCCTAACAAACCATTTTACAGATTACTACCTTGTAGAACTGTTTGAGATCTGGTACTGATAGATACTTTGTTCCCACTTTTTTTTTCATCTTTTCCCCTTCAGATTCTTGACATTAACCATACGAACACGTGAATTTCATTATATTTTTCCTAGGACGGTAAAATATCCTTTGGAGAGTTTGATTGGTACATCATTGAATAAAGCAAGTTACTTTAAGTAATATTATCATTTTTTATTATATTGGCTTGACCTACCAATAAGTAATTAACAATTTAAATAGGTATTTCTACAAAGAGTGTTTTATAGTTGGATTCTTATAGTTCTCACATGCATCATGGAAGACATACTCTCAAATGTTTTATAGTTTTTCTAGATATTTTGAATAGTATTTCTCTTTCTAGCTTGTTTTGCTGAGTTTTGTTGGTTATATTTAGGAATGCTGATGATTTAGGTGGATTTATCTTATATTCTGCAACTTTGCCCAAGTTATTATTTCAATTAATTTTAATGGACTCTCTCAGGCTCTCTAAGCACACCATAAAATCACATACAAAAATGATAATTTTGTTCCCTCTTTTCCTATACTTATTCTCTAAATTTCTTTTTCTTGTCTTATTGCTATAGCTAGCATTTTTTTTTTGTTTTTGCTTATTAGAGGGCAATTGGGGATAAGTGACTTGCCCAAGGTCACACAGCTATTAAGTGTTAAGTGCCTGAGGCCGGATTTGAACCCAGGTCCTCCTGACTCCAGGGCCTGTGCTCTATTCACTGTTCCACCTAGCTGCCCCATATAGCTAACATTTCTAACACTACATTAAGTGATACTGGTGATAACAAGTATCCTTGTTTTAACCCTAATCTTATTGGAAAGGCCTCTAATTTTTCTCCACTACATATAATATTTGTTTTTATATTTAGATAAAGAATATTTACCAGATGAAACTTTCCTCTGCTTTCACATCCCCTCCCTGCCCACTGAATATGGTTTTTGCCAAACACAGATATCCTCTGTATGCTCCCTCCCCGCCAACTTTGCCCTAGGAGCCAGGATTGTTAACATGACAGCAATCTAGCTCCATTTCACTGTCATTTTTATAACAATCTTAGAAAGATCTTCACACTTCCTGAAATGCTAGTTAGGAGAAGCACTTGGTTAAAAAAAAGATTACCACCCACTTGTATCTTTTAATTATTATTGAATACTATAGTTTTCATTAAATTGACAAAAAAGAAGATTCAACAATCCATTATTAAGAGACCATATCATCCCTAGAATTTATCTCTATTAGCAAAAGAAAAATTATTTTTTTTCAAAAAGGTTCTATTTTCCCCAATGATGCCATGGGTTTGGGTACCTAAAAGCTTAATGGATGAAGTGGTGAATTTATAAACAGGAACTCCTGGGTACAATCCTGGCTCTAGCACTTAGTTATATAATATAGAAAAGTTGTTTGTTGTCTCTGAGTCTCACTTTCCTCTTCTCAAAGAAATGAGGATCATAATACCCATTACCTATCTCAAAAGGCTGTTGTGAGAGATAAATGAGATAATATATGTGAAACAAACTTTTTTTCCAGATTTAAAATGCAAGTTAAATGCCAGCTATAATAGCTAATACCCATTATCACTACTATTACCACCACCCCTATCATCATCACCTGTTGAAACAACCAAAAAACTGCCCCCAAATGAAAATTTAATAGTTATACTACAGAGGCAATGTTCTTTAGTAGATAAGGTATTGGAAGGTGAAGATGGGAGATGGAGGTTTTTGTTCTTTCTCTCTGATTAACCATTTGTGCAATACCAAACAAGTCTCTTCCCCTTCAGCAGGACTCATTTTCCTCCAAACTAACATAAGGAGGCAGAACTACATGATCTTGACAGTCCCTTCTAACACTGACATTCTATGTATAGTCAACCTTGATTTTATCTGGAAGAATTTTTATTGGTCTTTGGGAATCATCACCAAAATTCAGTTGAAAAGTAAATGATAAAAATGAATCAAAGCACCTTACATACATTTCCAAAGAAAGCTGGTTTAAAAAGAATTCCCAATAACTGGATATGATTCAAGAAACTAACATGGTTACTTTTAAATTCTTATTCTACTTTTCCTATGTTGAAAAATGCCATGTGAGGCTGACCTTTTCAGACAATATGACTTTTTGAGCAGTTCTCTAAGTACTTCTGTATGTAATGGATTCTTGAACAACACCTTGGAATGATATGGGAGGAAAAGTGAAGAAGAGGAAATTTGCCATTTCTTTCTATCCAAAATTGCAAGAAAGGGATGTGTCTGGAATGATAATGGCCTCTCTTTGGAAATTCTGGGTAATGTTGGAGCAAAGATATTGGCTACCTTCAAGCAGTACAGTAATAGCAAGGATCTGATTTAAATTTATTGCAAGCTTTCCGTGACCAATGCCCTCGATCTTGCTTGACTTGATCTGAGAGTTATTTTTACCAGAGGGTCACTATGACTATTAAATTTTGCCTCCCGAGTAAAAACTCTGCAGGCTGTGTTGAGAGAGGAACTGGTACAAGAGGGGTAAGGGCAATGTTGGCCTCATTTCAGATTTTAATATAAAATATAACCAGCTAAACCATCAGGTTATGAAACAAGCATGATGTCAATTTTCATAATATCACAGAATGTTAGTGTTGTGAGAGAACTTAGTGGTCACCCAGTTCAGACTCTACCTAATAAGAAATTCTTCCATCATGCTGTATGAACCTGAAGTGAGCAGTAAAGAATAATTTTATTACCCTGGTCAGAGGTAGAATGGTGTAGCGGAAAGAATGCTAGATTGAGTTAGGAAGATCTGAGTTTGAATCATTGACTCTTGACAAGTCACTTAACTACTCTGTGCCTTAGCTTCTTCACCTATAAAATGAGAAGTTGGACTTGGTGACTTCCAAGATCCCTTCCATCTTTAATTCTAAGTCACTATGAACTTTTGTCCAAGGCAAGAACCGACTAAAGCAAATGAGCCCTCAAATCAACATTATAATTTATGATATGAATCAAACATTCAGAGTAAGGCACATTCAGTAGAGACAGAGAGGTTGGCTACTATAGTTGCTTAAAGGATTGAATCTCAGAGTTGGAATGGACCTCGGGAGTCATCCAGTCCAATCTATAGCATTACTCTTTCAGCAAAGGACAACACTCCCTTCTATACCACCTTCAAGTGAGAGGAAAACATCCAGATTAGTACTTGTTCTGAATAAGGAGGGGAAAGGGAGATAAGGGGGCATAACTGACTGAGGAAGGAGATCTGGGAGAGACAATCCCTGGAAAGGAATAAAGGAAGGGACAAGTGAGTTGGAGATATATTTCTGGGTAATTTATTAGTCCTCCTAATATGCAATAATTTCACACGACCTGATGGCCTTCTCCCCCCCCCACAGCCCCTCCCGCACAGGGGTACCACTCCTGACCCTATTCAGCTGTGCATCCCTGCCTCAGCCCTGGGACAACTCAACTCTTAGGCTATCTCAATGATTGGTTCCCTACTTGGAATATTACCAAATCAAATTGCCTGACACCCTGGAGATTATAAAATGCCTGAACTCATTCTCAATGATTACAATACTTCCATACTATCAAACCCAGACAATCCCAGTGACTTTGATACCTCAGTCCACATTGTACAAATCATATCCCCCATTCCCTTGTTCTCATACCCTACAACCCAATAATCTCCAATAATCCATTCAAGACATATCCACGTTTGTTTTCTCTGAAATGCCTGCTTCATGGGCAACAAATTTCTTCTCATCTCAAACCTTTCCTTTCTTTATCTTCTTGTACTCAATAAGATTTGGCTCCTTTATGAGCCAGTGATTTCCATTATTGACTTCACTTACACTCATATCCCTTAATATCTCTTGGTCAGGGTAGGTTTGTCAGAATACTCATTTCTCCTTTTTGCCACTGCCAGGCTTTCCCTCTACCACCATCACTATAACCTCTGTTTCTGTTAGGTTCCTGCAAATCATATTTGTAAACTAATCAAGATCCTGGTAGCCATTATCTACCATCTTCTAGGACATTCTCTCCTTATTACCTAGTCCACAGTCTTTCTCTCCTATACAACTCCTACCCTTATATAGAAGACATCAAAAATAAACTGACATTCTCTCAAACACCCTAAATTTCAAGATCTTCTACTTATTCAGTTCCCAGGACTTATTTCTTATTTTGCTTATTCTAAAAACATAGAGATAGTCATACCTTTGATTGTGCCATAAGCCACAAATGTTCCAGGTCCATGTTCATAAAGTCTGAAATTCCTTTATCTGATCATATCCCTTCACCTTTCCCTCTGTCTTGCAACCTCAACCCTATTCTTCATCATCATTATGAACTTCAATTCCTTCTCCCTATTCTACTTCACAGGCCATGGATGCCTGTACTAGTTATACTTTCCTCCCTTCCCAGTCTTGACCACTTGGGGAGCCAGTTTGATCCTACACTATCCTCTTCTGTTGAGTTCTTTGGCCCTTTATTCTATTAAAGATCTTGCCCTGACCAGCACCAACTTTGGATTGCTTCCACTATTAGGAATTTATGTGTTATTGAACAGAACTAAAGAAAATCACAAAACCATGCTGACTAGGTTCACTACAAATTTTTGTTACATAAGCTTAAACGGTCCCTTATTGTGATGGGGAAAACCTTTTATACCTCCCTGGTTGATTCATCCCACTCACCACAACAGCTTTTCCAAATATTTTCATCGCTATCAAAACTTCCATGGCACTCCCTCCATACTCTCTCAGCTGAGAACCTTCCCTCATACTTCATTGAAAAAAACTGAAGCTAGTAACATAAAGAAGCCTCTTCTCTCCTCTGCATCTTGCATCACTCAGATGTCTTCCACTACTATCTCCTCCTTCACTCTGATCTCACTTCAAGAGGTGGTGCTTCTCTTGGCTCAGGTAAACCTCTCTTTGTACTCAGGTGATCACATTCCACCATGTCTTCTCCAGCAGACTGTCCCTGCCTCTATAATTCTTACTCTACCACTTATCTTGAATCTCCTCCTCTCTACTGGCTGCTTTCGTATTGCCTAAAAACACACATATATCTCCCATATTCTGAGAAAAAAACTTTAATTTATTTGTACATTCAGACAGCAATCATCTATATCTCTCTTCCTTTTTGTTGCAAAACTCCTTGAGAAGGCCTATGTGGTGCCTTTCTTCTAACTTTCTTCTTAAGTCTTTGTAATCTAGCTTCTGATCATACCATTCAACTAAAATTACTCTCTCCAGAGTTACCAATGATCTCTCTCTTTTAAAAATGTTTAATATTTTGCTTTTCCCAATTACATATAAAAACAATTTTTATCATTTAAAAAAATTTGATTCCAAATTCTCTCCACTCCTTCACTCCCCTCACCCCTCATTGAGAATGTGAGCAATTTAATAGAGGTTATACATGTGCAGTCATACAAAACATATTTTCACTTTAAGTCACATTGAAAAAGAAAGCAGAGACAAAAAAGAAAAATCAAGTAAAAACAGCATTCTTTGATCTGCCTTCAAACTCTATCAGTTGTTCTTCCAAAGGCTGATAGCATATTTCATCATAAGTCCTTTGGTAATAGTCTTGGATCATTGTATTGCTGAAAATAGCTAAGTCATTCATAGTTGATCATTTTACAGCATTGCTGTTTCTGTATGCAATGTTCTGCTGGTTCTGCACATTTTGCTTTGCATTAGTTCATGTAGGGTTTTTCCATTTTTTTCTGAGAGCATTCTGCACATCATCTCTTATAATACTACAATATTCCATTATAATCATATATCACAACACATTCAGTCATTGCTCAATTGATGGGCATACCCTCAGTTTCCAATTCTTTGCCACCAAAAAAGAGCTGCTATAAATATTTTCACACATATAGTTCCTTTTACTTTTTTAAAAAATTTCTTTGGAACACAAATCTAGTAGCAGTATTGCTGGGTAAAAGGGTCTGCATTATTCTATAGCCCTGTAAGCAAAGTTCCAAATTGCCTTCCAAAATGGCCATGTACAAGGCCAAAAGGAATGCATTAATATCTCAATTTTATCACATCCCTTCCAACATTTGTCATTGTCCTTTTCTGTCATATTTAGCCAATCTTATAGGTGTGGGGTGGTACCTTAGAGTAATTTTAGTTTGCATTTAATTTGCATGTCTAATCAGTGATTTAGATCTTTTTTCATATAACTATAGATAGCTTTTATCACTTTACTGAAAATTGCCTTTTCTTATCATTTGACCATTTATCAACTGGTAAAGGTCTCTTATTTTTATAAATTTGACTCAGTTCTCTAAATATTTTAGAAATAAGACCTTTGTCAAAGAAACTTGCTATAAAACTTTTTACAGTTATGATTACTATTTCTCTCCATTCTATTTTCCTGTACTTGTCCTGTTATTTCTCCCCTTTCACCCTATCCATCCTCAAAATTGTTTTGTTTCTGAATACTGCCTCTACAAATCCACTCTGTCTTCTCTCAGTCCCCTTCCCCCTTTCTTCTACCCCCTCTTCTACTACTTTTCTGAACAGGAAGATAGATTCCTATATTCAGCTGAGTGTGTATGTTGTTCCCTCTTTGAGTTAATTCCAATGAAAATAAGGCTCAAGCTCCCCCTCTCCCTTCTTCATTTTCCTCTCCACAGTAAAAGCAATTTTGGACTCTATTATGTGAAATAATGTACCCCAATCTGCCTCTCCCTTTTCCCTTCTCCTAGTGAATTACTCTCTCACCCTTTCATTTTATGTTTTTAGATATCATTCCATCATATTCACCATACACCCATGTACTCTGTCTAGGTATATTCCTTCTACCTGCCCAAGTAATGAGAAAGTTCTTATGAGTTAGAAGCATCATTGAGTAGGAATGTAAACAGTTTAACTTTATTGAATTCCTTGTTTTCTCTTTCCTGTTTTCCTTTTTATGCTTCATTTGAGCCTTGAATTTGAAAGTCAAATTTTCTGTCAACCTCTGGTCTTTCTCAGGAATACATGAAAGTCCTTTATTTCATTGCATATCCATTGTTCCCCTGGAAGATTATACTCAGTTTTGCTGGATATGTGATTCTTGGTTATAATCCTAGCTCCTTTTCCCTCTAGAATATCAGATTCCAAGACCTTCAATCTATTCAATTAGAAGCTGCTAAGTCTTGTGTTAGCATAACTGTGGCTCCATGATGTTTGAATTGTTTCTTAATACTTGCAATATTTTCTCCTTGACCTAGGAGCTCTGGAAAGTGGCTATAATATTCCTGGGAGTTTTCATTTTTGGTCTCTTTCCAGAGGTAAGTGGTGAATTCTTCCCATTTTTATTCTACCCTCTAATTCTTGGGCATTATGGCAGTTTTCCTTGATAATTTCTTGAAATATGGTATCCACACTCTTTTTTATCATTACTTTCAGATAGTCCAATAATTCTTAAATTATTTCTCCTGGATCAATTTTCTAGGTCAGTTATTTTTCCAATGAGATATTTTATAATTTCTTCTATTTTTTCATTCTTTTGATTTTTATTGTTTTTTGATGTCTCATGGAGTCATTACCTTCAACTTGTGCAATTCTAATATTTAAGGATTTTTAAAAATTTTTATTAAGTTTTTGCACCACCTTTTCCAGTTGGCCAATTCTACTTTTTAAGGAGTTCTCTTCAGTGAATTTGTGTACATCTTTTTCCATTTGGCCAACTCTGCTTTTTAAGGACTTCTTCAGTGGATTTCTTGCTCCTTTTTTTTTTTTTTATCATTTGGCCAATTCTGTTTTTTAAGGTGTTATTTTCTTAAGTAATTTTTGTGCCTCTTTTACAAAGCTGTTGACTCCTTTTTCATGATTTTCTTACATCACTCTCATTTCTTTTCCCAATTGTTCCTCTACCTCTCTTATTTGATTTTTAAAATTCTTTTAGGGTTCTCCCAGGAAATACTTTTGGACTTGAGATCAATTCATATTTTTCTTTGAGGCTTTGGATGTAGGAGTTTTGTCTTTGTTGTCTTATGAGATTGTGTTTTAATCTTTCTTGTCACCATAGTAACTTTCTATAGCCAGGTTCTTCTTTGTTGTTGTTTGCTCATTTTTCTAGTGTCTTTATTGACTTTTAACTCTATGTTAAAGTAGGGCTCTGCTCCAGGGTGGAGGGGGCACTGTCCCAACTTTCAGCTCTTTCTTGCTGCTGATCTCAAAGTTGGTTCTGAGCCTTGTAGGTTTTCAGTTCTTTCAAGATGGTATGATCTAAGGAGAGGTTTGGCCACTAATTTCCATTTGTGAGGGAACAGAAATGCTGTTTTCTTCCCTGGAACTGTGATCAGGGATCCCACTCCCCTGTAACCACAAGCTCTTATGTGATAGTGCTTCTCCATGCCCTGGGACTACTACCCCAGACTGTGACTCAGATCCACATATGGGCAATGCAATAGAGACTTGCACCCAGTGCCAGCAAATGGACTTCTACACTCCTTCTGACCAGTTGCCTAACCTGATTATAGTCTGTGTACTGAGACCTCCAGAAACCACTGCCGCCACTGCTCTGCTACTGCTGCTGCTGTTGATTCAGTCACCTCCAAGGCATGTTGCTGATTTACTGGGGTAAGCCCTGCACTGGAGTGCACTCCACTCTTACCTCAGTGTGAGAGACTTTTCCTGCCAACCTTCTAAGTTATGTTGGACTGGAAAATTGTTTCACCCTGTCCTTTTGTGGGTTCTGCCTTTTGTAGGTTCTCCAGAATTCCTTTTGAGGCATTATTTAAAGTTACTTGGAGGGGAATTAAGGAGAATTCCAGTAAGTTCCTGCCCTTTCACTGCCATTTTTGCTCCCCATACACGCCCCCCATCTCTTAATTGCTAAATCTAATGCTCTTTTCTCCACCTTTCTCTTCTTGACTTACCTTCAGCCTTTGACACTGTTTATAACCCTCTTCTCCTTGATAATTTCTTCTCTCTAGGTTTTCCTAACACCACCCTCTCCTTACTCTCCTTCTATCAGTCTGACTCTTCCTTCTCCATCTCTGTTGTTGGATCATCATCCAGGTCATACCCAGTACCACTAATGTCTCTTAGGGGCCTATCCTAGGATAGATGTATGGGTGGATGGATGTATGGATGTATGGATATGGATGATCTTATATTTTACATATGACAGGGAGGCACTGGGGTTTGCTGAATGGGGTAGGAGGTTTATAGGATAGCACAGTGAATGGAACAACAGCCCTAGAGTCAGGAAGACCTGAATTCAAATTTGGACTCAGGAATTTACTAATTATGTGACCCTGGGCAAGTGACTTATTCTGTTTGCCTCAGTTTCCATATCTGTAAAATGAATTGGTGAAGAAAATGGCAAACCACTCCAGTATCTTTGCCAAGAAAACCCCAAATGTAAGTCAGATACAAATGAAACTACTGGACAGTGACAGGGGGTTGATATGGAAAGATCGGTTTTTAGGAAGATTAATTTGACAGCAGAATGAAGGATGGACTAAAGTGGGAAGAGAGATTTGAAGCAGAAAAAAACAACCAGAAAGATAATGAAATAGGTCAGGTATGAGGTGAGGAGAGCCTACACCAGGGTTATGGCAGTGTCAGAGAAGAGAAGGGGTTATATATGAGAAATGTTGAGAAGGTAGAATTGACAGGACTTAGCAATAGATTGGATATGGGAGGGGGTGAGGCAGAATGAGGAAGCTTGGATAGTTACTCAACAGTAATGGGGAATTAGGAAGTGGGGGAGGGTTGGAAAGAAAGATGATGTGTTCAATTTTAGACATGCTGAGTTTAAGATGTCTATGGGACATCCAATTTAAATGTAATCATTTTTTCTCTCCTAAAAGGAGATGTCAGGGAGTTAAAGGTTTTGCTAATGCAATTTCTGACTAATTATCTGTACACTTTGTGTGTGTGTGTGTGTGTGTGTGTGTGTGTGTGTGTGTGTGTGTGAATGTGCCCAAAATTATGCCAACAGCTCTGAGGCTGCAATCCTAGAAAAGGAACATTTGGTTTTGTTCCTTAAGGGCAATGAATTATTACAGTGTATGTATATTTTTTAAAAACACATTTGCTTTCTAGTCACTCCTGGCAGCATGTCAGTTTCTGTGAAGACTGCAGATTATTTGCCTTAGGAAGAACAGAACCAACCTAATGAAGCAGGACAGAAGAGAGCTGAATTGGGAATAATGCTACTGGGGACCTGCGGTGGGGGGGAGATTGGGATTACAAAATGATTGAAAGCTTTTTGAGGTATCATGTTTTGAAGAGGTTTAAAACATCCCTGGTAATCAAACACTCAAAGATAAGTGAAGCAACAGGAAATTTTAACTAAAAACATTCATTGATGCAAAATACAGATACTGCAGGATCAGGCTGTGACTCTTATGAGGCTTCCAAGACTCTGAAAGGAAGAAAAGAAAAAGCACAAATTCGACAAACAATCCTGATGAGTTGTATCCTCCAGAGGAGGAAGACCAGAATGGGGCAAGGACTAGAGAACATGCCATTTGATCATAAATTGAAGGAACTGGAAATATTTAGCCTGGAGAGGAGAGGAGAGACTGAAGGAGAGGAGAGGAGAGACTGAAGGAGAGGAGAAGACTGAACTCAGGTGTATGTAGAACTGTCATGTGGGAAAGGGATTCAGCTCATTCTGCTTGGGCCCCTGAGCTCAGAAAGAGAAATAAAAGGGATAAGTTAGAAGGATGCACATTTGTGCTGGATATGAGGAAAAACATCCTAACCAGCAGAGCTAACTAAATGTAGAATGGGATACTGCATAAGGTAGAGAGTTTTCTATCTCTCATGATCTTTACATAAAACCCTGAATGGTCATTTGTTAGAAGCATTATAGAGAGGCTAGCTCATGAAATCTATATTTGATTATATGATTCTCTAAAGTTGCTACCAGATCTGAGATCCTGGGATTATAGACAGGGGCATGACCAGGATTCTATTCCCCAACAGCCTCTCCTCACTTTTGCTCCTTCTTTTGATTCAGCCTAAGGCATAATATTATCATTCATTTTAAAAAGTATATTGAGGGGCAGCTAGGAGGTGCAGTGGATAGAGCCCTAGAATCAGAAGGACCTGAGTTCAAATCTAGACTTACTATGTGATCCTGGGCAAGTCACTTAATCTCGATTGCCTCCAAAAAATAAAATAAAATAAAAACATATACTAAGACAGTACTTCATTAAGCCCTACAAAAAGCCCTCTAAGGTGGGCAGAGATGATCATTTCTATTTTACATATTTTTAAAAAACTGGAATTCAGAAAGGGAAATGACTTGTACAAAGTCACACTCACTCTTGGTAACTCTAACCCAAGCATTCTGCATTCAAGTTCAGTGTTCTTCCAATTATAAACCTAGTGGGGATGCCTCACTCATTGAAAGAGGAGGCCAGGAAAGTAAAACCAAACATAACATTTATGTGCTCCATCCTTATTTCTTCCTAGACTCTTAAAGTAAGCTGTAAACAATTCTGAACCATTTGGTCCAGTTCCTAATCCTCTTCTCTTCCCTTGTCTCATTGGGACAATGCTGACCAGAATACTGCTCATGTCCTAAGATTTAAGGCTTTGAAAGATGTCTCCCTGTTGCACTACTTTTCTCTAACATTCAATATATTCTGTTTTTAATCTGCAATTCAAAGGTCAGAAGTTTGGTTGAATATGCATCGGTGTGGCTAGACCTGTGGTTCCATACTAAAAAATGTAACTTGGATGCTCACAAATGTTGCAGCTTCCTATCATTTAAATAGTTCCATTCAACTTCCTTGGCATAGAATTAAAGATTCTCCACAATCTAGCACCATTCTATTCTCCAACTTTTTTTTCACACTTCTCATTATAGTGAACAGATTGACCACTGTATAATCACATTAAATTTCTACAGATTTGAAAAAGAATAGACTGCATTCCCTGGCCAAAATTTCTGCAGTGGAAGTAGGTCCGATGGAAAGCCCTCCAGAATGAAGTTCTGAAAGCTAAAGCAGAAATAATTTCATTGAGTATTTTGCCTCTTGTTCTCCTTGATAAAGTTCTCTCCCCTCTATAACATCTTTCACAGAGCATCCAAATAGATATTACAAAAATACGCATCTGACCATTTCATGTCATGCCCAAGGAACTTCAGTGATTTCCTATTGCCTACAGGATAAAAGATTACTTTTTTGTCTGGCATTTAAGGTCCTTCATGGTCTCATTCCAACCTAAGTTTCTAGAGTGACATCACATTATCCCCATAATTTACTCTATATGTTAGCCAAACTAGCCTAATTGTATTTACCCTTATCACTAGAATGCTCTCCCTGTTCACTCTTGGAATCCCCAGCTCCCTTGAAGATTTACCTCAAGTGCTATCTTCAACCATTGCAATAGCTTTTCCCCAACAAAAGTACTTTGTATTTACATCTAAATGCATATATACATATATAAATGTTATATTGATTAAACAGTGAACCTATTTCCCCTAGTAGCTCCTTAAGGACAGGAGCTATTTCATTTTTACTTCATGTTCCTATTATCCATCACATAAGAGACACTTAATAAATGCTTACTGCATTAAATTTCAGAATTGAATTCCAAATGCATTTTAGGGGGAAGGGGAAGAGAGTGAAGATTTGTGCTTTCATTGGATAATAGAACTCCCAAGTCAGAAAATTCTCCTTGGTCTTGAAGATTGGCAACTTGTCCATAAGTTTAAATCTTGAGAGAATTACATGAGCCATCAAGGGGCTGTTACCTGACTGTAGTCACAGTTAATGTATGTCTGACTCCAGGTTCAGCACTCTATCCACAGTGGATCACTACCTCTCTTCTAGGTAAGCCTGATTAAATACTTCTCATCCACAGTTGTGCCTGGCCTTGATGAACAAATGACAAGTAGAACTCTTCATAATATATAAGGAGAAAGTGTTGAAATCAATTAAAACACTGGGCAGCTAAATATTCCCCAGGATCTTGACTCTGCATTAAGTCAGTCTATAGATCCTTATTTAGCATTAACTATATAAAACACCCTATGGCAGGCTCTGTAGGGGGCACAAAGAAATATGTTGCATAGTACCTGTCATAGTAGGGACAAA
This sequence comes from Gymnobelideus leadbeateri, assembly GCA_011680675.1. Taxonomy (NCBI): domain Eukaryota; kingdom Metazoa; phylum Chordata; class Mammalia; order Diprotodontia; family Petauridae; genus Gymnobelideus; species Gymnobelideus leadbeateri. Next base: position 235,517 of record WOXC01003881.1, read on the forward strand.
AGATGTCTATAGTTATTTTTTTAACTGTTGTGCTTTATCTTCCACCCACACTGGTTTGTCTCTATTCAGAATCTCTGCTGATTCTGGCAATCTTTCTTTGCATCACCCTAGACTTCCACATGTTTCTCTTTGGTTTTCTTTTTATTGTTATTTATAGTACATTTTTATATCTTTACTGAGGTGTTTGTAGGGGAACTGAGGTCCTCTAGGTCCTAATATTTTCCCTTCATATGAACAGGGATCATAAATTAAGATAATCTAATTGAATCCCCTTAATTCACAGAGAAGGAAACTGAGGTTAAGTTGCTTGTCCAAAAACCCAGAGATGATTACTCAATTATCACATCAGGTAAATGGCACAAACCAAAGGCAGGAAAGAAGAAAGGAAGGAAGGAAGGAAGGAAGGAAGGAAGGAAGGAAGGAAGGAAGGAAGGAAGGAAGGAAGGAAGGCTTGGAAAAGTTGAGATCTTAAGGACAGTAGTAGGGGAAGGGGATACTTTATTATAAAATACTGGAGAAAAGTCAAGTTTGATTTGTGTGCATGAAAAATATCATTCAAGAGAGAGCAACAGAAACTAACCAAGGTCCAGACACTAATTAATTTCTCACTGTCCTTACTGCTCTCCCCCTCACGTCCTGCCCTCCACCCTTCCTGGGCCTGTGTGGAGCATTCAAGGAGAATCATTAGCTTCAGAACATTCTATTTAAAACAAAAGTACTTCTAAAGATAGTTGCAGATATATGACGTAAATCATTCTGGGTTCATTTCCTGGCCCTCATTACTCACATATTCAGTAACTAAAATGGACTACACTTTCATGGCTCCTGACTATAAATGATGTCATTCATGGGTCATTGGTTGAATTAATCTGATATAAAATGACTAAATTAAAAATCTGTAGGTTGGGCTCTTAATGTGTTTTGGTAAAGCAGTAGCAGAGGATTGAAGGCTTATTAAAGAAAAAAAAGGAAGACTGGAAACTGGAAAGTTAATGCTGTAGAAAGCAGTGGATTACAAATGAAATCTGATTATACAATATGTAGAGACCTCCAAACCAAGACAACCTGGGTTCAAGTTCAGCTACTAACAAATAATAGATGAGTGACTGTGGGCAAGTCATTTAACCTCTCAATATTCTAGGTAACTGAGACTTTTAGTTGCAGAACACATACTATCTACATTTGTAGAGGGGATTTTCTCAACTGATAAAATCTCAGGAATGGATTAAAAAACAAAATCCAGAGAACAGCTTTGTGAAAGAAGGAAAATTAACCTGGGCTGAACTAAATTTAGTCTTCAGTTTTATAAAGCTTGCCTGGGCTCAGCTCCCTGGTACTATTAACAATCAACAAGTTTTTCAGTGCCTACTTTGTGCTAGGTAGAGTGCTAGGTGTAGGTCTCAACTTGGTCATTGATAATATTGCTACTCATAATTTTTTTCGACCACAAATAAAGATTAATATTTTATCTTTATAATATATACAAAAAAAATCCAATTTAACACAAATATAATGTAATGAACAGGAGTAAAAATTTGTATCTTTTTGTTTGAATAGACAGAGAATTATTTATTCATCCACAGCTAAAATATAGTAAGAAGCAAGATAAGTCTTAGAAGCATAGTATCATGGTTCTCAAGCTGTAAGAAAGACCTGAGGGACCATCTGGTCCTGTGATTTTACAAATAGTAAGAGATATGTTGAGAACTTGAAGGGACCTCAGACACTGTCCATTTTGTTTTTTGTTTGTTTTTGGAGGGGCTAGGCAGGGCAATTGGGGTTAAGTGACTTGCCCAAGGTCACAGGGCTACTACTAAGTGTTAAGTGTCTGAGATGGGATTTGAACTTAGGTCCTCCTGACTCCAGGGCCTGTGCTCTGCGCCACCTAGCCACAGGGTCTCCACCACCTAGCCACCTCTGACACCATCTATTTTGACCTCTTCTTTTTATTGATCAGGTACCTGTGGCCCAGAAAAGTTAAGTGAATTGCTCAAAGTCATATAGGTAATAAACTATAAGCCTATAAGTGGTAGAATCTGAACTCAGCTCCTCTGTTCTAGAAAATACCTTAACTGTTTGAGTTCAGATAAAGTAAGAACAAAGATATCATATTGGTCATTGTAAGTCGAATCATTCTCACCTTGCACTATCTAATATACTTTAAACTGTTCTATTAAATGACAATGTGCCACTATTTAGTTTCATAAAGGGCCCACATGTTAATAACTATAGCCTCTGCCATCCTGTCCTCACTGGCATTTGCTGAACAGTTGTGTACTTAATGGTCTCTAATAGAAGAAGACAGGGAAATTTGAAAGATGGCTTTAATAAAGCCTGCATGGCTCTGTAAACATCCATCCATCCATCCCCATTAAAGATAAATGTGCCTTTCCTTAGTTAACTTCTTAGCTTCTAGACAAAGCATAATAATCTTCAGCAGATATAGGTTGGCCCAGAAAGTAAGGACATTTAAATACCATTGGAGTCATTTGGAAATATGAGGAAGCACGGTTTAGAAGAAAGATTGCTGGACTGACAGGCTCATATGATCACAGAATGAGAGCCAGAAGACATCCTAGGAATTATCAAGTCCAACCCCTCCCCCTTATGTTACAGAGGAAACTGAGGCACAGAGACTTGACATGTCTCTCAGTATGCATCTGAGCATTAGCAAGTATCTGAGGCAGGATATGAACCTAGGTATTCTTGACTTCAAGTTCATCCCTATCCAAAAGCCTTGGGTGTGAGTATCAGTTCTGGCAGTTATTAGCTATGTAGGTACATAGAATCACAGTTTATGTCTGAAAAGGGGCTTAGAGGTCTTCTGCTCTTTTCTACTCATTTTGAAGGTGAGGAGCCTAATGCCCAGAGAAGGAGGAGTAGGCTGGGTAGGATCCCACAGGTTGTAACAGGGACGGAGCTCCTCTATCTCTTAACAAGTAAAATATACTTGTATCACTATCTCTGAGGGCTTCAGGGAGAAAATAATTCTGTAAAACTTTAAAATGCTACAGGAGTCATTATGTTCATTATTCTGATTCTCTGGTTTAGTCAAGTTTGAAGTTAGATGTTACAGACTCAGTCTTCTAGTTGTACTCCTTGATCAGTCCTATACATGGACCACGAGAGTGAAAGGATTTCCAGACATATAAATGTTGAGAAGGTCACAGGTCCTGCCTTGATGAAGCTGTGGTCTGGAGCATGTTTCAAACATCTAAAAGACTCAGGCACTGCTCCAAGACCAGCCTGTTTGAGGAAGAGACAAGACTGACAAGTACAATTCCAGTGGTGAACTAGGAGATAGCAATTTGAGCTAGGGAGAATTGTTTAAGGATAAGAGATGTGAGAAGAGGCCCAGCTTCCTCCCCATCCTTCCTTGGTCAACTTCAGAAGATTGGGCTTCTCATTAACATCCTAACTGAATGTCCAGAACATCAGGTACACCATAATTAAGATAATCTCCATGAAGGCTCCAGAAAGGAGGGAAAGAACTTCTAGGACTGATGAAGGCTGACCTTCTCACCTTGAAGGTTAGCTGACAGACTCAGATGCCACATGGGTTATGAAAACAGTGTGACAATAATGGCCCACAGTTCCAAAGGAAACCCTGGGATCCACTGCTGTTGAAGTGATACTTTCACCCACAGAACGGCACAGAGAAGCTAACCTCCTGCTGAGGACAGCCCAGCAGCCCTGCAGGGAGCGGCCAGCACAGCGCTCTGAGAGCAGGCAGCACAGCGCGCTGTGAACCGACAGCACAGCCCACAGAGCCGAGCCCAGGTCCACGGTTTTAGCCCCAGGGTGGCCGGGCCTTCAGCCGGCTGGAGGGACCCCAGAACACCAGCAATTGGGGCGATTCCAGAATTATCAGCACAGATATGCCTAGGACAAAGTGAGAGGTTAGTGCCCTATGGACTTTGGGACCAGTATTTGGGGAACACGTGGCTTTCTCCCCTGGGGGCAAAAAGCTGCTGAAGAAACAGCTGCACAGAAGCCATTTTGCAGCATCAGTAGTGGCTCTAGCTCCTGGTCTGCGAACTGTAGGAAGATCCAGCAATCAGTCTGGGGGTTAATCGCTTTTGCTTTAAACTGCCTGGATCTGGATTGTGGTCTGGGGGGGGGAGTTTGGGGTGGGTATCCAACTTGCCAGAGTGGGTGGAGGCTTTACAGGGGCCACCCAACTGGCGGAAGTTGTGAAGACCCCACGTTTGGGCGGAAGCTCCCCTGTCTGGTGGCAGAGTCCTACTGTGGCAACAAGCCCAAAAATCAAGTAATTAAGTGGCAACATGCCTAGGCAAATGAAACAAAATAAACAGAAAAGTTCAACATTGGACTCCTATTTTAGGGGCAAAGAGGCTCAAAGCATGGAGGAGGACTGTGAGGTCAGAACTCCTGCACCAAAAGCCCCAAATGAAAATACAAGCTGGCTACAGGCCATAGAGGACCTTAAGAAGCAGATAAGAGAAGTGGGGGAAAATTTGGGAAGAGAAATGAAAAAGATGCAAGAAAAGTATGAAATGACAGTCAACAGCCTGACTGAGGAAAATAACACCTTAAAAAATAGACTAACTCAAATGGCAAAAGAGGCTCAGAAAGGCAATGAGGAGAAGAATGCCTTAAAAAGTCGAATTTGCCAGATGGAAAAAGAATCTCAAAAGCTCACTGAGGAGATTCATTCCTTCAGAGTTAGACTGGAGCAAATGGAAGCTAGTGACTTTATGAGAAATCAAGATACTATTAAACAGATCCAAACAAATGAAAGAATAGAAGGCAATGTGAAATATCTCATGGGAAAAACCACTCACCTGGAAAATAGATCCAGGAGAGACAATTTAAAAATTATTGGACTACCTGAAAGCCATGATCAAAGAAAGAACCTAGAAATCACCCTTCAAGAAATTCTCAAGGAAAACTGCCCTGATGTTTTAGATCCAGAGGGCAAAATAGAGGTTGAAAGAATCCATAGATCACCTCCTGAAAAAGATCCCAAAAAGAAAACTCCCAGGAATATTATAGCCAGGTTCCAGAAACCCCAGATCAAGGAGAAAATACTACAAGCAGCCAGGAAGAAACAATTTCAATATTGTGGAAACACAATCAGAATAGCACAGGACCTGGCAGCTTCTACACTGAGGGATAGAAGGGCATGGAATATGATATTCCAGAGGGCAAAAGAGCTGGGAATGAACCCAAGGGTCACCTACCCAGCAAAACTGAGTATCTTGTTTCAGGGGAAAATATGGTCATTCAGTGGAATAGAGGACTTTCAAGCATTCTTGATGAAAAAAACAGAGCTGAATAGAAAATTTGACATTCAGACACAAGAAGCAAGAGACACTTGAGAAGGCAATCAAGGAAAAGAAATCAAAAGGAACTTATCAAATTTGGACTATTTACAGTCCTACATGGAAAAACAATAACTGTGTTTGATGAAACCTTTCTCATTATGAAAATAATTGAAGAAGGGTACATGGCATATGTTTACAGGTATACATGGATAGAGGGCACAGGTTGAATTTGATGGGAAGGGATGATTATTTTTTTTTTTAGAGGGCAATTGGGGTTGGGTGACTTGCCCAGGTTCACGTGGCTGGGTTTTTGTTTGTGTGTTGGGTGTCTGGGGCCAGATCTGAGCTCGGGTCCTTCTGGCTCCAGGGCTGGCTCTCTGCTCGCTTCGCCACCTAGCCGCCCCAAGGAAAGGATGACTCTTAAGGGGTGAAGTCAAGAGGTGAGGGAGGAAAGTGGCAAGAGGAGATGGAGAGAGACAGGGTAGGGCAAACTATCTCATGTAGAAGAGGCAAGGGGAAGTAGTTGCAGGGGAGGGGAAAAACAGGAAGGCAAAAAGGCAAAAGCATATTCTCACTGAAGTTGGCTCAAGGAGAGAATCACATACATACTAAATGGAATATCTTACCCTCACTCACTCTCCTGAGTAGGGGAAAGGGGCATGAGAGGGGGGATGATGGAGAGGAGGGCATTCTGGGGTGAGGGGAGGTTAGAAGTACCCACTATCAAAGAGGGACAGGATCAAAGTAGGGAATGGACCAGGTGGGAGGTGAGAGGGGTGGGAGGGAAATATAAGCAGTCTTTTACAATATATCTACTATGGTAATGTTTTGCATAGATATACATGTACAACATATACTGAATTGCTTACCTTCTCAGAGGGAGTGGGTGACAGGGGAGAAAGGGAATGCATCTGAAAATCGAAGTTTTAAAATTAAATGTTTCATAAGATGTCCAGGCAGTGGGGCTCAGAGATTCACCTTGCCCTAATGGCAAAGTCGAAGGGGGTATGGGAGAAGATATGGGAGAGAGCAGATTGGATGAGGGGATATCTGGTGGGACTGCTATTCTGGGGTGGTGGGTAGGGAAAGAATGGGGGAAAAATGTAACTCATAATCTGGTGGAAATGAATGATGTAAACCAGAAGTTAATAAAGCATTTGTTTAAAAAAAAAAAAAGACTGACAAGTACAGTGCATCGTCTTCTGGGGATGCTCTCCTGCATTACATCTTAAGATTTCAAATACAGTCCTCAGCTCCCTTTCTACTTATACAGACACTAGGGCTAGGGATCTGAAGGGGACAAAGGGGAGCAAAAAAAAGAACAACAGAAGAATACTTGGTTCCTGAAAACTTGTGCTGGTACAATTGATTTATATATTTTAAATGGTTTCATTTTTTAACAAGATGAGGTTAAATGACTTGCCTTTTCATGTCTTGTCTTGACCCTGATTCCTTCAAGGGCCACAAAAAAGTAAAGAAATTATGCAAGTCTCTCTCCATTGTAATAACTTTTTATTTCTATGCTGAATTCAGAACTGTAGAATAAATATCTCTTTGGGCTTAGTTAATACCCTTTCCCTCTCTGGGCCTCAGTCTCCATTTGCAAATGATAGGCTTGAGTAAAGACCTCAAAATCGCTTAAATTTCTTACATTCAATGATTCCATACTAAATAGAAATAGTCTTTCTCTGTCTTCAGTTCTATAAATGTTAAGTAGTTGTCTTTTAAGTGCAAGACACTAGATGCTAAAGATCTAAAAATACCTTGCCTTCAAAGAACTTTTATATTCTACTTGAATGACATAACATACAAAAGATAAGTGAAGACAAAATAATTTGAGGGGAGAGAAAACATGAACTGCTTGTGGACTCATGGAGGGCCTCCTAGAGGACGTGGCACTCAGACCAGATCTCCAAAGAAGAGATGGATTCTTCCAAGTGAACATAAGCCCATTCTACGCTGGGGGGATGACTTCTGCAACTCTCCAGAGAAGGGATAGGACATGGAGAGCTCAGAAACTTGCCAGCAGTTGTTTGGCTATAACATAGTAGATAAAAGGCAGTAACAGGAAATAAAATAGGTAAACCAGAGCCAGATTGCAGAAAGCTTTAAACAGGAATTTTATTTTATCCTGGAAGCAAAGGTCACCACTGAAAGTTTTCAGGTTGGGGAAGGGCAAGGCCTGTGTTTTAGAATGTTTATTTGGTCAGTGGTGTGAAAGGCTAGAGAAGTAAGAGTGGGAGAGATCAGAAGCTAGGAAGAAAAATTAGCAAATACAGCAATACACATGAGAGGTAATGAATGTATGCACTAGAGAGGAAGTTATATGAGAGGAAGAGAAGGCTAACTATGGCAGAAAGAGGACTTGAACCCAGGCTTTTCCTCCTAGCCAGTCTTCTATCGGCTACAACCACGCTGCTTCTCTAAAGTGAAATAAGATATGGGATTTCTTCTGGGTTTTTTTTTTTTTGGAGGGGGACAAAGCTACATAGTGTCCAAACAAAGGGAGGTGAGAGTCTCAATAAGCTCTGTCATAAAAGTATCACGAAGTACAAAGAAGAATCGTGGTCAGTTCTCAGACATAATACGAAAAACAATAAGCCAGAAAGTGACCAGGACAATGAGGGAATTCAAGACCATGCTATATCCGATTTACTTTAAAGAATTAGGGATCTTTAATATGGAGAAGAGAGAGCTTGGTGGGGATAGGATTTCTAGCTTCAAGGATCTGAGAAGTTACTATGTGGAAAAGTCTATGATTTACTTATCTGTAAAATCAGAGTTGGGCTGAATCATCTCTCAGGTACTTTACAGCTCTAAATGCCATGGTCCCATAAGAGCCAGATCCACCCTCTGTAAGGTTCATGCTTTGAACTGTGTTTGAGTGGTTTTCCCAGTAATGAGAGGGTTTCGCTTTGATATATCCATTTTCTCACCTAACTTCCCCCTTGCACAGAGATGAAAGCAGAAGAGGGCACTTGCATAGAGATTGATGTTTGATCAAGGATAGTGCATGGGGCTCTGGATTTGCTGGGAATGAATAGAAATACTGTGTAGCTATCTGGATTAGAATTATGACAAGTCTACTGATTTTGCTCTGTGATGGTGGACAAGCCTATATATGTCCATCTCAAAGGCTGTTATTTCTGTAACACATTCCTACTGTGATGTTCTTTGAGCACAGGGACACTACTTACTTCTCTGTCAATACAACTCTGCCAGTTGTCTTTGGCAACTGTGTAGTGGAGAGACTGGAAGCAAGAAGATCTAATATGAGGCTACTGAAAAAGTCCCAGTGACAGGCAATAAAAATCAACCAAGGGTGGTGGCTAGGGGCGTGCCAAGAACTGGACACACGTGAGGGCTGTTTTGAAGGTAGACCTGACGAGAGATTGGGTGCGTCCAAATGTGTCTCTGACTGGCCGTGTTGGGAATGGGATTGCAGGAGGTCTCTCAACAGTTTTGATTCTGTAGCATAAAACCAGCTTTCTCTGTCTCATTAGCTCTGTTCGTCAAGGGCACTGACCGGCTCTTACACATTATGAAGGCCAGCTCTGTACCAGCTATTCAGACCTAAGGACTAGAGTATTATAACAGTCACTATCTTAGAGAGAGGGCTCTGGTTAGATAAATATGAGACGTTAGCAGTAAATATGTGTGAATTTTGAGAGTGAACAAAGTTTCAGGATAAAATTCAGATAACAATATAGAGAGAATTACTACTCTGAATGGATATGTATGTTAGTATTTACTCTTACATATACAGATATATTACTACATATTATACTAGACATATGTGTAGATTTTGCCTATACCTATATATGCACAAGCAACTTATGGAAAATGTATTTATATAAACATATATGCATTAAATAATTAATTATGCTTATTAGGCTTATGTATATTGTGTATATATACATAGTGTTGTATGTATATTACTATGTATATGCCTCTAGGTATATATTTATCTGTGCATGTATCAAATATCACATGTGTATATTACACATTATCATGTATACAGATCTATACCACTGTGTGCAGAAGCATGCATATTACTTTATTGTGTATATATGTATACACTGTAAATTACTATATATGTACATCTATAAGTACATGCTTAGAGAAACATACTACTGTATGTGTATGAACATCACAGTGTGGGGAGCCAAAGAGGCCGGATCCATGACTCGGATAATTACCCCAACAATAGTGGACTGTAATATTAAAGAGCTCTTTGAGATGTGACTTTTTTATTAAGTTAGTTCCTGAGTTCCTTGTTCTGGGTTACACTTAAAAGGATGTTGTTTGAGTTCTGAGACCAATAGGCTCTTCCCCAAGACTTTAGTTATCCTTAGATGGCTGACTCCTATGCAAATATCCTCCCTGCTTTGGCTTAGACCTTGAAGCCAGATCTCCAGAGCATCCTTTGTAATGTGACTGCATGAGAAAGGAGTTAACTGGCTCTTCCTAAGACTCTCTGGCACCTAGAGAACAAAGCCTTTTCAAATTATCTATTCTGTGCTACTTCCAGGATACAGCAGACTAAGGTAATGATAAGAAGACTTGAGTCCCCTTCCTTTGTCTCATTGCTCTATAAACACCTTATACTAGGAATCAATAAATGGAGTTCATCATTCTTCCTTGAAATACCCACATGGCCTGGTCATTTCTTATTCACGTCTCCAGTCACGCTTAAGTGCTGGACACTGAGCAGCCAACGACATTACAGGTATATGCACACATTATGTTGTCATACAATACAGGTATGTGTATGTAATAGATGAATGTATATAGATATGCTATATATGCAATGTGTATTTATAAGTATGTAAATGTCTATATAGAAATGTTACTTCCTATACTTATGGAAATATGCACCTGTTATCACATATACATATCTATAGATATAGGCTATCATGCCTTGTGGTTTGCATATAGACCTGTAGAAATATATTACTATATATATATATATATATATATATATATATATATATGTAAGCAAACATATACATTATAGGTATCAAACAAGAAGCATTTTCAAACAATTAATCTATGTGGGACACTGGGGATACAAAGACAAAACAACAACAAATACTCCTGCCCTAGGGGAGGTCACAAGACCAAATACATATGAATTTTGAACAAAATAAATAGAAAATACATACAAAGTAATTGGAAGGAGAAGGGATTAGCAGCTAAGTGGGGATCAAGAAAGGCTTCGTGTAGAAGGGAGTATTTAAGTTATTTCATATAGATCTTGTTATACATGCACAGATATGCCTAAAGGAAAGTAACATACATATTACTATGTATAGATTCATGCGTGTAATATATAATGTATACACATCTAGGCTACATGCATAGCTATCAGGCATAAATATATGTTACTGAATGTTTATTCATGTGTATGTTTTGCAAGTCAGATGGTATAGAAAATAAAGAAAAATACAGAAGGGATAAAAATATAGAAAAATAGACACCTAGCCTCAGAGGTTGTAAAATCATGGTTTAACGTCTGCCTATTACAGACAACATACTGGCTGTAGGACTCAAAGCAGGTCATTTCAATTCTTAGTGCCCCAGGCAAGTGGCAAAGAAGGTGTTGATATACTCCCTCCTGCAGAGGGAGTTTCCTAGCTGGGAATCCCTTAAAATAATGAAACTTCACGTCTAGACCATGTACACATATATTACATATAAGCACACCACAATGCATTTATATGCATGTGGATCTATGCACACATGTGCACACATGTGTTACTATACACATGCCATACATGGAGATACAAATGTACATTACATAATAGGAAGATATATAGACATATATTTTCAAAATACATATATGTACATGTGTAGCTATATGTATGTGTGTATGCATGAAGGTATATATGGATAACTGGTAGGCATATTACTATAGATGCACATATTTATGCATCATGTTATACACATAAGATACTGGTTCAATGTCCCAGGAACAGAAAGCACCACTTTGTTGTAAAACAAAACCAAGATGAAAACAATCCTGATTCTTTCAAATTTCCTTTGAGGACTTGGTATTTGAGACACATTCTGTGATGTACTTCTCTCTGACCTCAAACACTTTGATTTTTTTTTTCAAGTTAACATAAAAGACAGAAAACTCTCAGATTTGTCTTCTGCACCAAGAGCCTGAACTAGATCTGAATTCTGTACTGGCACAGAGAAATTAGTTGCTATTCAGATAGTCAGAAAGAGAGGAATAAAGGCCAGTTGCATTAAAGATGGCCTACCCCAGTGGGAGGCCTTGGTCTTTGACTCTTTATTTAAGAAGATATTTAGTTCCTGTGGTTCCCCAAGAGTCATGGAAAGGCACTCTTTGATTTCTTAAGTTCAAGACTGCCACCTTTACTCCCCTTTATGACATGGGCACTAAAGTCAAGGACCTGAATTGCTGTGTAGAGGGTTTAAAACAAATGCTTCAATTTTCCATTTTCAAAATGAGAATCAATGGCAGCAGAGAAGAAAAATCAATGTTAGGCACTCTTTAAGGAGACACCTTGAGGCAATAAATCAGAAAAAGCAAAGCCAAAGATGGAAGTCACTAGCAGGCAGGGCCTAACACACCTTGTGTCATCCACACCACCACCACCCCAGCTCCAGAAAGGGCTTCAAACAAAGAAGAGGTGTCACCTCCCTTCCCTGGCAATCAGTCCTATGCCAGTTACCCTGATAGTACTTTTAACAGCACTAAAGGAAAAAGAGAAATTGTACAATATGTATAAAAATCTCTCTTATCTATCAAGGAATTGGGGTAAAAAAATGCCCATCAATTGGGGAATAGCTTAACAAACTATGGTGCTAGAATGTAAAGAAATATATAAGAAACCACCATTAAGAAGAAATCAGAGAAGCATGGGTAGACTCATATGAACTTATGGAAAGTGAAGTAACTAGAACCAAGAAAACAATTGACTTTGTTGTTATCGTTGTAGTGTCAGAACAGTGTTAAGGAAACTGAAAGCCTTGTGATTTGACCAAAGTCGAATGAAGAAGAGTTGAAAATATGTACCTCCCTCTCCCAAGTCAAGAATTATAAGTAAAATATATTACATATGCTCTCAGATTGCTTCTTTTCCCAAAAGTGTTGACAAACTTCAGCCCAACAGTTCTGGTGAACTAAAGTCTTATCACACATAGGGGGAGAATAAATATGTTACTGACCATGCTGGATATAATGGCTCTCTGAATTCTGAGAGGCCAGGTCCAGAACAGAAGGTTTCTGAAAAGAGCAGTAATTTCCCATGTAATAAAAATGGTGTTGTCAGTCAAAACCAAAATCCTTCCTTCCAACTTCCTGGTATTTTGGAATAAATACTTAAAGTGGTTGGAATATAATGCTGGCTTTCCTGTTGATAACATACAACTGTGAGCACAGTTGTTAACTCTTGCTTTTATGACATGATTTTATAAGTCATATACAAGTTAAAACAATGATGCAACCATAAACTTTTTGTTTGTTCTGAGTTTGCTAACCTGATATGAATAAGAAAAGCCCTTATTCATGAGAAAAGAGTTAGATATAATAAAGATTCAAAAAACTCATAGATTGTTAGGACTATAAGAGTACTTAGAAATCACTTAATCCAACCCCTTCATTTTATCTATGGAGACACCAAGGCTAAGAGAGGAGGATGGGATAGTACAGTATAGTGTTTTGGAGCTTTAATAGTCCTTAGAGGCCACATTGAAAGATAATATGATCTAAAAGAAAGATTAGTGAAGACACCTGAGTTTGAATTTTGCCTTTTGTAATTGCTACCTATGTGGACATTGCCAAGTTGTCTAACTTCTTCAATCATCTAGAAATGATAATACCTGTGTTTCCACATGACTATTATAAAGGTCAAACAAGATAACACTGAATTGAATTATAGGACCACAGATTTAGAACTAGAAAGGATTTCAGAGAACATCAGTTGAAGTTTCTCTTTTTGTAAATGAGGAAAGTGAGGCCTAGGGAAGTTAAGTAATTTACCCAAGTGCACACAGTAGCAAAAATTTAAGGTAGGATTTGAACTGAGGTTCTCTAATTCTTTCCATTGTATCATTCTATTTTCTCAGTAATACTTTACAAATCTGAAAACTCTATACAGGTAATATCTATTATTACTATCTAGTCTAATCACATCATTTAATAGATGGGTAAACTGAGAACTAGAGAAAAGAAAAGACTCACCCAAGTTCACACAGCTAATTGTGGTAGAGCTAAATTAGAATCCAAGTCACTTTACTCTTGATCCAAACTTCCCCTAAAACATGTATAAACTTCCATCTTTCCTTTGAATTATAAAGCAACTCCTTAGGGAATCCATCCAAGCTCAGCCCTCTCTCCACTCCCCATTTAAGTTTTCTTTCAGGTATCAAAGGGTTAATGCTCCCAGTGTCTGGGAGTCACTTTATGACTCCCAGTCACTGAAGAGCTTCCTTAACTAGTAGAAGCTGACCCCTTTCTTAACAGCCCATAGCAACCAGGCATGGCATTCACAAGACCCTGAAAGAAAGGAAATTACTAATGGAAACACCAACATCTCCTATGGCCACCACCCTACTTGTGATCCTAATCACCTCTTTCCTAGAAATAGCTCACAAAAATCATTTACGCCTCTCCATTCCCTCATTCTTCCTATTGCTTCCTCTGTAAAAAGGGGGTAGTAAAAAGTACCTGCCTCATAGGGTTGTTGTGCGGATCAAATGAGATAAGAGATATGAAATGTTTTTCAAACCTTAAATCTCTAAGTAATTGTTAACTGTTGTTATTATGAAATGTTTCATTTTTTCATTTCTGAGATATACTGGCTGTTTATATCTGGGCCAGTCATTTACCCTGTAGTCTGAAAAGCTTTAAGCAATTTTCTTAAGACTAGAAGTTACAAAGAAGATGCAATCTGCATTGATAGAGGGAATTTCCTTGCCTGTCAGTTTCCTATATCAATGAAAGGTTGAATTCCTGATGTTATTGTCATTATTATTATTGCCAGAGTTTGAATAAACCAATGCCTTTCTCATCATAATCATATTAATAAAAATTGATATTTATGCTGTGCTCTAAGTTTTGCAAAGCACATTATAGTTGGTATCTTATTTAGGCTTCCCAACAACTCTGTGAAAGAAGATCCTATTGGCAGCTAGATGGCATAACGGATAGAGCCTTGGATTTGAAGGAAGATCCTACCTCAGGAATTTTGTATCTGTGTAACTCTGTGAGCAAGTTAGTTGACAGCTTCAGTGTTCCCTAGCGATGATGATGGTGATGGTGATGATGATGATGTAGATGTATTGGAATCCAGGTCTCCTGTCACCAAGTTCAGAGGTTTTAAGCACCAAATTATATTTTTATTCTCCTACTCGAAAAATACTGAATGGTTTCCCATTATCTTAAAGAATGAAACCTAAATTCTCCAGCCTGGTATTCAATCTGATCCTGACTTCCAGTCTCATCTCACATTATTCCTCTTCACATACCCTGTAACTAAAACATACTATAGTACATATGGTCATCTAAAGAAGCCCTGTGGTTTCTAACCCCTATACTCTTGTTCATATCATTCTCTCCATGTAGAATGTCTTTCCCTATATTTCTGCTTCTTTGATGGCTGTCCATTCTCTTCATTCATTCTCCCCGTCCCCCAACAGCTGTCCACCATTTCTTTTTCTTTCTCCTACCTCTTCTGAAACTGATCACATAATACTGTTGTCTGTATCCATTTCTTACCAACTTGCCAATATGAGAAGTTTTGGAAGAGCAGCGGCTGAGTCTTAATCTTCCTTGTATCTAGCATAGGACTTAAAACTCAATAGGTCCTTAATAACTGCTTGTTGAATGTAATGAAACAGAACTAAAAAGGATATACTAGAAAGGTAGAAGTCTATTACTCATCTTGGCAAATTAACAAAACAATATCCTGGCCCAGAGCTTTCTGCCTTCACAGATAAAAGTGTCAAATTGGTTGTCCCATGGATTAGTGTGGATAGGGTAACTAATGAAGTTCTTCCCATGATGCCACACTTTCATTATGTCTTTATTTCTTGCTAACACAACCTGAATCACAAGGCTCATACTATGCACTGAGAGTGGACCAACAACAAGACAGTACCAAGATGTCTCTGCTTCCCCGAAAGGTAGGCTGCCCAATATGTATTTCTTGCATTACTGAAAGATTACTACAGTTTTTTCACTGAGACTAGTTCACCAGTTGATGAATATGTGTAGTTGACAACACTTTCCAACATTTACCACTATGAAAATGACTCCCTAATTCCCTAATTTTTATATGTATTTATTTGTATCTATACATAGGTGCATGCATGTATATGTGTGTATGTATGTATATATGTACATATATATATTTATATACATACACATATACACATATATTCTATATACAAATACACACACACATTCCTTATTTCTCTCTGGAAATGTAGTCTTCCATTTCCAACTGCCTACTAGGCATCTCCATCTATATATATACCACAGGCATATTAAACTCCACATGTCTAAACTCTTCCTCCTGAAACTCGTATTTCTTCCCACTTCCCTACTGAAAGTACCACTAAACTTCTAGTCATCCAGGTTCACAACTTTGAATCATCCTCAATTCTTCACTTTCCTTTACCCCATAAAAACAATAAGTTTCCAAGTCTTATCACTTCTACTTCCACAATATTTCTCACATCTACCCATCTCTTTACTCACTCAGCCACCAACTTCATTCAGACCTTCGTCACCTTTCCCTAGGCTATTCCAATAGCCTTCTAAATGCTCTCCTTGCCACAAGTCTTTCTCCTCTATAATCCATCAGTTTCCAAACTAATATTCCTAAAGTACAGGTCTCACCATGCCATCTCCTGGCTCAAGAAACCTCACTGTCTTCCTATTCACCCTGAGAGAAAGTACAAACTGCTCTGTCTGATATTTAAATCTGACTCAAACCTATCATTTAGGCTAATTTTACATTTCTCCATCACACTCTATATCCCAGTTAAATTGGCCTACTCACATGATATTCCATCTCCCACCTCAGTTTTTTTCCACTGAGACTACTCCTATTTCCCATGCGTGGAATACTCCTCCAACTTAGATGTGGCCCATGGAATCCCCAGCTTCATTCAGGACCCTGCTCAAGTAACACCTCCTATACAAGGCCTTTCCTGATTCCTAAAGTTATTAGTGTTCTCCTCAAATTGTCTCCCAAAATTCTTTTATGTTTGTTTAGTAGATATTTTCTATTTACTGGTTTACATATAATTCTTCTCAACGGAATGCAGATTCTTTAAGGGCAGGGATTGTTTTGTCTTTGTGTCTCTGAGTTCTAATATAGTACTTGGAATAAATGATTGACAAGTTGGGACTACCGAAAGTTCTTTCCAAATTCTGCTAACTAGTGTGTTTGATGGTGGCTGCTCAATGATTTTCTTCACAACTCAGCTCTGTCATAAAGTCTGACTATGAGTATCACCACCTTCTTTCTCTTTCTCTCCTTTCCCTAACCTTCCTCTAGGTCAGTCACCTTGACAGAAGTAGCGAGAGAAGAGTAACTACCTAGAGTGTGGAAGAAGTCTGTAGGTTTCCAGGGGCCCTTTGTGAGTGTCATTGAGAAGTTTTTGACAAAAGAATGTGCTTTGCCTGTGATTTGAACCATAGCAGGAAAGGTCTGCTCAGTGGAGGGCCTGGTGCAATAGGGAGTCTATGGAGTCAAATAGGAGTCCATGAAGTCAAAAGAGAGGAAAAAGAAAGTGTCAGTCTTTAGCTTCTGCTATAGCAGAGACTTAGCATTCCTGAGGATGGCTGAGGAGGAACGACAATGAATGTATACCTTCAGTCATAGCAACCAGCAAGTGGGGGTTGTTTCTGAGAAGCATTTAAGAACATCAGAATGTCTTGTATAGGCAATGAGAGTAAGCTACCAAAAGTGACAGGCTATATCATCTGAAGCCACAACTGCTACCCTGGGACTTGGTACAGGATGAGTCACTGTGCGTGTGTTCCCAGGTCAGTATAAGCACCTCTAAATGAGGCTGAAGATCCCTCAGAGGTTGGTGATAAGAAATGTTGGGGGATGAGTGCTAGGTAGGGCAGAGGGCTTAAGCTGGCATATTGTTAAGATTTGCCTCTAGGCAGATTTATGGGATCATAGTTCTAGAAGGGAACATAGTGTCTATCTAATTCAATCTCTTCCTTTTACAGATTAGGCAACTGAAGCCCAGAGAGATGAAACAACTTGTCCATGGACAATGTCAGAAAGACCCCAGGTCCTGGGACCCCAAGTTCAACAAAAAGGTTCAACAACCTTTCCATCACACCACACTTCCCCCTTTCATTTTAACTCTGATCATGGGCAAGAGAGATGAGTGACAGCATGGTCCAGTGAAAACTCTACCAGAGTGGGAGCACGGTGACCTCCAGTTCAAGTTATGCCACTAACTGTGTGACTTTGGGAAAGTTACTTTCTCACTCTGGGCCTCAGTTCCCTCATCTGAAAAATAAGAGGGTCAGAGTAAAAGACTTTTAAAGTCTTACACTTCTTCAATGGTGTTATTTCTAGGACATATGATAATTGTAGCAAATAGGAGATGCAGTGGAAAAGACAGGTATAGGGAAAGACAGAACCATCATCATTACTAAGTCAGATTCAAATGTGAATGGGTTTAACATACATTCTGGGATCTCAAAAATAATAAAACACTCAGAAGAAAGCTTCCAGTGTGTTGGGCAGAATCTCTTTGGAGGATTTATAGAAAACCATGTATAAACCATGGATCAAAGAAAAAGAGATTTAGGGATGAGTCTCTAA
The DNA here is from genome assembly GCA_011680675.1 of Gymnobelideus leadbeateri. NCBI lineage: Eukaryota > Metazoa > Chordata > Mammalia > Diprotodontia > Petauridae > Gymnobelideus > Gymnobelideus leadbeateri. The sequence goes on from WOXC01003881.1 coordinate 253,638, forward strand.
GTTGAACTTCATTTTACAAATGAGGAAACTGAGGGACAGAAAAGCTAAAGTGTCTTGCACAAGGTCAAGCAGCTAATGAGTGGCCGAACCAAGATTTAAACTCAGCACTGGAGGTGAAATACACCTCATGACTCTCCATAGAGAGATGGCATACTATAAGAGAAGAATGAATCATACACAGTTAGATATGGCCAATGTCTTGATTTGCTTCACTGCACATCTTCATTAGGGGCAGTTAGGTGATGTAGTAGATAGAGTTCCAGGCCTGGAGTCAGACAGATTCATCTTCCTGAATTCAAATATGGCCTCAGACACTAGCTTTGTCACCCTAGGCAAGTCACTTAACTTTGTTGGCTTCAGTTCCTCATTTATAAAATTAATGAAATGGCAAACCACTCCTGTATCTCTGTCAAGAAAACCCAAAATGGGGTCATGAAGAGTCAGATATGACTGAGGCAAGTCAATAACAACCTCCTAGACCTGCTAAATGAAGATGCCCCAAGGAAACTCAAAAGACCCTGATGGGGGAAACTGAATCAACTTGTCAGAGTAAGAACTGTAATAAGGGCCCAAACTCCTTTTTTCCCCGGCTCCACCAGCAGACCCGTGTTCCTACAATCTTCTCTACCTGTCGTGCATTTTTTGAGTATCTCTCCTCAGTGAAACTTGTTTCATTCACTGTGTTGTGAATACCATAATTCTTTGTACTGGGTCTTTTGTATTTGAACCTTCTTGAGTCTGTATTATGATAGTAATGCCAAAACAAGAACAGTAGGCAGAAAACTGCAGCAAGCAGCAGGAGCCAGAGAATATTGGAGGTTGGGGGTATGGTAAGAAGAAAGCAGTGGGAGAAAAAGAGAAAATGTATATTTTTTCAATTTTAAAAAATAGGAAGTGAGGTGGAGGTAGGGGGAGAAAATAAGACTCGAAGACAGAGACTTGCAACCTCTTGTAGTTTAGGAAGGCATTTTGCTTGATTTAGTATAGATGGTTCGTAACTAATTGCAAGCTCAAAAGGAGTCGAATTGATTAAGGAGATCAAAAAGGGAATTTTCTAATTTATGAAATTTGCTTTTTTATTTGCTTTTTTTTTTTGGAGGGCAATTGGGGTTAAGTAACTTGCCCAAGGTCACACAGCTAGGTTTTTGCTTGTGTGTGTGTGTGTGTGTGTGTGTGTGTGTGTGTGTGTGTGTGTGCATTAAGTGTCTGAGGCTGGATCCGAAAAGAGGTCCTTCTGACTCCAGGGCCGACGCTCTACTGGCTGTGCCACCTAGCTGCCCCAATTTATGAAATTTTCAATGGATATGTGGAGAGCAACATTTCATGAGCCACCTAGTAGAAGATGAAGGGTGGTTTAAGTAGTTTGAGAACCACTTCCTGACTCTATTTTGAATTACAGGATAAAAGGATGTCACAAGGAAATAATTGCTTCAATGACAAATAAATGCAAAAGACAAAAACAGAATAGAAGTCCAAAAGAAAAAAAATCAGTAAAGTCTGGCATAGTCAGTTAAGGCTTCATGGGAAAGATGGAATTTGAGTTAAGCTTTGGTGCTTTAGAAAACACATTAAGATAAAAATACCTTGTACAGTATCTGAATTGCCCATGTAACTTTTTTTTTAAATCACTTTCACTTCTATTATCTCCTTTGATACTCACAATAACTTAGTAAGGTAGGTAAGGTAAATCTTATTACTATTTTACAGATGAGGAAAATGAAACTAAAATGAATTACACAGTTTGACCAAGTTTACACAGTTTGGTAGTTCCAGAACCAACACTAAAAGCTAATCTAGTGTCTCACTCAAATTCATAGAGATGTAGAACTAGAATCCAGGTCTTCTGCCCACCATACTACCTTTTCTGGAATAAGAAAGTAAGGAAGCATAATGGAGATCTTTGCTTATTCTGTACAGGTTCTTGTAATGATGGTAGTGATGATGGTGGGGGTGGGGGTGGTGTCCGAACAGGCCCAGAGTGGCAGCAGTAGCATAGAATTTTTTTGCCCTGGATAACCCTGGCACCCAAAGAAGGTATCCTTCATGCATCAAAATTAACATCAACTCTTCATCAATGCCCTCTTAGGTTCACATCATTGCCAGTACCCTACTCCCAGTCGAGGATGGAGGACTGTTGAGGACCCCCCTTGTGTCCTGAGTGACACAAGAAGAGATGACAGGGACTCTTCTAGGGACTCTTCTAAAAATCATTTTAGAATCATAGGGTCAAAAATCTAAATCCTAGAGGCTGTCTAATCTAGTCCAAACTTCCTATTTTACAGATGAAAAATTATACTTGAGCACAAGAATAAAAAGGAGGGGAGAGTTGGATAGAGCTTCCAAAAGAAGAATTTTAACTCCTTATAGAGAGGAATTGTTTTATTTTTATTTTTGCAACCCTAATATCTATTATTATGTCTGCATGGAGCAAACTTAAATTGCTAGTTTTAAATTGAAGATGAGATGAGTTAGTGAAAGGTTAAGAAAGGAATCATGAAGTTAGCCCTGGCCCCATGTTGTCTATGAATAGCAGTGATGATTTATAGAGTAAGGTTTCAAGACTTCTAAAAATGTTTCACTTTTTGGAGAAATTTGGGAAGATTTATATAAATTAATGCAGAAGGAAGTGAGCAGGGCCAGAAGAGCAACATGCATGATGACCACAGCAATATAAAGGCTTCACATATCAGTGCAGTGACTGATTAGGATTTCAGAGGGCTTGATGATGAAATATGTAGGGTTTAGCTAATAGGTGCAAAATGAGGTATACATTTTCATACTAGGAATGGATGTATGAGTTGTTTTTGCTTACCTGTACTCACTGGACAAAAAAAAGAGTGTTCTACTTTGGTAAAAGGAGAACAATTAAGAAATGAAAGAGGTTTTTTTAAAAGCATCAACAAAGTATAAAAACATATAAATTTCCCATTGTTTCTTATTTTGTCCTCTATTTTTCCCTAACGGTGATTGAAATCTTGGGAAAGTCTCAAGTGGACAAAGAGTTTTCTTGGGAGGACTGAGGGAGCATGAAAGTGATGGAGAAAGACAGCAAAATTGGTTCTGCTTTATAATAAGAATGAAAGGGAAAAAGTTAAGTAGAAGAATGGGTTATAACAGTGGGAGGGAGAAAATAATCTGTTCTAATTCTTGGCTCCAGAGAAACAAAGACAAAGGATTAAGAGGGAACTGGACTAGGACTGAGCAGACTCTTTTAGGTGTACTATCAGGACTAGGATAGGCATGCAGGGATATTATGTGATTATGTGAGAGTATATTTATGAGAAAAAAGAGATGGATTTGGTGCTTCCCCTCATCCCCAAACTCAATCTCAACTGACTTAGTCACAAGATGTAATCATAGATGATACAGTTTTAATGTTAACAACTTGGTTGCACTCTAATCTCTATTAAAATATAAATATCTCTCCAATTTTGGCAGAAGGGAGCAGTACCGTTAGATAACCACCACCACCACCACCCCCCCATGGCTGTCTTTGCATGGCTCTAAAATAGCTAAGCCCTGTTGAGAATTCAGGGGAGTTAAACAGGCTGAGAATTTTATGAAGAATGACCTCAATAAGGGAGGAGAAGAGAACTTCTTGCTCCATCTTCCACCATAAGCCATGGCACCTATCAACAGAGGTATTTGCCCAAATAGAGAACCCCCATCCAGTCACTGGGATGTCAACTTGAAAGAATCTAAGCCACAATAAAAAAAAAAAAAAGCAAAGGCACAGATTCCAGAAATTAACACAGAGAAGTGGTCACTCAAAGGAAAGCAGAAAATTGGGGGGAATAATTTTATAGACAGATTCTCAGATATAGGTCTCATATCTCAAATATGTAAAGAACTTTGTCAAATCCGTAAAAATATGAATCATTCTCCAAATGATAAAAGGTCAAAGGATATGAACAAGCAGTTTTCCGATGAAGAAATCAAAGGAATTTACAGTCATATGAAAAAGCTGGAGAATGTTTCAAGGAGAATGATTTTGGGTGGCAACAAAAAGAGCTATGGATTTCAGAGGGTGCTATCCTTTGGATATCTATAGAGAGATGCCCTACAGAGAGGAACAGGCTCTCAGTGTTTAGCTGAATAAACTTTTCAAGAGAGATACTACATCAATGAGAAAGTTTTGTGAGAGCTTCATAGGAGTAAAAGGCCTTCTAGACCCAGTAGTTTCAGTAAGGAAATGAGCAGGATTGGCCACTTAAGTTCTCAACACATGCCTCACTATCATTGTGCCTATTCTTCATATGGATGCTGTGTATATTTATGGGCAAATGTCCCCCAGATTTATAGGTAAAATGTTTCAAAACTATTTTACTTACTGTCCCATTGTAGTTAATGCTTTTGCTACTGGATGACTAGGGAAGCACAGCAATAAAGGTTTAGGACCAACAAATAGGGATGTACTGATAAATACTTAACAACTGGGATCTACAGAGAAATTATATGTATATACATCTTTGTGTGTCACTATGTTTTATTTATGAAATATTTCCCAATTACATTAAAAACATTCATTTTTTAAATTTTAGGTCCCAAATTCTATATTTCCTTCCTGCCCCTCTTATACCCCATAAAGAAGGCAACCAATATGACTTTGATTATATGTATGAAGTCATACAAAGCATATTTCTATATTAACCACATTACAAAAGAAAACCCATGCAAAAAAAACTGAAAAGAAAAATAAAGAAAGTAAAAGAAGTATGTTTCAATTTGTTTTCAGAGTTCATCAGTTCTCTTTTTGGGTCTCCTCTCATGGGTCCTTTGGAACTGTTTTGAATCACTATAAAGAGTAACTAAGTCCTTCACAGTTGATCATCATCACAATATTGTTGATGATGTGTATAGAGTTGTCTTGGTCCTGCTCACCTCACTTTGCATCAGTTCATATAAGTCTTCCTGGATTTTTCTGAAACCATCCTACTTGTCACTTCTTATAGCACAGTTGTATTCCATTACAATCATATACCATAACTCGTTCAGTCATTTCCCAATGGATGGACACTCCCTCAATTTCCAATTTTTTGCCACAATAACAAAAACACCTGCTATAAATATTTTTGTACAAAAAAGTCATTTCCCCTTTTCTTTGATCTCTTTGGGATACAGACCTAGTAGTGGTATTGCTGGGTCAAAGGGTATGAAAAGATTTTTAGGCCTCTGGGTATAATTCCAAATAATTCTCCACAATATTTGTACACAATTCTACCAACAGTTCATTAGTGTGCCCACCAGCATTTTTCATTTTTCTTTTCTGTCATGTTAGGCAGTCTGATAAGTGTGAGGTAGTATCACAGAATTGTTTTAATTTGCAATACTCTAATCAAAAGTGATTTAGAGCTTTTTTATGTGACTATTAATGGCTTTGATTTTTTCTTCTGAAAACTTCCTGTTCATATTCTTTAACCGTTTATCAGTTGGAAAATGACTTTTTTTTTTAACAAATTTGGCTTAGTTTCTTAAATATTTGCAAAATTAGGTCTTATCAGAGAAACTTGATTTAATTTTTTTTTGCCAGTTTCCTGCTTCCCTTCTAATTTTGGCTACATTAGTTTTGTTTGTGCAAACCCTTTTAAATTTCATATAATCAAAATAATCCATTTTATTTCTTATGATCTTTTATCTCTTGTTTGGTTATAACCTCTTGCTTTATTCATAGAACTGACAGGTACATTTTCCATGCTCCTCTAGTTTATTTATATTATCCTTCATATCTAAAGGATTTATCCTATTTAGCCTTATGTTAGTATATTCAAGATAATAATCTATGCCAGGGGTGGGGAATCTGCGGCCTCGAGGCCACATGTGGCCCTCTAGGTCCTCACGTGCAGCCCTCTGAGTGAACCCAAACTTCACAGAACAAATCAAAGGGGTACACTTGAGGATTTAGAGGATCACACCTGGCTTCAAGACTATAGGTTCCCCACCCCTGGTCTATGCCTATGTTCTGCCAAACTATATTCCAGTATTCCAGAAATTTTTGTCAAATAATGAGTTCTTGTCCCAAAAGCATGGATCTCAGGGTTTATCAAGCAGTAGATTACTATGGTCATATACTGTTATGTATTGTATACCCAATTTATTCGACTAATCTACCATTATAATTTACTTTTTGCTAGGACCATATTGTTTTGGGGTTTTTTTGTTTTTTGCTTTTTGGTGAGCAATTGGGGTTAAGTAACTTGCCCAAGGCCACACGGCTAGGTTTTTATTTGTGTGTCTGAGGTCGGATCCGAACTCAGGTCCTTCTGACTCCAGGGCCGACGCTCTACTCACTGCACCACCTAGCCGCCCCGACCATATTGTTTTGATGATGACCAATTTATTAAATAATTTGAAATCTGGTGCTGCTAAGCCACTTTCATCTACATATTTTGTTTTGTTTTGTTTTCCATTAATTCCTTTCATATTTTTGACTTTTTGTTCTTCCAGATGAATTTTCTTAGTATTTTTTTAACTCCAAAAAATAATCCTTTGGTAGTTTGACCAGTATGGCACTGAAGAAGTTAATTAAATTGGGTAGAATTGTCACTTTTTATAATATTGCCTTGGCTAACCCATGAATAAATTAATGTTTCTCATGTTGTTAGGGTTTTGTTTTTAGTTTTTGATAAGTATTCTGTAATTGTGTTCATGTAGTCTCTGGGTTTGTGTTGGCAGGTAGATTCCCAAGTATTTTATACTGTCTGCAGTTATTTTTAATGGAATTTCTCTTCCTATCCCTTACTTCATTGGCAATATACAGAAATGCTGATGATTTAGGTGGGTTAATTTTATATCCTGCAACTTTTCAAAAGTTGTTAATTATTTTAACCATTTTTAGTTGATTCTCTCTAAGTACACTATCCTCTCATCTGCAAAGAATGATAGTTTTGTTTCCTCATTGCCTCTTTTTATGCCTGTCATTTCTTTTTCTTGTCTTATTGCTAGAACTAGCATTTCTAATACAATACTGAATAATAGTGATGATAATGAATATCCTTGCTTCACTCCTGATCTTATTGGAAGGGCTTCAAGATTATCACCATTACAAATAATGCTTGCACTTGGTTTTAGATAGATACTGCTTATCATTTTAAGAAAGTCTCCATTTATTCCAATACTTTCTCGTATTTTTAATAGGAATATGTATTGTATTTTGTCAAAAGCTTTTTCTGAATCTAAAGAGACAATCATTTTTCTTACTCATATGTTCAATTATGCTTATAGTTTTCCTAATATTGAATCAGCCCTGCATTTCTGAATTAAATCCCAAATGGTTATAATGAATGATCTTACTAATATGTTGGCTCAATCTCCTTTCTAATATTTTATGTAAAATTTTTGCATCAATATTTGTCAAAGAAACTGGCCTACAGTTCTCTTTCTCTGTCTTTGCTCTCCCTCATTTAGATATCAAAACCACATTTGTGTCATAAAATGAATCTGGTAAAACTCCTTCTTTTCCTATTTTTTCAAATAGTTTATATAGTATTTGGATTGGTTGTTCCTTAAATATATGGTAGAATTCACTTGTAAATCCATTTGTTTCTAGAAATTTTTCTTAGGGAGCTCATTTATGGATTGTTCAATTTATTTGTCTATGATAGGTTTACCTAAGTATTCTATTTCCTCTTCTGTTAATATGGGAAATTTATTATTTTATAAGTGTTCATCCATTCCATTTAAAGTATCAGGTTTACTGGCATACAAGTGGGCAAAATAGCTTCTAATTATTGTTTCAATTTCATCTTCATTGTGGATATATTTTTACTCTTTACATCTTTGAGACTAGTAATTTGGTTTTCAATTTTTTAATCAGATTAGCCAATGGTTGATCTATTTTATTGTGATTTTTCCAACTCCTAATTTTATTATTACAATGGGATTTTTTTTTACTTTCAATTTTATTCATCTCTCCTTTTATTTTCAGGATTTATATTTTGGCACTCAGTTGAGGATTTTAATTCATCCTTTTTTTTTTTTCTTGTAGTTGCATGCCCAATTCATTGATCTGCTCTTTTACTGATATATGCATTTAGAGATACAAATTTTCCTCTTAGTACTGCTTCTGCAGTATTGTCCCAAGCTTCAGGGTTTTTTTGCACTGCTGTTTTAAGAGTTAATTCTTGGGGTTTGTAAGTTTTAAGTGCCCCCAGTGTAAGGTGATCTGAGGAGAGATATGGTCACTGTTCTCCTGGACTGTGCTCTGGCCCTCTTCAGGAATGAAGGGTCACCAACAACAACCCAAGAAGGATTCCTTGAGATTATAAGTGATATTGTTCCTCAGGGTACTCCTTGTGTACTGAAAATGATACTGCTAATTGACTCCTCCATTTCCTTGTGACTGAAAGTGGTCTGCTCTGCCCTTGAATGTGACTCAGAAGTGATACCCAATGGAGTTGCCAAACAGCATACAGTCCTGCATCCAGTGCAAGCACATGGGATCCCTATAATCTCTTTCTGATCAGTAGGCAGGTCCCCTTACCAACTCTGGCTTGAGAGGTCCCAAAGCTCCTGCTACTTCTATGAGTACCATCACTGGTATTGCCTCCATGTGGGCTCCAGGCCAGGCTCCACTCCTATGTCATAGATCTCTCCTTCCAATCTCCTAAGTTGTTTTGGGCTAGAAGAACGTCTAACCCAGAACATTTATTTTTTTGGTTCTGAAACTCCAGCATTCGATTTGAGGCATTAATTTTTAAGTTGTTCAGAGGGGAACGTTAGGAGAATGTGGCTGAATTCTGAATATTGACTACCTCAGGAAGAGCATACATGCATTTTTAACTTTAATCTTCATTCTTTTTTTTTTTTTTTTTTTTGCTTTTTGGAGGGCAATTGGGGTTAAGTGACTTGCCCAAGGTCACATGCCTAGGTTTTTGTTTGTGTGTGTTAAGTGTCTGAGGCCAGATCCAAACTCAGGTCCTTCTGACTGCAGGGCCAGCAATCTACTCACTGCACCACCTAGCTGGGCATTTAATCTTCATTTTTAACACTTTCTTAAGTATAGACAATAAACAAAAAATAAATCAACCTCTTATTGATAGCTTTTGATTTCTTTTTTTTATTTTCTTTGTCTTAATTAATTTGTTTACTTTTAGTTTACAATATTCAATTCCACAATTCCTTGAGTTTCAAATTTTCTTTCCCTCCATCCCCTCCCCCCCATGATGGCATAAAATCCAGTATAGGATATACAAATACTTTCACGTTAGACATTAGGTTACAAAGGCAGATTGTACTAGATAGAATGAAAAATGGTAAAAAGGAAATAAAACCAAACAAAAAAAGAAAAAAGATCAAGTAGTTTGCTTCAATCAGGATTCAAACTCAGTTCTTTCTAGTTCTTTCTCTGAATATAGACATCTCTCTCCATCATGAGTCTTTGGGATTGACTTATCACTGCATTGCTGAGAAGAGTCCAGTCTATCATAGTTGGTCATCACACATATGTTGTGTCTGTGATTGTGTACAAATATATCCTGGTTCTACTCTTCTCACTCAGCATCAGTTTGTATAAGCCTCTCCAGGTAAATATGAAGTCCATCTGCTGCTCATTTCTTATAGCTCAATAGTATTCCATTAGATGCATATACCACAACTTGTTCAGCCATTTCCCAATTGACGGGCACCCCTTAATTTCCAATTCTTTGCCACCACAAAAAGAGCTGTTATTATAAATATTTTTGTACATATGAGTCTTCCTCCCACTTCAATGATCTCTTTGGGATATAACCCTAGAAGTAGTATTGCTGGGTCAAAGGGTATGAAATTATTTATATCCCTTTGGGCATAATTCTAGATTACTCTCCAGAATGGTTGGATAAGTTCACAACTCCAACAACAATGCATTAGTGTTCCAATTTGCCCACATCCTCTCCATCATTTATCATTTTACTGTTTTGTCATCTTAGCCAATCTGACTGGTGATGAGATGTGGTATCTCAGAGTTGTTTTGATTTGCATTTCTCTAATCAATACTGATTTAGAGCATCTCTTCATATGCTTATAGATATCTTTAATTTCTTTCTCTGAAAACTGCCTGTTCATATCCTTTGACCACTTATCAGTTGGAGAATGGCTTGTATTCTTATAGATTTGACTCAATTCTCTGTATATTTTAGAAATTAGGCCTTTATCAGAGACACCAGTTGTAAAAATTCTTTCCCAATTTCCCACTTCCCTCTTAATCTTGGTTAAATTGGCTTTGTTTGTATAGAAGTTTTTCGATTTAATGTAATCAAAATTATCCATTTTGCATTTTATAATGTTCTCTAATTCTTGTTTGGTCATAAAGTCCTTCCCTCTCCACAAATCTGACAGGTAAACTATGCCTTGCTTTCTGAGATTGCTTACACTATCATCCTTTATGCCTAGATTATGCACCCATTTAAACTTGATTTTGGTAAATGGTGTTAGATAATGGTCTATGCCCAGTTTCTGCTATACTATATTCCAGTTTTCCCAGCAGTTTTTGTCAAATAGTGCACTCTTATCCCCAAAACTGGGGTCTTTGGGTTTATCAAACAATAGATTACTATACTCATTGACTGTTGAATCTCGTTCGCCCAATCTATTCCATTGATCCACTGCTCTATTCCTCAGCCAGTACCAAGTAGTTTTGATAACTGCTGCTTTATAATACAGATTAAAATCTGGTATAGCTAGTCTACTTTCCCTAGCATTTCTTTTCATTAATTCCCTTGATATTCTGTACTGTTTGTTCTTCCAAATAAATTTTGTTACTATTTTTTCTAGCTCTATAATGTAGCTTTTGTTTGTTTGTTTGTTTGTTTGTTTTGGTAAACTGATTGGTATGGAACTAAATATATAATTTAGTTTGGGTAAAATTGTCATTTTTATTATATTAGCTCAACCCAGCCACAAGCAATTGATATTTTTCCAATTAGTTAGATCTGACTTTATTTGTGTGAAAAGTGTTTTGTAGTTGTGATCATATAGGTCCTAGGTTTGTTTTGGCAGGTAGATTCCCAAATATTTTATAATGTAACTTTAAATGGGATTTCTCTTTCTATCTCTTGCTGTTGAATTTCATCAGAGATATACAGAAATGCCGAGGATTTGTGTGGGTTTGTTTTATATCCTGAAACTTTGCCAAATTTATTTATTGTCTCAGGTAGTTTTTTCCTTGATTCCCTAGGATTCTCTAAGTATATCATCATATCATCTGCAAAGAGTGATAGCTTGGTTTCTTCTTTGCCAAATTTGATTCCTTTGATTTCTTTTTCTTCTCTAATTGCTACTGCTAATATTTCTAGTACCAGATTGAATAAGAGGGGTGATAGTGGACACCCTTGCTTCACTCCTGATCTTATTAGAAATGCTTCTAGTTTATCCCCATTGCATATAATACTTGCTGATGGTTTTAAATAGATGCTATCAACTATTTTAAGGAAGGCTCCATTTATTCCTATACTTTCTAGTGTTTTCATAGGAATGGATGTTGTACTTTGTCAAAAGCCTTTTCTGCATCTATTGAGATAATCATGTGATGTCTGCTAGTTTTATTGTTGATATGATCAATCAAACCATCCTTGCATTTCTGGAATAAATCCTACCTGATCAAAGTGTATTATTCTTGTGATAAGTTGTTGCAGTCCTTTAGCTAATATTTTATTTAAAAATTTTGCATCTAAATTCATGAGGGAAATTGGTCTATAATTTTCTTTCTCTGTTTTATCTCTTCCTGATTTAGGAATCAGTACCATATTTGTGTCATAGAAAGAATTTGGTAGGACTCCTTCTTCACTAATTTTCCCAAATAGTTTGTAGAATATTGGAATCAATTGTTCTTTAAATGTTTGATAGAATTCACTAGTAAATCCATTTGGCTCTGGACATTTTTTCCTTGGGAGTTTACTGATGGCTTGTTTGATTTCTTTTTCTGAGATGGGGTTAAGTAATTTACTTCCTCTTGAGTTAATCTGGGCAACTTGTATTTTTGAAAATATTCCTCCATTTCACTAAGATTGTCAAATTCATGTGCATGCAATTGGGAAAAATAATTCCTAATTATTGTTTTGATTTCCTCTTCATTGGAGGTAGATTCACCCTTTTCATTTTTGATATTCACAATTTGGTTTTCTTCTTTCTTTTTTTTATCATATTGACTAAGGGTCTATCAATTTTATTATTTGCTTTTTTTTCATAAAACCAGGTCTTAGTTTTATTTATTAATTTAATAGTCTTCTTAATTTCAATTTTATTAGTCTCTCCTTTGATTTTCAATATTTCTAATTTAGTATTTAATTGGGGATTTTAAATTTGTTCTTTTTCTAGCTTTTTCAATTGAATGCCCAATTCATTGACCTCCCTTTTCTCTAATTTATTAATGTATGCACTCAGGGATATAAAGCTTCCCCTAAAAACTGCCTTTAATGCACCCCACAAATTTTGGTATGTTGTCTGATTATTATCATTCTCTTGAATGAAATTACTGATTGTTTCTATACTTTCTTGTTTGACCCACTCATTCTTTAGGATTAAATTGTTTAATTTCCAATTAGTTTTTAGTCTATCTTTCCATGGCCCTTTATTGCATATAATTTTTATTGCATCATGATCTATGAATGATGCATTTAATATTTCTGCCTTTCTGCACTGAATTGTGAGATTTTTGTGCCCTAGTTCATGGTCTATTTTTGAGTATGTACCATGAACTGCTAAGAAGAAAGTATATTCCTTTTTATCCCCATTCAGTTTTCTCCAGAGATCTATCATATCTAGTCTCTCTAAAATTATATTTGCCCCCTTAACTTCTTTCTTGTTTATTTTGAGGTTAGATTTATCAAGTACAGAGAAGGGAAGATTAATGTCCGCCACTAGTATAGCTTTGCTATCTATTTCTTCTTCTAATTCCTTTAACTTCTCCTCTAGGTATTTGGATGCTATACTACTTGGTATATATATATATATATATATATATATATATATATATATATATGTTAAGTAATGATATTGCCTCATTCTCGATGGTGCTTTTTAGCAGGATATAGTTTCCTTTCTTATCTCTCTTAATTAGATCTATTTTTGCTTTTGCTTTATCTGAAACAAGGATTGCTACCCCTGCTTTATTTACTTTAGCTGAGGCATAATATATTCTACTCCAGCCTTTTACCTTTACCCTGTGGGTATCCCTTTGGTTCAAATGTGTTTCTTGTAGACAGCATATTGTAGGATTATGGTTTTTAATTCATAATGCTATCTGCCTCTGTTTTATGGGAGAGTTCATCACATTGACATTCACAGTAATGATGACTATCTATCCTCTTCCCTCCCCGGCTTATGTTTTTGCTTCTTCCTTCTCCCTTCCCCTCCTTAAAGGTTTCCCTTTTAACCACCACCTCCCTCAGTGTTCCCACCCAGTGACTCCCCTTCTTTACCTACCCTCTCCCCTTACTACTATTTCCCACCCCTCTAATCCCTCCCTTTCCCCCCTTTTATCCTCCTACTGCCTATAGGACACAATAGATTTTTATAGTTATCAGAGTATGTTATTCCCCTTTGACACCAAACCAATGAGAGTAAATTTCATACAGTGCTCCTCTCCCTCCCTCCTTTTTCTCTGTTTAATGAATTTTTGTGTCTTTTCACGTTAGAATCTTAAACTTAACTGATTATGTTAATCCCTCTTTGAACCAGAACCAGTGAGAATAATGTTCAAATAATGTTCCTCTGCCTCTTTCCTTCCCCTCTACTATAGTGTGTTTTTATGCCTCTTTGAATGGCATAATTTACCTTTTTCTGTCTCATCCTTTCCTTTTATCCCATTATAGTCCCTTTGACCCCTTAATAAGTTTTTTTTAATCTTCAGATTAATTCATTCATACCCACACCCTCTATCTATGTATAACCCTTTTAAAGGTCATGATAATCATATAAATTTCAATATTGACAGTTATCAGCTTCTCATATAGGGATGTGAACATTTTGCTCTTGTTGCATCCCAAGTTATGTGCATATGTGCATGAGTGTCGGTGTGTGCACATATGTATGTGTGAGTCTGTGTTTTCCTTGTTTACTTTTGTATGTCTTTCTTGGGTCTTGTAATTGGAGATCAAATTTTTCTTGGAGCTCTGGCTTTTTCATCAAGAAAGTCTGGAAGTCCCTTATTTCATTAAATGACCATCTCCTTGCCTGAAAGATTATGCTTAGTTTTGCTAGGTAGTTAATCCATGGTTGCAGTCCTAGCTCTTTTGCCCTAGGAAATATCAAATTCCAATCCCTCCAATCTTTTAATGTAGAAGCTACTAGGTCCTGTGTGATCCTGACTGTAGTTCCTCGATATTTGAGTTGTTTCTTTTTGGTTGCTTGCAGTATTTTTTCCTTAATCTTGTAATTCTGGAATTTGGCTACTATATTTCTTAGAGTTTTCAATTTGGGATCTCTTTCGGTAGAAGTCAGGTGAATTCTTTCGATAACTATTTTATCTTCTGATTCCAGGACTTCAGGACAGTTTTCTTTGACAATTTCTTGGAGGTTGTTGTCCAGGCTGCTTTTTTCATAATGGCTTTCTGGTAGACCAATAATTCTTAAATTATCTCTCTTGGATCTGTTCTCTAGGTCAGTTGTTTTTCCAGTGAGATATTTTACACTTTCTTCCAATTTTTCAATCTTCATGTTTTGTTTCATTGACTCTTGGTGCATGATAGAGTTCTGAGTTTCAATTTGACTGATTCTAATTTTTAGCAAATTATAGTCTTTGGTTAGTTTTTGAAGGTCCCTTTTCAGGGAGGTATTTTCTCTAATTACTTCACTCATTTTACTTTTTAAGGATTTGTTTTGTTCAGTGAAACTTTTTTTCCACTTTGGTCACTGTAGATTTAAATTTGTCTTCTGCCTCCCTAATTTGGTCTTTAAAATCTTTCTTAAGCTCCTCCAAGAATGCTTTTTGGGCTTGAGACCAGTTCATATTTCCTTCTGTAATCTCAGGTGTGAGTATAGAGTCCAAGTTGTCCTCTGTATTTGGTTGTTCTTGATCTACATGGATCTAGCTTGGATCGATTTTCTTGCCTTCCCCTTCTCCTTCTCAGTTTCCCTCCTTCCCATTGTAATTTTCTATTTCCTAATTTCTCAGGCTATGAGCTAAAGGCCTGGTTGTTGACTTTGAATGCTATAGCCTCTGGGTGTCTAGTTTGAGGCCAAGGCAGGAGTCTCAGTGCTTCCCCCTGAGGTATGCTGAGGTGCACAGAGTCATCTTTGGAGGAGGGGTAGTCTGGCCACTTCAGATTTCTGCCTCTATACCCCTGGTCTACAGCTCAGGCAGGCTTTTGCTGGTCAGGTGAGGTGGGGCTTATTAGGACCCCTCCCCCTCTCCTCTTCAGATTCCTTGCGGCCTCAGTTACACCCCTTCTCAATGACTCCCAAGCCCAAGGCTATTTCCACTATCTCAGAATTTCACTCTGGGTGGGACACTTATCTTTGGGTTTTTTATGTCAGAGAGGGGTAATTGGAGCAGCCAGAGTTTACTTTGTCTTCCTGGGCCCTGGACTGACAGGCAGGTGATTTCTAAACTTCCAGAGTGGGGGCTGATAGACCCAGGAGAAGCTACTGTCTCTGCTGGGGGGCCCAGAGCCCTCTCTTACCCGGCTCCAATGATTTCTCCTTCCTATGGTGAGATGTTGGTGAGAGGGCTGCGAATCTCCCTTATCATGGGTGAGTCTGCTGGCTGGAGCTCCTTCTCTCTCTCTGCTGTTGTCCGCCCTCTAGTCCAAGCTGCTGCAGCCCCCATGTGCTCCTCGCTCCCCCTGTCCAGACCCATGTGGGCACGTTTCTGGGCTGGATTTTGCCATAGTCTGTCTCCCAGTGGATTCTGTCACTCCAAAATCGATTCAGATTCACTTTTAATGGTTTAGTGACGGGATTCACGGAGGAGCTTAGAGAAGGTACTGCTTCCATTCCTCCATTTTGGCTCCACCCCAATAGCTGTTGATTTCCAAGGTGTAAATACTCATACTGAAATTTTAACAACTGGTTCAAGCTAGCCAGAGCTGGCTCCAAATAGCATAGACTCTACCCTAAAACCCAGTAGTAGCTGCCATCCTTTTAGGCTTTGCCCCATGAGCTCAAGGGCAAGTTGTCAGAATAACTTAGAGGGTATACTATATGTCTCTCCTCCATGATGCAGAGTTAACAATAGGAACAATTTATTCAACAATTCACATTAAGCTATCAACTTCTGCTTTTATAAGATGGGAATTAGGCTCATAAGGAACCCAAGAATAACTCTTGACCATACAAGAAATGTTATATAATCCTAAGAGCAACTGTCTTGAAGTCAGAAGACCTGAGTTCCAGTCCTACCTCTAACACTTTCTAGCTATGTTTGTAAGATATTTATCTTTTGAATGAAATTGTTGCATTTTGCTGCAACAGATACTTCCCAGCAAACACCCAAATTCCTTTTTTTCACAGTCCCAGTGAAAGCCATTATTGACTAAATTATTACAAATTATTAACTAAAAGGAAGGACATATCCTTTAACTTTAATAGTCTGATACAATACCGACCATTCTATTTAACATTCTATTTAGAATTTTCTTGCATTTCCATACTGAATGTATTTACATCAGTGTAGTCGCTGTACATAGGATATTTTGGCATTAGGTTTTCTTGATTTCTGAAGAAATCATTTAACCTGACACCCAATTTCCCCTTATCTGCAAAATGTTCAAGTAATACTTGTATTGCTCACTTTACAGGCTTGGGAGGATCAAATAAGATAATGTATAAGCAAGTTCTTTGTAAATTATAAAGGACTATATGAATTTCTGCTCTAATCATTATTCCTAATTTTCTTCAACAATATAATATCCTCCAGATATACATACAACTACAGTGATGCAAGCCTTTCTTCTAAAGTGGATGTTACACTTTCCAGGTCTGCAGACTCTCTATTTACAAGGGCCTCTCAGTCAAGCCAGGCCTTCTTACCTCTGCATCAGCTGCTTTTGGCTCACACACGCAGCTGTCTGGTAGTCATGAGTTACACAAACTTTATGGGGACTGCACTTCACATTTAAGCAGGGATCTTTGGACGGGTCTAGAGCTGTTGGAGAGAAAATGAAAACAGTGTTAGGACCTTAAGGGAAATTCAATTTCTATTTCTGCACAAATAAACTATAGTATCTACTGGAGGTAAATAAAACCAGGCGTATGTTAGTGTTGTTTTTGTAGACTAGTGGGTATTAGAATGAAATTTAAAACCACAGGGAATTAGATATCTATCACACAATTTCTATTTTAAAATAAGAATGGTGAGTCCTTTGTGCTGTGGGAATTTTAAGCATCTTAGATACTGACTTTTAAATAAAATCTCTGAAATCTGTCATTCAAAGGGCCAAAACTTACTTTTCCTTATTTACCTAATTAAGAAAATATATGACCTTGAGATACTTAGCTTCACTTATTTGTGCTAATTTTTTAAAAACTTTGTTCCTATAGAAACATAGTTCTTGCTATACAGAATCACATGCCAGAACTGCAAGGGGCATAATAAATCTAGTCCAGATCCATAATTTTACAGATAGGAGAAAAGGGCAAAATATAACTCCTCAAATTTGCAAAGTATGTCACTGATAGATATAGAAATAAAACTTTTGTCCCTTGATTTAATCCAGGGCTCTTTCTAGTACAAATGATTTCACCTAGGTTAAGTGATTCCACTAAGGCATTAAAATCTAATGAAGGAGCTTTTTCTTCTATCCCACCTTGGTCCTGTTTTTCTGATTCAAACTGTCTCCCCTACTCAATTCAGCAACATTAAGTGCACACTGCATATAGATAGAAAGTTTAGAAAAGACACAGTCCCTACTCTTATAGAGCTTACAATCTAAAAAGCAATAAGCTGCATAAACAGATCACTTTTAATGTAAAGTACATGTGTTTCTTTGTCATTGGGTTTTTTTCTTAAGGACTGAGTTACTTTGTGAGAGCTGAGGAAGGAAAGGTTTTCTTCTATTAGAATCACTATATGAAGAAGGAAAAACAGGTCAAAAATAACTAGTCAAGAAGCATTAATTAAACACCTCACATCTGTCAGGCACTATGCTAATCACAGAGGATACAAAGAAAGGGAAAGAAACAGTCATTAATCCCAAGCATCTCACAATCAAATACAGGAGTCAATAGGTAAACAGTTATATACAAACAAGATCTACCCAGGGTAATTGGAAGATAATCTCTGAAGGAAGGTACTAACATTAAGGGATACCAGAAAAAGCTTGAAGAAGGTAGGGTTCTATTTTTTTATTTTAACATTTTTATTTCATTTTTTAAAATTCATTTATTTTTAGTTTTCAACATTCACTTCCATAAGATTTTGACTCACAAATCTTCTCCCCTTCACTTTTCTCCCCCTCCCCAAGATGGCATGCAATTGATATAGTTTCTACATATGTATTCATATTAAACATATTTTCACATTAGTCATGATGTAAATAAGAATTAGAACTAATGAGAGGAACCATGAGAAAGAAGAAGCAAAACAAAACAACAAAAGAAAAGGAGAGAAAAGTACGTTTCCATTCACATTCAGATGCCAAAGTTCTTTCTCTGGATGTGGATAGCATTTTCCCTTGTGAGTCTTTTGGAGTTGTCTTAAATACTTGCATTGCTGAAAAGAGCTAAGTCTGTTTTGTCTTGTTAGCCAGGGTAGTAGCAACATCAGAGGAAATAATTGTATTGATGTATGGACAGACAGAAAAACAGACTGACAGACCTACAGATAGATAGATAGATAGATAAATAGATAGATAGATAGATAGATAGATAGATAGATAGATAGATAGATAGATATGAGAGATTTGGGGAAAGTAGAATCAATGGAGTTTTTAAGCAGATTGGATTTGAGAAAGGGGACAGAAGAGAGTGGAGTCAAAGAAGAGACCTAATTTGTGATCTTGGAGTATTGGTGGTACCCTTAACCATAATAGGAAAATTAAGAAGAGGGAAAGTTTGGGGAGGGAGTAAATAGTGACTTCAGTTTGGGAAACATTAAATTTAAGGTGTTCATGGGATATCCAGTTCAAGATGCCCAATAGGTAGTTAGAAAGGTGAGACTGGAAGTTAGGACTGGATAAGTAGATCTGCAAGTCATCAACATAGATTTGATAATATAGTTCATGGGAGCTGATAAGATCACCAAGAGAAACAGTATAGAAGGAGAAGAGAGCTTTAGTTGATACTCATATTTAGCTAGAGTAAACTGAATGAATATCCAGCATTGTAGTCAAAGAAGGATCCCTCATACTGGTGGGAGGAGAACCAGCAGAGTAAGGAAAATCTAGAGGGAAGAGAGCATTCAAGAGAAGAGTGTTTTACAGTGTCAAAGGCAACGAAGAGGTCTAGAAGGATGAGGATTGAGAAAAGGCTATTAGATCTGGCAATTAAGAGATAACTGGACAATAGTGTAGAGATAATCAGCTTTGAAAGATATGGTAACTCTGATGAACACAATAGCCTACCACATTTCCAAATAACTCATGATGAAACATGCAATCCAATTCCAGATAGAAAGCTGATACACTAAGAGTGCAAACAGAAGCATTTCTTTCCTTTCCTTTTTTTCCTTTCAATCTTCCTTTCTTCCTTTCCTTCCTTCCCTCCTTCCTTCCTTCATTTTTCTTTGTTTCCACATATAAATAGATATGAAATAGCTACAAAATAATTACAATATAATTTGCTGGGGGAGGCACAGAGCTGGGAGGATGAGGAAATGCCTCAGGTAGGAGATCACATGGCACTTGAACTGAACCTTGGAAGAAACAAGAGATTCCAAAAGGTCAAGGTGAGGATAGAATGTATTCCAGGCACTAGGGGCAGTTTGCAAGAAGTTACAGATATGGAAATTGGAGAGGCATGAAGAAGAGCAAGAAGTCCAGTTTGCCTAGATGTAGACTATCAGAAAGGGGGCAGGGAGTAAAAGAAAGGTAGGTTGAAACCAGGTTATGAAGGGTTTTAAAAGTCAAATAGAGCATTTAGTGTTTGATATTAGAGGAAGTAGGAAGCTGATAGAATTTACAGAGCAGGAAAATGATATGGTCATATTTATGTAAGAGATAACAAGTTGGCAGTCACATAGAGGCAAGATGTTATAGGAGGTAGACACTAGAGGCAGAGTCCAATTAAGAGCAATAATCCAGGCAAGAAGGGACTAGGCCCCGCACTTAGAAAGGGAGAAAAAGCATGTAGCATGTATAGCAGAACACAAGAGAAGATTCAAAATATTTAACAATAAATTTTCATTTCAAGAAAGCCTGTATGATAAATAATACTCGAGCTAAGAGTTGTCTATCTTTTCTTAGCTTCCTAGTGAGGTTCTTTTTTTTCTGCTGTGTACTTTTTTTAATTTTGCTCTTTCCTCCCTAAAATCCCCCGCAGAAGGCCACAATAAAATTTAGATGCATTTCTCTATAGCTATAAATATATACATAAACACATACATATATAGATATATGCTTTCTCAAACCTATGTTACTCCTGATCTTTTTCTTTATATATGATTATATCTCTTGTTTCCTATCCCTCCTCCCTCTTATACTTTACTTCTACCCACTACCTTGCCCTCCTATGACTTGTCCACCTCCTCCAAGGATCCCTCCCCTATCATCCCATTCCCATAAATCTAAACACCTTTCCATACCCCTATTTTACCTATCCCCTCACCCTCCCCTCTAAATATCTCTCCCTTGTCCTCTCCCCCCTCCCCATGCCCCTACCATTTTATTTCTTCTGAATTTAGAAGACTTTTATACCCTTCTAAACATATATGTACTATTCCCTCTTAAACCCATTCCCAATGAAAGTAGGTTATCAGAACTGCCAGCCCTCCCCCCACATCTAATTCCTCTGTATCAATTCTTCCTCTTGCCCCTTATTTGTATAAAATACTCTTTTAAGATGTTCCTAAATAGTTTTATTTTTAAATTCATATCATACTCAGGTTTACCCAATCTTTCTTATTAGCTACCTAATTATTGTTAAGAATCTGAGAAATTTCTTTTATTTTTTACATATATAAAAAGTAAACAATCTTATGGATCCCTTATAATCAGTCTTTGTTATGTGCCTTATACTTCTCTTGGTTCTTCTGTGTTTAATCCTCTATTAAGCTCAGGACTTTTTTTTTTTTTTTTTGGAGGGCAATTGGGGTTAAGTAACTTGCCCAAGGTCACACAGCTAGGTTTTTGTTTGTGTGTGCGTTGTCTGAGGCCGGATCCAAACTCAGGTCCTTCTGACTCCAGGGCCGACACTCTACTCACTGTGCCACCTAGCCGCCCCAGGAATTTTTTTTTAACAAAGTCTTGAAAGTCTGAAAGTTTATCAAATGTTAATTTTTTTTTTCATTCAGGATAATGCTTAACTTTGCAGGGTATGATAGGTAATTTTAGCTAGAGACCCAGTTCTTTTTCTCTTCAATATGTTGTGTCCCAAGACCTGCAGTCCTTTAAGGTCTCTGCTGCTAGGTCTTGTGTAATTCTAATTGTTTCACCATGATATTTAAATTGTTTTAATCTTGATGCTTTTAGTATTTTTTTCCTTGAGCTAGAAGTTTTGTAATTTGACTATGATATTCCTATGAGTTTTCCTCATAGGATCTCTTTTAAGTGGTGATCAATGGATTTTTTCTATTTCTACTCCTCCCGCCCCCCCACCTTGTTCTAATGCTTCAGGACAGTTTTCTTTAATTATTTCTTGTATTATTCTATTGAGATTCTTTTTTTTTTGGTTGTAACTTACAGTAAGTCCAATTATTTTTATATTTTCACTTCTTGATCTATTCCCCAAGTCTGTTGTTTTTCTTTTAAGATGTTTCACTTTCTCTTCTATTTTTTCATTATTCATATTTTGTTTAATCATTTCTTGATCTCTTATAATTTCACTGGCTTTACATTGTACAATTATACATTTCAAAATATCATTTTCTTCCTTAAGATTCTAATTGGTTGACTTTCCTTTCATACCCTTCTTGTTTTTCCTGGATTATTCTTATTTTCTTTTTTAGTTTTTCCTCAATCTGTCATTTGATTTTTGTTTTTGTTTTTGTTTTTTTAAGCAATTGGGGTTAAGTAACTTGCTCAAGGTTACACGGCTAGTCATTATTTATGTGTGGGTGCTCATTTTCTGAGGCCGGATTTGATCTCGGGTCATCCCAACTCCGAGGCTGGCACTCTTACTCACTGCGCCGCCTAGCCGCCCCTTTTAGGGCAATTGGGGTTAAGTAACTTGCCCAAGGTCACACGGCTAGGTTTTTGTTTTGTGTGGGTTAAGTGTCTGAGGCCGGATCCGAACTCAGGTCCTTCTGACTCCAGGGCCGGCGCCCTACTCACTGCGCCACCTAGCCGCCCCTGTCATTTGATTTTTAAAGCCTTTTTTTTTATGATGTTCTATGAATTCTTTTTGGGTAGGTGTCCATTGTAACTTACTCTTTGGAGGTTTCTTTACTTCAATATCCTCCTCTGAAGATGAACCCTGGTCACCTCTATTCTCATAATAGCTTTCTATGGTTGGATTCTTTCTCCTTTGCCTGTGCATTTTTGGTGCAAATAGCTTTATTTTTGTAATCCCCTCTAGCCCTGGGCTTTGGGAAACAGTGCCTCTTGCCCCAGATCTTCAGTTCTCCCCTCTAGCCTGGTATCAAAGCCAAAACTCCAACCTCCTATGAGTGCCCACAACCAGGGGCTTTCTGCCCCACTGCTTCTGCACTCACCACGGGTGTGCTGTTGCTTTTTGCAGCACAGCACACACACACACACACACACACACACACCAGAGGGTCTGGAATTCCCTATAAGCTGAGCTTTCCGCAATCTTCTCAGGCTCATACACCCAACTCCCCTCACTTTTCTGGGGTAAAAGTTCGGGTGGCTGGGGCCAAGGCAATTTCTCAAACCATCTAACCCCAGGACTTGTAGATTGTTAATTATGGATTGTTAATTAATAATTGTTAAAATGGAACCTAGCCTAGAGGTGTTTATGCTTCACAAGGACCAAACCTTGTCCTGGGATTTTTCTGGCAATCTTCTCAAATTGTTCCAGAAGGACCCCAGTTGTACCCTATTCTTTTTTTTTTTTTAAAGCAATTGGGGTTAAGTAACTTGCTCAAGGTTACACGGCTAGTCATTATTTATGTGTGGGTGCTCATTTTCTGAGGCCGGATTTGATTTCGGGTCATCCCAACTCGGAGGCCGGCACTCTTACTCACTGTGTCATCTAGCCGCCCCTTTAGGGCAATTGGGGTTGAGTAACTTGCCCAAGGTTACATGGCTAGGTTTTTGTTTGTGTGGATTAAGTGTCTGAGGCTGGCTCCAAACTCAGGTCCTTCTGACTCCAGGGCCGGCACTCTATTCACTGCGCCACCTAGCCGCCCCTGTACCCTATTCTTATTTATCTCCACCCACACCTTGTTCACCCTCACATGCTATTGTAATTCTTTTGTGGGGGGAAATCTTGAGAGCTTGGAATTTTCTGACCTACTCTACCAGCTTCCCAGAATCTTTTCCCTACTGCTTCCTTGACACAGAGAATAAGGTGAGAAATTTCTGATATGGAGTCATTCCTTCAACAGTCCCCCAGATGCAGAGAGAAGAGCACACACATTGTTACTTTAGTGATTTCACAGACCAGCTAAGAAAGCACAGCACTGGGTTCATCAGAACTCTGCATGGTTAGCTCTAAGATGCCAGTCATTTGCTGAAAGGAGGCCTCTAGGACTATCTCTTTAGTGTAAGGGATTGTGCCACTTTGATGCTCCACTCTGACCTAAGGCATCACGTATAGCACACATCTCTCAGTTTGGGAAAGAGAAGATTTGCCCATTTCCCCCAGTCCTAATCTCTCTCAAATTTCTGGGTCAACAAATCAACATCCTGAATGCACTCAAGAATTAAGCTGCTTTAAGAAACAGCACAGGTCCCTCCCTCTCCCTGTTTATATCAATCAAAATAATTCTTCCAATATTTTAAAGGCATCTGAGATGATTTCACTCCTAAGTTGCTAGAATCCAAATACCACTGCCTTTGGATGGCAACTCTAAATTTCTCATGAAATTTTTCTACATGTAGCAGCAGCAAAGTGTCGATGATTTTAAACAGGAACTAAGGTGCATTTTTTCAGGAGGATCTTTGGTCTAAGGGGATCAATTGAACTCATTCTTGTCCCTGAAAGAAACCCTTCGTGACCTAAAGTCTTTTGAAGCAGTATTTTCTGAAAGATAAATAGGAGAGCTGAAGCAACCTCAGAAATTTTACATCAATCTCTGAGGTCTAAGTGGGGCTCTCCTGGTGGAGATCTGCCTTTGAAAATGTAAATGCTGCACTAAGGGGGCCCTACAGTCCTCCATTGCTGCTAGGATTTTTCTGTTGCTTCACTGACAGGATAGCTTTCCTCAAGCCATTGAGACCAATCTGGATCTCCAGAAGGCTCTCTCCACCCAAGAGGATTCACGCTCTAAGGCAGGGCTGACCCCTAAGGCTCTCTCAAGCTGATTTTCCATTTTGTTTTTGTCCTTTTACCATGGGCAAGGGGCTCTGGGACCATTGAATAGGTACCAAATGGGAACTATTTTCCTAATTTCTAGATTCTCAAAAGCAGGGCTTCCCCTTAAACCACTTAGTCCTTTGTGAACCCCATTCAGAGTTATGGAAATAATTAGTGAATAAAAACAAAACTACATTATTAATAACCTTCTAACAACAAACTGGCATTTAAAATTCTTAACCATGGGAACCAAAGCCTTGCCAACTCAGCTTTCTTTTCAACCAGCTTCCTTACCTGCTTTCCAAAACAAGGTGAATGATTGCACTCTAGCTCTCTTGTCTCAGCCAGGCTGGCTTCATCTCCCTCTTGGAATTCTAAGGTATCCTAAAGCTTTGGCAGAGTCTCCTTTTTCCTGGCTGCCATGGTTTAAGACCCCACTGGCTATATTCTTCCCATTGTTAATGAATATAACTAGCACACTCATTCTACTTAACCACTTTATATAAGGTAGTTTAAAGGAGATATACACTTCAAAGCAAAAACCAACATGAGAACATACTGCTGCCACCACTACCCTCCCTCCCTATCCCCTCATATCACAGTCTGGTGAATTAGGTTAGAAACTTAATTCAGTTCCTATATAGGATTGGTCCCACCAAGTTCATACCTAACTGGCGGGGTTGGTGGGCTAGGGTTCTTCAGACCACTCCAATAGTCAATCTTTGCTCCTTGGGACATTGAAAACCTAACTTTGACTTAAGCTCCTTTTTTCTAGTGGCTTGCTCTCCTGATCTTTTGAAATCCCCAAGGTTGATATGGTAATACCAATAAGTGATATTCCCATAAGCCAAAAGAAAATTAGGCAAAAGAGGCCAGAGTTGAAAGTGTCACCCTTCTATAGTCAAATCCTTTTATAGTCAAACAAAGAACCTTTTCCTCACTTTGTGGTTAGCTGAGTAAAACCAGTTGCAAAACATTCATACACAGTCCAGCCTCTCAAAGGTATTTCCCTTAGTCAACATCATGATTTTCCAAAGATCAGCCTTCTTGGGTCCTCCACATAGAAAGATACCATCTCGGGATCTGTGTGGTGTCAGACTTCCATTACAAAGGTGAAATTTATTACAAACATCAGGGTGTAGTGTTTTCTCCCATTTATTTTATTTTTAATCAGGGAAAAATACAAGCATTTTTATAACATAGTATCATTAAAAAGATGATTACACATGAAACTGCAAATCTATTATGTATAACTTAAAATTCCTTTTAAATATATAAAAAGTTATCATATAAATTTATATTTTCTTCCCTTCCCCACCCTCCACCCTAGAGATGGCCATCATTAGACACAAATAAATTTATCATTTCTTTCCCTTAATGTAGATAGTGTCTTTCTTCATATGTCCTTTATAGTTAAATTGGGCATTTATAATAGACAAAATGATTTATTCACTCAAAGTTATTCTTAAAAAAATATTGCTGTTACCATATACAATGCTTTCTTGCTTCTGCTCATTTTGTTCTTCATTATTTCATGCAAATATTTCCATGTTTTTCTAAGATCATTGAGCTTATCATTTCTTATAGAACAGTAGTATTCTATTCAAATTAACAATTACTAATTATCTTTGGCACTGCATCCACTTTTCCTTTCCTGTCCCAGTTGTCATATTTCTTGCTTTGATAAACCACTAGTATCACATACGATGGCAATTACTCAGAAATTTAGAGGTCTAAGCTTTAGTGATCCATAGCCATGTTTACTGAATAAGTCAGCAATTGTTAGGGGTTATAGGGATTGCACAGAACAATTGATTTTTCACACCTGTAGGTTCCAGGGATTAGGCAGCACATTGGCCTGTAGTATTAGAGAGTAGAAATTTTGAAGAAATTGATAGATAGATAGATAGATAGATAGATAGATAGATAGATAGATAGATAGATATGGAGAACTACAGACTTCAGTTTGCTTCCACAACCATTTTTAAAAAATTCACCAAATATCCAGAGTCAGCTCCAAAAGCAGATACATTTGAAAAAAAGAATTATTCCAAAGCATGAACATTTTGCATTCCTACAATTGTTCAGTGAGAACTGTGGTTGTTGTTTCTGAACTTAGGATAAGTCTAAAATAAAGTTTGTTGAGTTGAATAGTTGTTTATTGAATATAGACTAATGAAGCACCAATAGCATTTGTTTCATCCCATTCCCTGGACAGGACAGTTGATAGCAAGAAAAGCAAGCACATCTACTAAGTAAGGCAAAATGAACTGGAAAATGAAAACTGATTCTTCGTGCTACAAGGATTTCGAAGCAGACTTTTCTATTAGAAAAGAAGAACAGTGAGGTGAAAGAAAGCCACACCGCCCCAGATTAAATAACATCGCGAATGTGTGCTCACTGATAACTGAAAAGAATAAGAGAAAACTACATGGACTCAGAACGCTCATTCTCTTTGGCCCTGTTGAAATAAGATGAAGAAAGGGATCAATTTGTGCACTGGTTGCCATCCTACAAACACTCTGGTCTTATAGACTGCACAGGATAGCCCTGGAGACTGAAATTCTAGGTTCCCAAAAATAGACAAGAGAAATCTTAGATGGTCCGGGATCCAACCTGCCCCGCCATCCCCCTCAACCACAAAAGACCTGACTGCCATCTGATAACAATACATGCTTAATTATCTTTTCCATCATTTGCTGTACTTTCACATTATCCATCACATTGAGTCTAAGAGGGACAGTTGCAATACTCCCTGTATTATCATTTCCAGTCTCTTACTCAGTAACCTTGTGGCTTTTTAAGTCCACACAATTAAATTCGACCCAATCAAAATTATGGCAGCTGTAATATCCCATCCCCTTTAAGTCATTCTCTCTATTTTCTCAGGCACTTGGAACACCATCTACCATGACATTCAACTCCTTCCCTTATACTAAAGGGCTTCATTACTAGTATTGAATAATACTAGTAATAAATCCCCTTTCCTCAACTTCCTTAACCCCCATGACCTTCACTTCACTCTACCTCAGACATATATAGCTATTGTCACCATTATTCTTAACATTACCCACAAGTGTTCTATTTCCCTAATTAGAAACAGTTACATTCCTCCATCTGACCATAACCACCTATTTTTCTGCCTTTCCCCGAACTTTACCTTTTCTACAGCTCTTCTTTGCCCTCATCAAAACCTCCATTGCCTCCAAACTTCTTTACTTCTTCAGGCCATTACCCTTGCTTTGACTTCACTCTGTTCCCTCTCCAACTTCAGCCCAATAGTTAGCCATCTCAATTCTATACTATCCTCTGCTCTTTAACTCCTTGTCCAACTGATGATCTTCTCTTGCCAAAACTTGGATTATTCCCATCATCTGCTTCTTTCACTCCTACACAGGAGCTGCTGAACAATGCTAGAGGAAATCTGACAACCATGTTAACTACATATGTTATGAAGTTATGTTATCCAAACTCTACTGGACTTACATTGCATTAAGGTAGTCCTTTTATTCCTCCTCTTTTAATGCCCTAATTTACTCTCCAAAAAAGCTATTCCAAACCTTTTCTTCCCCTTCTCAACTCAGCTTCAAAATTTGTCATTTACTTCACCAAAAAAGAGACCATTTATTGTAATCTCCCTATTCTACCACTATCTTCATCTCAAAACCCCTTTACAAGATCTTCTACTCTTTCCTTTCCCTCAATATCTAACAAAGAAGTCACCCTTCTTCTTGCCAAGGCCAATTCTCATACATGTGTATTCGATCCCAATCCCCTTCTGTCTTCTCTAGCAGATTGTTTCTTCAGTTTCCTCCCCACCTCCTTCCTTCCTTCCCCTTTCTCCTTTCTCTCTCCTTCCTCTGTCTCTCTCTATCCTTTCTTTGTTTCTCCATCCTTTCTCTCTATCTCTCATATTTTTCAACCTCTCCCTATCAACTATTGCTTCCTTACTGCCTTCAAAAATGTCCAAATCCACTCCATATATTTAAAAAAAATCAACTAGAACTAAATATTCCCTCAAGCTCTCATCCTATATCTCTCCTCCCTTTGTGAGTAGGGATTGGTTCATTCTTTATATCTCTAGCATCCAGCACAGTGCCCAGCACAAAGTCAATAAACATTTGTCAACTGAGTGATTGTTCCTTCTAGTGCTGTCTGCTTTTTACATTGCAATGGAGTCACTCAAGTTGCTGTCACACTTTGGAACTTCTAGGCTTTCTGCCAATAGACAGGTCTTTGAATCCTGCTTCCAGCACACCTGGACATATATGCCTTCATTGGCTAAATATTCACCTAGGTCCAAAGAAAGCCTATATTTGACAATGAATGTTTGCATCACTCACATTCATTCCTAAGAGGTCATTAGAGAAGTAGGGATGAGCCTTGGAGAAATGATGGAGCAAATCACTTTGTAATATGCCCATATTCATATTGCTACAGGCTCATAATTGCAAAAGGAAGGGCACTGAAAACTCAATCTGGTATCTTGCTTCCAGTGCTCTTGCCCTAAATTAGGTCATATCATCACAGGCACTAGAAGTTTTTCTAGGACAAGGCTTAATAAAGACCTGGGTTACTGGGGCCTCTGGCTTCCTTTCCAATTCTCACTTAATGTGACTTAAAAGGCAAGACTTAGCAAAACCAAAAATACTCATTTCAACTAATTACAGATTGTTTGATCATGAAAACCTTGGCATCAATCTTGCCTCATTACTCCTAACTCATGGGATAGAAGCAAAGAAAATGGGAGCAGTACAGTGCTCTGAACTAGGAGTCACAATACCCGAGTCTGAATTCTAGCTGTGCCACTTACTACCTGTGTGACCTTGGGAAAATCACAACCTTTCTGGGACTCGGTTTCTTCATCTGTAAAAGGGGTTGGAGTAGATGACCTTTATATATAGTCCTTTGAACTCTAGATCTATGATCCTATCAGAAGAGCTCTATGTGCCCTAAAGAATTACATAAACAATAGCTTTTCTTATTCAGTTCTCTAGTTTGTCCATCCCCTATTTCTTGAAAGAAGAATTTCCAAAAATAAGATCACCACCCAAAACAACCAGCTTCTCAAGATATTTAACTCTCTCTTCACATAATTACTAAGAGATTTGCATAGAGAAATCAATGCAGCTAAAAATTAATTACCAGAGTCTGGATACTTCAAACATGCACGTGAATTATTTTGAGTAAATGAACTTCACAGTTTAACAAAACAGTAACAAATCAAACTGTCAGCATTTATTTAATCACCTCAGCTCATTTTGTTCGTGGAGAGGAAAAAAAAAGTGACATCAGAGCCTGCAAAGAAGTGAGAAGAGTGGGAGAATAAGTCTATTTTCATTTCAATTCAGGGCTTCCAGCATCTTTTTTCCTGTTTGTAGCAATGCTGCAGAAGGCCATCCTGGTTAACTATATTGTCAAGGGTTGAGCTGTACTACTTTCCAAGAAAAAATGATAAGAAATCTAAATAATGAAGAGTATTTGGAGAGAAGTTCTTTAATAAGAAGCTGTGAAATTGGGCTGGCACACTGAACACAGAGTGGGAGGATAAGAGGAGGAGATGCTGGGTGCTAGAGATAAACCCACTTGTGGCTAAATTCCATACAGTTGGATCTTTCATTAATTTCAGTATTTCACACATTTCTCAGTTCCTAGACATACTGAGAATAGCACTAACTTCTCCTATTTTCTTTCCATATTCTGCCAGGGCAAAGAGAGAGCCTGCCACCATCGATCAATACTGTGCAAGTACTCAGTGGCCTCTAGGGACCCAGGAGCAGTTCCTATAGAAATCAGTAAGTAACTGTCTTGTGTGTCACTCTCAGTGGAACTGGGCCCAGTGGTAAAGTCTTTTAGCAACTTATCCCTCAATGTAAGGCTCTGAACTCACCTGGAAGGAAGGGAATAAAGGGGAAGGGACAAAAGAGAGGAGGAATAGAATAGGGATTAGGAAAGAGTAGCCAACTCTTTTTGAGAAATAGTCAGTTAAAAAAAAAGGCAAACAAACAAAACATTTATTTTCATAGTTAGATAAACCTGCTGCCTCCTTGCCTGACTTCAGGCCTTTGCCAGGGCTTAGATTATTACACCATACATTTCTATGGTCATAAACACTCAGGACTGACCCATTTCAAATTTTCTTAATCCTGCACAGAAGACTTTAAGATTCTAACACAATGACATCTTCGGGTATTTGAAGGGCTATCATACAGAAAACAAGGAGCAATGAGTTGCAAAGAAGCAAAATTTTTTAAACAAATGCTTTATTCTGTTTTACATCATTCATTTCCGACAGATTTTGAGTTACAATTATTTTCCCCCCTGTTTTTCCCCTACCCACCCTCCCAGAATAGCAGTCCCACAAGATATCGCTTCCTCCAATCTGCTCTCTCCCATACCTTCTCCCATACCCCCTTCGACTTTTCCATTAGAGGAAAGTGAATCTTTGTGTCCCAATGCCTTCACATCTTATCTCCCAATTACAAGCAAAAGAGTATTAATAATAGTATTTATATATATTTGAAACATTTAATGTTAAGACCTCGAATTTCAGATCCATTTCCTTCCTCCCTTGTCACCCATTCTCTCTGGGGAGATAAGTAATTCAGTATATGTTGTACATGTCTAGCTATGCAAAACATTATCATAGTAGATATATTGTACAAGGCTGCTTATAATTCCCTCCCACTCATCCCACCCCCACCTGGTCCATTCCCTACTTGATCCTGTCCCTCTTCTATAGTGGGTACTTCCAACCTCCCCTCCCCCCAAGGATGCCCTCCCATCCATCATCCCTCCTCTCATCCCCCTTCCCCCTATTCTGCTGCAGGTTGAGATATCCCATTTAGTATGTATGTCATTCTCTCCCTGAACCAAATTCAATGAGAATGTGGTTTTGCCTTTTTGCCTTCCTATTCTTCCCCTCCCCTTGCTTCTTCTACATGAGATAGTTTACCCTACCCTGTCTCTCCCCATCTCCTCTTGCCACTTTCCTCTCTCACCTCATAATTTCACCCCTTGAGTATCTTCCCTTCCCAACAAATTCAACCTATGCCCTCTATCCATGTATAACTGTAAACATATATACACACATTCACATATGTATTCATATGACCATACACCCTTCTTCCATTATTTTCATATTGAGAAAGATTTCATCAGTCACAGTTATTGTTTTTCCATATAGGAATGTAAATAGTTCAACTTTGATAAGTTCCTTTTGATTTCTTTTCCCTGATTATCTTCTCAAGCATCTCTTGCTTCTTGTGTCTGGATGTCAAATTTTCTATTCAATTCTGGTTTTTTCCTCAAGAATGCTTGAAAGTCCTCTATTCCACTGAATGACCATATTTTCCCCTGAAATAAAATACTCAGTTTTGCTGGGTAGGTGACCCTTGGGTTCATTCCCAGCTCTTTTGCCCTCTGGAATATCATATTCCATGCCCTTCGATCCCTCAGTGTAGAAGCTGCCAGGTCCTGGGCTATTCTGATTGTGTTTCCATAATATTGAAATTGTTTCTTCCTGGCTGCTTGGAGTATTTTCTCCTTGATCTGGGGATTCTGGAACCTGGCTATAATATTTCTGGAAGTTTACTTTTTGGGATCTTTTTCAGGAGGTGATCAGTGGATTCTTTCAACCTCTATTCTGCCCTCTGGATCTAAAACATCAGGGCAATTTTCCTTGAGAATTTCTTGAAGGGTGATTTCTAGGTTCTTTCCTTGGTCATGGCTTTCAGGTAGTCCAATGATTTTTAAATTGTCTCTCCTGGATCTATTCTCCAGGTCAGTGGTTTTTCCCATGAGATATTTCACACTGCCTTCTAATCTTTCATTTGTTTGGATCTGCTTAACAGCATCTTGATTTCTCATAAAGTCATTAGCTTCCATTTGCTCCAGTCTAACTCTGAAGGAATGAATCTCCTCAGTGAACTTTTGAGATTCTTTTTCCATCTGGCAAATTCGACTTTTTAAGGCATTCTTCTCCTCATTGCCCTTTTGGGCCTCCTTTGCCATTTGAGTTAGTCTGTTTTTTAAGGTGTTGTTTTCCTCAGTCAGGCTGTTGACCCTCATTTCATACTTTTCCTGCATCCTTCTCATTTCTCTTCCCAATTTTTCCTCCACTTCTCTTATCTGATTTTTAAAGTCCTTCTTAAGGTCCTCTATGGCCTGCAACCCGCTCATGTTTTTCCCTGGGGCTTTTGGAACAGGACTTTTGACCTCACAGCCCTCCTCTTGCTCTATGCATCGATCCTCTTTGCCCCCAAAGTAGGAGTCTAAGGTTGCATTTTTCTGTTTAATTTGTTTACTTTTCCTTGGCATGTTGCCACTTAACTACTTGACTTTTGGGCTTGTTGCCACAGTATGGCCTGGCGCCAGACAGGAACTTTCGTCCCAAACATGTGGAGGCAGGGGGACAACTTCCGTTTCTGGCAAGCTGGGAACCTACCCACGACCTCCACCCCAGATCACAATCCAGATCCAGGGAGGTTAAAGCAAGAGTGATTACCCCCCAAGACTGATCGCTGGATCTCCCTACAGTTCGCAGGCCAGGAGCTGGAGCTGCCTCTGAAAACTACAAAATGGCGTGTCTCCTCAGTGGCTTCTAGCCCCCAGGGAAGGAAGCCGACGCGTTCCCCAAATACTGGTCCCAAAGTCCATGAGGCACTAACCTCTCACTTTGTCCTAGGCATGTCTATGTTGATAATTCTGGAATCGCCACAGCTGCTGGTGTTCTGGGGTCCCTCTAGCTGGCCGCTGGCCCAGCCACCCTGGGGCTAAAACCACAACTCAGGCGGACCTGTGCTTGGCTCTCCACGCACTGTGTGCTGCGCTGCCTGCGCTGCGCTGGTCCTTCCTGCAGGGCTGCTGGGTTGTCCTCAGTGGGAGGTTAGCTTCTCTGTGTTGTTCTGTGGGTGCTGGGGCTCCAGAAGTTGCTCAGAGTCCCCTTTTACATAGTTTGGAGGTAGTCTGGGAGGAGAGTGGCTTGAACACTCTGTTTCTACTCCACCATCTTGGCTCCTCCCCCAGAAGCAAATTTTTTAAAGCTGCATGCAAAAAAAAAAAAACCTTTCTAACAGCTATTGTCTCAAAGTGGAATGGTTCCCTCCCTCATACCTCTGTAGAGGAAATGTGGCTAATAAAGGAGAAAAATTGATGACCTTGATTCCGCTTGGAACTGGACATAAATGACTGGGCTTACAGAGTAACTATAATGGGTGGAGCATCTCCCTGATTAAGGAGTCTGAAGGTGAAAGACAGAGACCCAGGGAAATAACAATGGCAGTTGGGATCAACTCAAATATGTTTGTCCCCCTGCCACAGTTGGTCTCAGTTTTCTAACAGGTGGTGTGATCCCCATGGGTGTTAGTCTCTGGCACATTTGAGTAGTGCCACAGATCCTGGATCCAGGCTTCCTAGACAATGGAATAACATTCATAAGATCCTGTTTCTGTTTGTTCATTAATTTCAGAAAATCTTCCACTCTCTAACCCTGTCATAAGTTACCTACTTGAATACCATTTTTGTTTAATAAGACAAGAGTTTTAGATATAATATACAGAATTGGGGGGAGGTCAGATCCTATTTCCATGGTTTGTCTGGGAGACTGAAGAAATGGGAAAAGAACTACAGCCTCAAATGGGGTTTTGATTTGGAAGAGACAATTCTGGAGTTGAAGAGGACAATAAGTTTATGTTACACGTGAATGATGAATCTGTTTTAATGTGCATTTACTAATCTAATTATGTAATGTATTTAAATGATGAACGTGAACAAGGGTAGATGAATGAAGCAACATTAAAGGAAGGAGGAGAAAAGGCGTATCTAACTAAGTAGGGGGCAAAACCAAATGATGCATACTACTAAAACAGAGAAATTCAAAACTGACCACCTATTGTTGACTAAAAATAAACTCGATCAGGATGATTACAAAGGAAACTTACAGGTCTTCTTCCTAGAAAAGGAGAAGAAACTCTCTATTAGGAATAGTTTTGATGCAGTCTTGACCAAAATCAGGGGTATGAACCAAATGACCCCTCAGGTTTCCTTCTAGCTTGATAAGTCATAGAAGCATAGAGTGTCATTTGGATGGGTCCTCAAAGATCATCGGTATAAAACTCCTCAATTTACAAATGGAGAAACTGAGACCCAGAAAGAGGAGGCTCAAAGTCACACAGCTAATTAGTGTCAGAGCCATGACCATCATTTTCATCTGATCTCCAGTTCAGAACTCTTTCTAGGTCACCATACAGACATCCTCATAATTTCTGAATGTGTTCATATCCTTAATGACCAACCCCAGTGCTACAAATAACCTTGAGATATAAGCAGAACTACCAATAATTCTTAATTAAAACATACATAAATATTCACACATGAATGCACATAGACAAATGTACATATATAATATCCCTGCCTATACACATGAACATGCATATGTACATACACTCACACATATACTCATACATATACGCACATGTACATACACACTATACACATAAACATTCACCCATACACATACATAATACAATATGAATTCTCAAACACATTACACCATCTAGGCAAAGCAATTTCCTTAAAGTTCCAAGTCCTGTTTTAGAATGATGTGGCTACAGAATTCTAACATTCCTGAGCAAGTTATGATGGGAGCACAGAAAATAAAGGGGAAAGAAATAAGTTTTTCTCATTATTTATACCAAGCTCATTCTAATTCTGTACAATGTTGCACTGACTTATCAGGTTTATGAATCTGTAGGACTGAGGGAATAATAAAGAGAGGTTTCCAGTGAATGGTTACATGCTGTGAACTATATGCTGAGAGCAGAGGAGATTTATATCCCTATGGGCAGTGGAGTCTTATGTGTTCACTTGCTATTGAGCTGACAGATGGAATTTCCCTGGTAATGCTCCCAGCTTAATTGTCAGGCTGGCAGAGAGGCTCGCACCCAACTTGGAGCTCCTTACACCATTCAGGGTCATCACTAATATGTCCACTCCTAAAAGAAATCCCAACCACTGTGCTACATGGTCATTATTATGAAACCATAGAATATCAGAAAGTGAGATTAGAGATCATCCAATCTACTGGTAAACAGTGAGAGCCTGGAGGGACTGGGGGCAAGGGAAAGTGACTTTTTCAGAAGTACACTGAAAGGGGGGTGGAGTCAAGATGGCAGAGTAGAAACAGGGCTTCCGCTGGGCTCTGGCTCCCACCACCTCAAATTCATGTAAAAGGTGACTCTGAAGAAACTTTGGAGCTACAGAATCCACAAAATGACACAGAGAAGCTAACCTACCACTGAGGATAGCCCAGCAGGCTAGCAGGGAGCAGACAGCACAGCACTCTGGGAGCCAAGCCCAGCCCCTCCTCCACAGCCAGAGGTTTTAACCCCAGGGCAGGCCTGACCAGCTGCCAGCTGGAGGGACTTCAGATCACTAGCAGCTGTGGCATTTTCCAAAATTATCAACACAGATGCTAAGGACAAAGTGAAAGGTCAGTAGTTGGGAGTGTGGTCAGCCTTTATCCCCTGGAGGGAGAAGCTGCTGAGGCACCCGCCAGGGATATGCAGCCACCACTACATGGCAGCTTCAGCTCCTGGCCTGCAGACTGTAGGGGGACCAAGCAACCAATCTGAGCAGTAATTGCTCTTGCTTTAACCTGCCTGGATCTGGATTGAGGTCTAGGGTAGAGGTCCTGGGGTGTGTGGCCAGCTTGCCAGATCATGTGGAGGCTTTAGAGAGGGAACCCAACTAATACCTTTGGCAGCTAAGAAAACCCCAGCATTTGGTATAAGCAACCCTGTCTGGTAGCAGAGCGCTACCATGGCAAAAAAAAAAGCCCAAAAGTCATGTAATTGAGTGGCAAAATGAATAAACAAGGTAAGCAAAGCAAACAGAGGAATCCAACATTAGATTCCTATTTTGGGGACAAAAATGATCAATGCATGGAACGGTAAGAAGACAGTGAAGTGAGAACTTCTGCACCAAAAGATTCCAAGAAAAATACGAGCTGGTTACAGGTCATAGAGGAGCTTAAAAAGGATTTTGAAAATCAAATAAGAGAAGTGGAGGAAAAATTGGGAAGAGAAATGAGAACAATGCAAAAAAATTATGAAATGAGAGTCAACAACCTGACTGAAGAAAATAACACATTGAAAAATAGACTAACTCAAATGGCAAAAGAGGCTCAAAAAGCCAATGAGGAGAAGAATGCCTTAAAAAGCTGAATTTGCCAGATGGAAAAAGAATCTCAAAAGCTCACTGAAGAGAATTATTCCTTCAGAATTAGACTGAAGAAAATGGAAGCTAGTGAGAAAAATAGCTATATGAGAAATCAAGATACTATTAAACAGATCCAAACAAATGAGAAAATAGAAAGCAATGTGAAATATCTCATTAGGAGAACCACTGACCTGGAAAATAGATCCAGGAGAGATAATTTAAAAATTATTGGATTACCTGAAAGCCATAATCAAAAAAAGAACCTAGAAATCATCCTTTAAGAAATTCTCAAGGAATATTGCCCTGATGTTTTAGAACCAGAGGGCAAAATAGAGGTTGAAAGAATCCACTGATCACCTCCTGAAAAAGATCTCAAAAAGAAAACTCCTAGGAATATTATAGCCAGGTTCCGGAATTCCCAGATCAAGGAAAAAATATTATAAGCAGCCAGGAAGAAATAATTTGAATATTATGGAAACACAATTAGGATAACACAGGATCTGGCAGTTTCTGCACTGAGGGATTGAAGGAATATGATATTCCAGAGGTCATAGGAGCTAGGATTAAAACCAAGAATCACCTATCCAGCAAAACTGAGTATCATGTTTCAGGGGAAAATATGGTCATTCAGTGGAATAGAGGACTTTCATGTACTCTTGATGAAAAAAACAAAATTGAATAGAAAATTTGACATTGAGATACAAGAAGACAAGAGAAGCATGAGAAAATCAACAGGGAAAAGAAATCATAAGAAACTTATTAAAGTTGAACTATTTACATTCCTACATGGAAAATGATAATTAAAACTTATGAAAATTTTCTCAGTATGAGAATAATTGAAGGGATATAGGAGGGTATATGGGTGTATGAATACATATGTGAATGTGTGTATATATGTGTACTTGTATACATAGATAGAGGACACAGGACTAGTTTAATGGGAAGGGATGATACTTAAAAAGTGAAATTAAGAAGTGAGAGAGGATATAATAAGAGGATATGGGGAGACACAGATTGGGGTAAACTATCTCATATAGAAGAGGTAAGGGAAAATGGTTACAATGGAGGGGAAGAACAGGAAGTCAAAAGAGACTGGGCCAACCTTATTCTCATTGAATTTGGCTCAGGGAGGGAATAACATACATACGAAATAGGGTATTTCACCCTACAGGAGAGTAGGGAGGAAGGGGATGAGAGGGGGGATGATGGAAGGGAGGGCAGGCTGGGGGGGAGGGA
Organism: Gymnobelideus leadbeateri; assembly: GCA_011680675.1. NCBI lineage: Eukaryota > Metazoa > Chordata > Mammalia > Diprotodontia > Petauridae > Gymnobelideus > Gymnobelideus leadbeateri. The sequence goes on from WOXC01003881.1 coordinate 291,582, forward strand.
AGTTGGAAGCACCCACTTTTGAAAAGTGACAGGATCAAAGTAGAGAATAGAACAAGTGGGAGGTGGGATAGAAGGGAGGGAAATATAGTTGGTCTTTTACATATATCTTCCATGGAAATGTTTTGCATAGCTACACATGTACAACCTATATTGAATTGCTTATCTTCCCAGTAAGGGTGGGTGACAAGGGAGGAAGGGAAAGAATCTGGAATTCAAAGTTTTTAAATCAAATGTTTAAAATATGTGTGTGTGTACTATTATCAATATATCAATTGCAAGATAAGACCCTGGCTAGTACCTTAAGAAAGTAAACAATCTATTCAAGAAGTATTTATTAAATACTTAGTATGTGCCAGGTACTGAGGATACAAAAGCACAAATTAAACAGACTCTGATTTCAAAGATTTTATATTAAGTAGGAGTTGGGGGAAGAAGAGGAGCAGAGAAAAACATACAAATGGATAATTCAATAAAACATATACAAAAAGTTAATACTAGTAATTGGGGTGGGAGATCACTAAAAATTGGGTATATGTGCTCTCTAGATATATGTGTATATATGTTCTCTGCCCTATTTGATGCTGTTCTCCTGGGACATTGTCTTACTCTAGGGCCCAGCACAGTATCCTACCTACATATATTCAGTGTTCTACTTACCTTTCTGTTTACTCTTGTCAGATTTTTCTAGCTCTGATAGAAACATATTAAAATGCCCTACAATTTCTCTATTGACATCTATATTTTTGTAATTTGATTGACTTTTCCTAAATGAATATAGATGTTATACCATCTGATGCATAAATGTTTGGTATTATTTGTTCATTGTCATTTTCCTTTAAGCATAATGTAGTGTGTCTCTATTAATATTGGGAATTCTTATTTGACAACATAATTGCAACTTTGACTTTTTGGCAATCACTTGATGCACAATAAATTTTGTTTCAAAATCTTATTTTCATTCTATAATGTGTCTTAATTTTTAGATGTGTTTCTTGTATACAGGAGCTTCTTTGTTTGCTTGGTTTTTTTTTTCCATTTTTTTGTCTATTCTGACCTTCTCATTTCATTAAATTATTTAATCTCTCAAACTTAAAGTGATAATTTGTTAGGATGGTATTTTCTTCCATTTATTTCTTATATGGTGAATTTTATTCCCTTTCCTTTTTTTAGTCAGTATTTTTCTCCTGTTTTGTTGGTGACCCCAGAATAAGGAATGCCTAGGTTCAAACTATCCCTTGATATATATTAGCGATGTTATCCTAAACAATCTACTTATAACTTCTCATTGTCTCAGGCAAATCTATACAAATAAAAACTGCAGAGCTAGTGTTAATGTGCTTTAAGAGAGTTTCCTCATTGGGAGTAGTCTAAAAAATAATTAAATCACAGGTCAGATAAAAAGTAAACGAACAATAAACCTTTGATGTTACCATATTCCCAAGGATTTGAACTGTCTCCCTCAACCCCATTTGCCTGACCTAGCTGATTTCTCTTCTTCATTTATATAAATTTTACAATTCACTTTTCCTTTTTATTTGACTGATCTATTCTTTTCCCACTTCCAGTACGTCTCTTTCCCCATTTAAATAAGGCAATGGTTCAAAATCTTTCCTCCATGCCCCTTCAATGAATTCTCTTTTAAAGTAACATACTTCTATATTGCCCTTTTCCCAGAAGCTTTCCTCTGTTTTGTCCTCCTCATTCTTCTCTCCTTTATTCTAGTCTACTTTGAATTTTATTTTCAAATTCATAGAGTATATTTTTACTTCTTCCTTCTTATTTTTTTCCTTTCCTAAAGACAGAATCTCTGAAGTGCCAGGTATGAGGTGCCTGTACTGCATTATCATCTTTGTAGATCACATTCTATCCTCCCTATTTTTCTGTTTTTTTTTCTCACCCTTGGAAATATCAATTCATGAAGGTAGTAATATTATATGGAAGCAATGTAATATTGTTAACATCTGTCTGTTCTCCAAATCATGAGGCCAAGAAGTATTCCCCAGACTTATCTATGATCAGTCTCCATCCCTAAAGCCATCTTTCCTATCTTTGCCTTCAAGACTTCACAAATCCTCTCTTTTGGAGTCTGATGGTGTCCAGGGAGATGTAACTCTTTAAAAAAAATGATGGTATCCAAATATTAAAGTCCTCCCCAACCCCTACTCAGATAAACTCACTATAAGGTCCCTGTCTCCATCTGCAGACACAAATACATTTGAATGTTCTTTAGTACTATTGAAAATCACTTAATATCATTTGAACCTCAATAAGGGCCAGAGTCTGAACTAATCAACCAGAAGAAGCACAGATTTGAGTAAATTTAGAGAATGCCTCCTGTGCCAACAAGGCCAGAGGGAGCTGACCAGAGCATTCTTCTGTTAATGACTAATGAGGACAGGATGCCTTAAGCAGACACTACTTTCAATAATGGAACATTTCCTTATCTTAACATTTTCTGGATATATACTATATTATGTCATGTTAATGGTAAAGAAAACATAGCCTGGGTTGTAATTTCAATTGACATTTTGTCAACTCTCTTATCTTATTGTATTTACAACCTATTGAATTAAGAAAATTCCTTTTCTTACACTATGGTTTAAACATATATGGAGATCATAAATTTGGGTGACACAGACATGCTGAGTTGTGATTGTTCAAAAACGTATTTAAGGCTGGTCATTCTTTTATCATTCAGTCAGAACTTGTGTTTTGGCCCTGTGCAAGCATATATCTGCTAGTTTTGAGGGAATAAATAATATAAATTTACATATCACCTCACCTGTTTACCTCTTTTAACCAAATTTTCAGGTTGACACTACCCTACCTTTTCCCCTCCTGAGGTGATGTCCAACCTAAACTCATCCCTAATTTCTTCTTTGGGTTTTGTTTATTGTTTCTCCTTTGGGTCACTCCAGCTTCTTGCTGTTGTTCTATCTTCTCTACAAAATCCACAGTTATATCTTTTTTACTGGGAGATTTTAATTTTTCCCCCTTCATATCATAACATGACTTTTCTTTGAGTGTTTACTCATTCTTGCTTCCATTTTTATGATCCTCTCTCCTTGTTTAATGACTGGTGAGCAAGGATTTTATTCAACTTGATAATCTATTCAATTGTTATTCTTTCAGCATTTCTTTTGTAATTTTTAGTCATTAGCTACTCTTTGGTTCATATCCCTTCTGCTGCTGCACCTGCCCCTGAAACTTGCTGAGCTTTTAGTTTCCTCATGCTTTGAACATGAGGAAAATTCTTTGCCTCTTTATCCTGAGGGTCAACAAACATGTGGCCCAGGTCCTTTCTTAGAGTGACTTCTAGGTTGGCCCCAGATGGGGCTCCAGTTCCCTTTATCTCAGGCACCAACCTCTGGCTCTGTGCTGAGTTCTATAGTATTCACATATTCCATTTTCCCCAACCTCCCCACCATGATCTCTTTCCTTTGTATGACTAAGCAAAATCAGTCTCCTTATACTTCTTGTCTGAAAGGAAAAGAGAATCCAGTCTGATCCACTGCTACTAGTAAAGTAGGTAGGAACCCCCAGTCAGACCCTTAGTCTCAACTCTTCTAGTTGGCTTGCTATCCTTGTACCCAAATCATGGAGTAGAGATACTTAGCAAGGACTCTTAAGTGTTTGAATAATCTGATTTTATTTTGTTAGGCTTTTATCTGTGTGGGAGTTTCTACATTCTTATCCTGAAATTTCAGCTCTGATTGTACTCTATATCTGGAACATAATTCCTTTTTCTGAAGCAATTGGGTTTTCGAGAGGAATTACTCTGCCATCTTGCCACATTTGACTCAGTGTTTCAAAAGCTGAGCTGAATAAAATTAAGGCGCATATGCAAATGCCATTCTGCTGAAGTCAAAGAAAAAGCTTAATTCAGAGCTTTTTAGAGTCAATATAAAGTACATTTTTTTTATTAAACTAGAAACTGAATTTGGAAATCAAAAAACACAGTCTTTCTGAGGTGTTTTAAACTCAACAGAAGGGTTAGGATTTTTAAAGAAACAATTAATTCCAACTTTTAAAATACACTGGTTTTTCCCTCTATAAGGGTTGTGATTTTTAAATTAACTTAATTGTTTCTGAATTCACATTTTCCAGTTCAATAAGAGTTTGTTGTTGTTTTTAATTAACTTTATTGTTTTTAAGCTCTGACTCAAGTTTTTCTCTGCCCTTGGCATGTCCCCCCCTCAATTTGCATATGGGTCTAATATGGAGTAGAAGAGAGTCCCATATGGCCCTGGATCCATATTTGGGAAAGGGAGGGCCCTCTAATTTTCCTGATCAAAGGATCTCTGATTCTTTGATTCCCTAGAGAGATTAGAGGCATTAGAGAGGGAATGATGTGTTGCATGGTTTGTTATCTTGGGCTCAGAAAAACAGGTAGGAATTAGCAGAAGGATTGATGAGCAGGGAGGAAGAAAATAGTTTCCTCAAAGCATTCTACTACAGAGGACTGGGTGTATGCAGCCATGGGAGCGGCTTATGCTGTCTACTCTTGAGGTTCCAACATTTTCCTGATAATGGTGATGGCATAAAGTTTTCTAAACAACCAGGAACTCAGAGGTGGCATAAAATAATGAAAAGAGCAATGGAATGTAAGTCAGTGAACCTGGATTTGAGTCCTGGCTCTGACAATTGGCACCTGTGTGACTTTAGGTAAGTCACTTCTCTGCTCTTCAGTTTTCTCTTCTATAAAACTGAGGAAGAAAGAACACAGTGAACTTTCTGCCCGGAGGGGCCCCTGGAAGAGAAGATAGGCCACCTACCTCCCATCTTCAATAAATAAAAATCAAGAAATGCAAAGAGAAAACTCTGTGACTTCTTCCACAATAGAAATGCACAATAAGTCCTTAACCCAACAAAGTCAGTGCCAGCAAATGATGGTCTCCTAACCAAACCAGAAATGACCAGTAACACATATAACCTATAAGCCCCTAAGAACTTGTTCTGTGAAGTTCAGATTCAGTGAAGGGGCTTCACTTGAGGACCTAGAGGATATATGTGGCTTCCAGGTCACAGGTTCCCCACCTCTGTCCTAGGCTAAAGGACTGTAATGGTAATGAGAATTTGAATATCTTCCCTGACCCTTAATAAGTCTATGGGAATTTAAAGACCTTCCCTGCTTTGAAAAATATACTCTGCCCCCTAATAGCCTGAATGTAATCACAAGGAATCTATGGTGGGAGGAGTTTGCTGAAGGGTGGAGCAGAGCCCACAGGAAACTGGGAATCAGAGCTAACTAGACTGGGAAGAGAAGAGGACACATCCCAGGGAGTCAGTCAGGCTTGTGAGCAAAAATATTGGTTTGCGGGAAGGCTTAAGGATGGTGTGATTCTCTGTGCTATTGGGGCTTATTAACTTCTTTGCTGCTATGAAGGAATCTGCTTACTGATTTGGGGGTTTGGTTTTCTGCTGTCTGAATAAATGTTTTGATTCTGTCCTCTATATGGAGAGTTTGTTATATTTTGCAATTGACCATCATGCAGGTATATTTTTAGTGACTGTGGGTGCTTTAATATTGCATTGGTGCTACAGGGACTCTGAGAACTCTCTGTGTTAAGATGACAGAGATAGACAGACAGAGACAGAGAGATAGAAAGAGACAGAAACAGAGAGAGAGAGAGAGAGAGAGAGCACTTGAGAGCACTCAAGATCTACTGCTCTAATCCTCAGTGATCCAGGGGCTCCAAACCCCAGGAACTGAAAAGCAGAACAAAAACCCAGGAGACAAAAGGCAAGACCATAAAAAGATGAACTTCCCACCTGCCCACCATCCAAGAGTAGGCGGTTCTAACACAAAATCAGAGCTGGAGAGATGAGTAAAGAAAAGTCCCAAAAAATGACATAGCCAAAATCCAGACCTTTCACATCAGGAAAAAATATTTCAAGCTTCCAGAAAGAAGAAGTTGAGTACAAAGGAACTAAGATTGGGATCATACAAAACCTGAAGGCTTCTACTAAAAACAAAAGGCAGTCTTGAATACAACATTCCAAAAGTCAAATGATATAAGCTTACTCTCCAAATTTAATATAATTCTTCAGAGGAAAAAATAAACCTTTAATAGAATAGAAAACTTATAAGCATTTCTGAGGAGGAACTTTAAAATGTCAAACAAGTATCTGAGAGAGGTAAATGTCCATGAGTGAAGGGAAGCAGCTGTGGGATATTCACATTCTAATGGAGGAGAAGGAGGAATGGTGAGATGGGTAGGAGAAAAAAACAGAAGAGATACATGTCCCGTTAGAACCGTAATGTTTTCAAATCATACTGAAGGAGTTAAATAAGAAAAGCAGAAGTCCTGGAGTGCATGAATTCTGTTATTTCTTTTCTTTTTCTTTTTGAGGGGCTTGGCATTTAAGAAGGAAAAGATAAGGAAAGGTAAAAGGAGGAATACGCTATTGCAGAAAGGAGGGAGATGTGGAACTTGCATTGTGAGAAGAACATACATATTTAGAGGAAGGAGGGGGGGAGTGATCATTAAATGGGCTTTGCTCCTTTAACCTTTAAGCCTTCCAAGGAGGGTTAAACCCACACATGTGAACACACACAAGCACAATTTGGTATAGAACCATAACAAGGGAAATAAAGAGTGAAGACAATACCAGAGAGGAAATGCACAGAGGCTAAAAGCAAATTTCCTTATCCTGAAGGCAAAAATAAATGGATAGGCTGGGGTGAGGAGAGAAGTGGGGTGGGGGTTGGGAGGATCAGGGCAGAGAAGAAAAATTTTTTTAAAAATAGAACCTATGGGGTACTATCGTAGATAGTTCCTTGGACAACTGAGGAATGGCTGAACAAATTATAGCGTTATTTGTTCTAAGAGAACATTAGTATATCTTATGAAGTGACAAAAGAGAAAATTTCAGAGAATCCTGGGTGGTATGAACCAGGGGAGGGTGAATTGAGAACTGAGGGATCTCTTTATACAAGTACAATAACACTGTAAAGAAAACCAACTTTGAAAGTATGAACTTTTATCAAAGCAATGGAAGGAAGGAAGGAAGGAAGGAAGGAAGGAAGGAAGGAAGGAAGGAAGGAAGGAAGGAAGGCTAGGTAAGCAGTAGTGATGGCAAAAAAGTGGGGGGGCGGGCTTTATGACATTTTTTAAAATGCACAGAGAAGAAAAGGAAGCTCAGAAGGAAGCATATAGGCAAGGAGTATAATTTTGAAAGTAATATATAAAATTCATTATATATATTTTAAAGCAAACTATGTGAAATGGAGATTCATGATTTCATATAAAATCTTCTTTGTGTTATCCTATGTGAATAGACATGCTCTTTTTTGGTGTTTAAGTTCAGAATTTTTAAAAATATATTTAAAAAAATAAAACTCAAGTTGTTATGGTCCTGTTTAGTACCATAGTTTAATTACACTAATGTTAGAGAAGGAAATGAACTGGAATAAGAAGTGTATACTTTTGACACCAATAAGTTTTCTTTAACAAATGAGTAACTTATTTTTGCATACTTAAAAAAACTTTGAACAGGTGGCTTCTTATTTGAGTCCATTCACTTCCTTATTTGAAAGGTGTCTAGGTATTTTTCAAATGATTTACTCTGAGCAACATAATGAATGACTGACAAAGAAATTACCAAAAACTGCTGAAACTCTCTCACTAACATCTCTTGACACCTACCACAATATCAGTCTGTTGCCATAGAAATGCATGTCATCTCACTCAGTACCCCCAAAGGAAACTGATTTATCATTTAAGGATGGATCACCCAAGAATACAAAACACTAAGATTCTATAGATAAGTTTCTGGAATTAACAAGGTCTGCGCCAGAAGTTTGGGCACTTCCTTAGAGAGTTCAGCACAACACTCTGCAGGTCCCTGACTGTAAAATGAATGATTGGGAATAAATGATCCCACCTTCAAATACTACTTAAATAACTGTGAGACTTTGGACAAGACACCTAAACTCTTGGGGCTTGGTTTTTCTGTCTGTAAAATAAGGGTACTCAAATCCATGAAAAAAGAAAAAAATGTATTAAATAGCCCTTATGTGTAAGGCTTTATTCTGGATACTAGAGCCAGGAGGAGAGAAGACATGGGAAGGGAGCACAGAGAAAAACATGACACGTACACAAATAAATATGATTCAAGTTAAGAGTAGCTGGAATAGGTGATCTCTAAGGTCACGCTTTCACTTAACTTTCACTTAACAGCTTCAATCTCTGCCTATGTACTAGCTGCTTTCCAACTGCCACAACAAAGCCCAAATCTCCTCCTTTCTCAAAAAAATCCTTACTTGATCCTTCTAGCAGCTAACTACCATCCCATATGCCTGCTTTTTTTGTGGCTAAACTCCTAGCATAGGCCAACGACAATAACTGTCTCCACTAAATTTCTTCTCCCTAGATTCTTCACTCTGTATAACAGACCTGCACAGCATATGTATGGCCCGAGGGCTGCTTATAGCCCAGAAAAGGATTTAGGGCACCCTGCCAAAAATGTAAAGAATGGAAAAGAAAGTAAAGATGTAAGGATCAAGCACTTTGTCTGTGCCCCACTTACCCCTCCTTCCACTAGTCACTATTGCGCCCCTTAGATAATTTGGGTGGGTCACCACTGTACTCTGCTATTTGTTACCTGGCTGGTGGCAGTCTGTCTCTAGTCTGGGAGGAGCAAGAGTTGTTATCTATTGACTGTGTTTTCTGTCATTACTGATATTGAACAGGGACAAAGTGAGTGCAGTCACACACCAATGCAGATGACTCCTGCTATGTGATGAGCCGTGGCAACATGAGGGCTTCTCCCCCTCCTTTTGGGAGGCCACCCACCAAGTTACATGAGTGTCCAACGCTCTCTCCAAGGTCAGACCATCAGTTTGTTATTTCTTTGCATGTGAGCAGTTGCTGTGGAGATTTTTGGTTCTAACATTAAAGTTTTGGGGGTGACTTTGTAAAATGGGTGATAAAAAGAAACAGAAGATCAAATCAGAACATAGAGTGTCTAATCCAGAATGGACAAATAGATACTTGCTTACTCATAGGAGAGACAAAACATTGTGCCTTGTTTGCCAAGAAGTAATAGCCACTCTAAAGGAATACACTCTTAGTTACCATTTCAAATCAAAACATCCTAACTTAAATAAATTGGACACCAATGAAAAGCAAATTAAAGCATCCAAATTGTTGAAAAATCTCAGTGGGGAACAATGGTTTTTCAAGAAAGTGAACTCAGAAAACGAGTCAGCTACTAAAAGTTAGTTTTCAGATTTCTGAAGAAATCTTTCAAACATGATTCCGGAGTGCAATAGACCGATTGCAAACAAGCATACTTCCCATTAACTAAATGTAAACAGTAAGAAAATCTGAAAAATGTATTAAAACTTATAGTGCTTAGCAAAGAAATGTTTAACATTAATGTGATTTCATGATGAATAAATATCTTAAGTAATAAGTGTAATTAATTGATATTAATTGAAATTTCCTTTTTAATATGGTTTATTTGTAATATAGTTTCATCATTAATTATACCTTTACTTGGAAAGCAAGCCACTAAAAACCTATCTGCGACCAAAAGAAGTTCAGCCTGTTTTACTTTTGGTCCCTACCTGCTGCCAGGTTGTGCAGGTCGTCTCTGATCCCATCATTCATCTGATCTCATGATTCAACTCAAACTGTTCTCTCTGAAGAGAGCTTGCTAGTTCCAATGATTCTTTCTCAGTCCTTCTTGATCCCTCTCCAAGGTCTGAAGCTGTCAATCACTATTTTCCCTCTGATACACTCTTGTCTCTAGGTCTTCAGGGCACCGTTTTCTCTCGGTTCTCCTCCAACTTTTCTCACCACGACTTTTCAGTCTCCTTGGCTGGATCTTCTCCAGGTTATTCCCACCCACAGGTGTCCCGCAAGGACCTGTCCTGGACTCTCTTCTTTTCTTCAATACTATTTCACTCGGTGATCTCATCAGCTCCCATGGATTCAGTATCATCTCTATGATGGTGATTCTCAAATTGACTCTGTTCTGACATCCAGGATTACATCTCCAACTACCTATCAAACATCTTGAACCCCACATGTCCAAAACTTAACACATTTTCTTTCCCAAGAAGCATTCCCCCCTTTCCAAATTTTCCCGTTACCTTCAAGGGTACCACAATACTCCCAGGCCCCAAGTTTGTTACCTAATTGTTATCTTTAACTCCTTATTATCTCACACCTTCTCTTGCTAAGGCCTGTTCATTTCACCTTTGCAACTGGTCTCTCAAATGTGTGCCCTTCTCTCATTTGGAATTGCTTCCACCTTAGTGCAGACCCTCATCTCCTCATATGTGGGCTACTGCAACAGCCTGCTTGTTGGTCTGGCTGCCACAAGTGGCAACCCACTCCAATATATCCTACTAAAGTGATTTTCCAAAAGTATAGGCTTGAATATATTACATCCAACGTACATAAATTAAAAAAATCTCCCTATCATGTCAGTAATTAAATATAAAATTCTCTGCTTGGTATTCAAAGATTTTCATAACTCACCCACCCCTGCCTACCTTTCCAGTCTTCTTACACCTTACACTCCCTCATGAAATCTCCAATCCAGTGACTGGCTTCTTTGCTGTTTCTTGAGCAAGGATTCCCATCTCCAAACTCCAGTTATTTTCAATGGCTGTCCCCTTTGCCTGGAATTTTCTCCCACATCAACTTTGCCTCCTGGTTTCCCTGGCTTCTTGTAAGCCCCAGTTAAAAGCCAACCTTCTGCAGTAAACTTTTCCTGATCCTCTTTAATTCTAGTGCTTTCCTCCTGTTGATTATCTGCAATTTATCCTATATATAGCTTGTTAGTACATGGTAGCTTGCATGTTGTTTCACCTATTAAACTGTGAGCTCTTTGAGGGTAGGGTCTATCTTTTGGCCTTTCTTTGTATCCTAGTATTTATCACAATGCCTGGCACACTCTTAATAAAAAATTTTTGACTGACTTCCATCTTCCAAATCCCATGCCTCTACACTATGAACTTTTGGTGAAGGAATGAGATTTGAGTGTGTCCCTGAAAGAAAGATAGGATTTTGATGGAAAATTAGAAAGTACTTAAGGATAGATTCTGTGCCATGGTCATTTTGCATGTTGTATATTTCACATAAGATCTTGTACTTTGGAAAATATCAACAAATATATGTTGATTAATTCATTCATTTTCCTTCTCTTGTAATCTACCAGCTCCTCAAAATTCTGATTCCACTGGTGTATTATGATGTTGAAGTGACCCTGGAAAGCTTTCATTTATAGACCTGACTTGATATACTATGAAAATGCCTGCCTAATGAAAGAGAAGCTCATCAACAAAAAGTGGAGCAGTAGGGAAAAAGAATTATTTGGTCATAACGACTCATGAAACAAAGAAAATGGACCTCAGTCTTTCTGCTTCTATAGAGATGACAAGTTGAGTGGTAGGAAAGAGAGAAGAGAATGCCAAAAATCAATTAGGTTTTTTTGTTGTTGGGGTTCAGTTGTGTCCAATTCTTTGTGATCTCTTTTAGGGTTTTCTTGGCAAATATACTGGAGTGGATTACCATTTCCTTCTCCAGTTCATTAAGGCAAACAGAGGTTAAGTAAATTGCCCGGTGTCACACAGCTAGTGAAAGTCTCAGGACTCATTTGAACTTGGGTCTTCCCTACTCCAAGCCCAGTGCTATATCCATTGAGCCATCACATTGCATCATGGGTTTTTCTTGGCACAAATAATGAAGTGTTTTGCTAATTTCTTCTCCAGTTCATTTTACAGATGAGAAAACTAAGGCAAACAGGGTTAAGTGAATTGTCCAGGGTCACATAGTTCAAAAATATCTGAGGTCAGATTTGAACTCAGGAAGATAAGTCTTCCTGACACTCTATCCACTACATCACCTCACTGCCCCAATTATTTTTTTTTAAATAATTAATGTCTTTTTATTTACTTTTAGTTTACAACACTCAGTTCCACAATCTCTTAAGTTTCAACTTTTCTCCCCCTCTTTCTCCTTCCCCTCCCCCCACCATAGCGCCATGTAAGCAAATAGAGGTTCTACAAATACCTTCACATTGAATGTTAGTCATGTTAAGTATTATAACCATGGGCTCAACAATGAAAAAGAAGGGATGAAACAAAACAAAACATAAATGAGACAGAGCAAATAGTTTTCTTCAATCTGTAGACTCTGTAGTTCTTTCTCTGGTTGTGGATATCCCTTTCCATCATGAGTCTTTTATAGTTGTCTCTTAACCCTATATTGCTGAAAGGAGCCCAGTCTATCAAAGTCATCACAATATGATGTGTCTGTAATTGTGTACAAAGTTCTCTTGGTTCTGCTCTCCTCACTTTGCATGAGTTTATATAAGTCTCTCCAAGTTATTATGAAGTCTATCTGCTCCTCATTTCTTATAGCACAGTAGTATTCCATCAGATTCATACACCACAACTTATTTAGTCATTCGGCCCCATTTAGTTTTTAGGCTACTGCAAACAGTTGTGTATTATTGTTGTTGTTGCTTACTTTGTGAAGTTTTGAAATACAAATTGAAGTGTTGGTGCTCCAAATGTGAGATCTCTGGTCAAATAGCTGATATTTTACTGGAGAAATTGAAATACGTGTGAAAATGGGCACAGGAAAAGATGGTGGAAAGTATATTTGAATATATAGTTTGAGATTAAGGACTGAAAAGATACCAATGGCTCATAGATTAGTCAAAAGCATCACATCTCTGTAAGGGTCGGGCACTGAAACTATGACTTCATTGGCATAGAGAACTCCTAGATGAGAAATTCCCACTACCAATGCAGGTCAACGCCTTCTCTGCAATTTATATTCTCATAGATTTGCCTGGAGCCTAGAGAGATTAATTGGCTTACTCTGACTTTGTGCGTACTGGAGACAGGACCAGAACTCGGGTCATCCTGGCTCCACAGTCAGCTTTTTATCCACTACACCATCCTTTACCTCTATGCCTATTTATCATGCATAATTTGTTTGAGAGTTGGAAAGTACACTGAGCGACAAAACAATTGGAACTATTTTATACCAGTGGAAATTATTGATTATTAATGTAGGACCATTTCCAAATCAGCTATATGCATTCTCCTACTTCCTGGTGGGGTTTCTGGAAGTGCTAGGACACAGCACCTTCTGCCTCCTTCCTAGGCTTCCAGAAGCCCTCAGGTCACAACACAACAAGCTATGGCTTACTACTGGCTCTGCCATATGGACTGGGACATTCCTGCCTCCTGGGCAGGAACAAAAAATCCTCTTGTTCAGGCCTGTCATTTGGTGGGCTTCCTGATGGTTCTTAAGACAATAGGAAGGACAGTTAAAAGCTGTGAAGAAACCTACAGGGATGACCTCAACTCTTCTCATCACTTGTTTTCATAAACAGATCTCACTGATATACTGTTTGGATTCATTCCCCGATGGTTAATATCTTTCCACTCTCTCTTACTATCCCCATCCTAGTGATTATGAACCACTGGCTACCAAAGAACAATGTTCTAACCCCTTCCCAGCCCTTGCTGTCCATTCCCTCATTTCTGTACACCTGAATCCTATCCCAACAATGTTCCATTGTGCCCTCAGGCATGCCTTTTCCATAATTAACAAACTGCCTTTCATTTTTCACCACTTTCTCTTTTGCTCTTTCAATCCTTTGCCACACTGAGACCTGGCTCCCTCCAGATGATCCCTAGCCATCCCTTACAGTATCGGACACATTGTCTTTCATCCCTCCCCCTTCCCACCACCTTTCACCATTTGTGGTTGAGAAGTGAGAATATTCCTCGCTTCCCACTGCAACATTTAGACTCTCCCTCTACACCTATCACTTGGCAACCTTTCCTCATTTGAGATTTATGAATTTTCACTCAATCCAAATTATGATAGCCATTATCTACTGGACCCTAACATAGTCTCTCTTCTCTTTCAATCAGTATAGTGCCTAGGACAGCCTTCTTCTATACCTCAACTCTTGACCTCAAAAACATGTTGATATTCCCTTAAATTCCCTAACTTATTATTTCCCCAGTCTACCCATTACCCATTCCTACAATTGATTTTAGCTCTACACAGGAATTATTTACCATTTATCTTGTCATCATCTACAAGTGTTCTATTTCTATGTTCATGAACTTCAAAATTCCTTTATCTAATAATTTTCATCTTTCCATTTCCTTCTAAAACTAGTTTTCATTCTCATCACAAACTTCAGTCCCCCAACTTCTCAGTACTATTAATGGCCAGTGTCCCTACTATGGCTACTCTCTCTCCATTTCCTAATCCTGACTCCTAAATGAATGAGATCATTTCCACACTATTCTCTATTCTCAATACCCTTGTTCTGTTGTCAATCACACCTTGTCAACACCCAGTCATGGAATATGTGTGCCATTCATTTCCCTTACTCATATACTACTGAACAGAACTGGAGAAAATCACTAAAGTGTATAGATAAGGTCTGCTACACATCCACGCTATCTAATCTCAACTTGGCCCTCACTGCAGCAGGGCAATACTACTACTCCCTATTTGATTCCATATTCCACATTACTTTAGCTGCTGTTGCAGTGTCTTTTCTCCTTAAGCCTTCCACAGCTCCCCTCCTTCTACACTTATAGATAAAATCATCAAAAAAAACAAAAAACAAAAAACAAAACCTGAGGCCTTTTGCTGAGATCTTCCTCTTCTTTCCCCTTCCTTACTTCACATCCCTCTGACATCATTCTTTACTATCTCTTCCTTGACTGCACTCTCTAATTAAGAATTAATCTTTCCTCTTTAAGGCTACACCATCTACACCAACCCCCATCCTTTCCACTTCCTCTAGCAAATTTTCCACCAAAGCTACCCATTCTCTCTTTAATTTTCAGTCTCTCCCTCCCTATCTATTGTTTGTTTTCCTTTTCTTCTAACTACAACTACTTCTATGGCTGCCCATTCTTGAAAAACAAAATTTTACTAAGGCCTACCATGCCCACTATCATATCTTTTAAATCTTTCTCAACTAAATCTCTTTAAAAAAAATCTGTGTAAACCCAATACACTTTCACTCCTCTCAACTTTTTCTAAATCCTTTGCAATCTGGATTCTCACCTCATCATTCAGCTGAAACTGTTCCCTCAGAAGTTACTGATGATCTCTTATTGGTCATATCTAATGGCCTTTCCTCAGCCTTCATTCTTTGTGACCTCTCTGTGGTCTCTGACAATGTTGATCAGTTTATCTTCCTGAGCAGTCTCTTCCTTCTGGGCTTCTATGACTGATCTCTCTTGCTTCTTCTCTTTTTGCCTGACTATTCCTTCTCAGTCTCCTTTTCTGGATCTTCTTTCATTTCATATTCAAGAAATGTCAGTATCCTCCAAGGATATTATATGTATATATATATATATATATATATATATATATATACATATATATATATGTATATGTATATATATATATATGTAATATAGGTGTGTATATGTATACGTGTATACACACACACAATTCTAGTTTCTTTCCTATTCTATAGTCCTGAATCACTGATTGTCTTTTGGGCATTTCAAACTGGATGTTCTATTTCAAAATTAACATGTCTAAAATGGAACATTGTTGATATCCAAAAGGATCAAATGAAATTTTTTAAAGGTTTGGTACTGTGTCTGACACATATTAAATGCTTAATAAATGCCTATTCTATCCATCTATCTATAACTCATTTTCTGTCACTCCCAAAGTCATCCCTCTTATGAACATCCCTAATACTGCCAAAGACATTGCTATCCTATTCACCTAGGTTCAGAACAGTATTGTTATAGTCAACTTCTCATTGTCATTTGTCAAACACATGAAATCTATTGCAAAATCTTGTCATTTCTTTCTTCAAAATATCTCCTACGTGAGACCCCCTTCTCTTGTCAGAGGCAGGGTCAGAACACACTTCTACTGCTTAATGTAATGCTCTATCCACTGCAACATAATTCCTCCTCCCCTTAATATCACAATCCTAGATAGAGGGCTCAAGATGAATCTTGTCTTTTTTCTTCTGTTTGTAGATTTTTAGAGGGGAAGACCTGAAATGAAAGTATTCAAGAATTAAGTTCGTAATGAGTAGGTATGAGGAGTGTGTGTACTCCAAATATATGTACAAATGTACAAGGCAGAACTATGGAACTGGTAAGAAGGAAGAGTTTTCTCTGAGAGAAGCCTCAGCTCCAAGTAGGCAACAAATTACTACCTCACAAAGCAGGCATACATGTCTGTATATATCAGAACAGGCTGAATTCATTATGTTAAAGTTGCTGAGCAAGTATTTAATTGTAAGTAATACAAATGTTTCATGAGAATATCTATGAATGGAAGAGTAAGGACTTTTGAGACATCAAAGAATAGATTCCATAAAGTAACAACAATCAAACGGTTCTGGGAAAAGGTATACTTAAAATGTTCTTAATAAATGCTTTTCTGCCCATGATTCATTGCAAATACAAAGGAACTTAAGTTAAATTGCAGTTTCTTATTACTATCGTCCTCTCCTAGGCTAGCAGTACTCTGAGATAATTTTGTTATGGTATTAAGATTTGTAAATCAAATTCTTTTGCGTGAAAATTGACAACTGACCATGTTTTTTAGGAATCTCCAGGTAATTTCGATGCCTTCAAAGCTTTGGCAAAGATTCAGGCCTGATTCCTTATGACTGAATCACATTCAAGAAACATTTGTTAAGTTCTTACTATGAGACAAGTAATAAAAAGAAAGGCAAAAAAAGTTTGTGCCCTCAAGGGGCAATATCCAAGCCATAAGATATTATGTCTATACTTACAAAATATAGATAGTAGATGAAAAGTAATCTCAGAGGGACAGTGCGAACAACTGGGAGGTTGGGAGAGGTGAGAGATGGAAAAGGCATCTTAGGGAAGTTGGAATTGAAGCTGAATCGTGAAGGAATCCAGGGAAGGCAATAGGCAAAGGTGAAGAGGAACATATTCCAAGCATGGAGAATAGTCAGTCAAAAGGTATGGAGTTAGGAGATGGAATGTCATGGGAGGAAAAACCAGAAACTCGTTGTTGCTGGATTGTAGAGCATTTGAAGGGAGTCAGCTAGGTGGCTCAGTGAATAGAGTACCAGCCCTGGAGTTAGGAAGGACTGGGTTCAAATCTAGCCTTAGACACTTAATAGCTGTATGACCCTGGGAAAATCACATGACCTTCTTTTGCCTTAATCCACTGGAAAAGGAAATGAGAAACCACTCCAGTATTTTTGCCAAGGAAACCTTGAAGACAGCAATGGTGTGCTATGGTACACAGGGTACAAATGGGCTGGACACGATTGAACAACAACAAAGTTATAAGCAGACTGGAGAATGAGAAGAGGCAAGTCACGTATGTGGAGTCAATGATGACACCTAGGTTGGGGGCCAGGCTAATTGGGAGGATATTGGTACTTTAACAGTAATAGAAAGAGGCAAGAGTTTCAGGAAAACCATAAAGTTTTGGATATGTTAAGGTTGATATATCTGTGAGGCACAAAAAGAAATTGGTGATAAAGATCTAAAGCTCAGGATAAGGACTAGCTCTGGATATATAGATCTGGGAAACATCTACATAGAGGTAATAATTGAACTCTTGGGAGCTAATGTGACTACCAAGTGAGATAAGCAAATAGGAGAGGATTCAAGACAGACACTTGTGGGATATTTCCATTTATTGGGTATGAAATGAAAGAATATCCTGCAAAGGAGACTGAGAAAGGGCAGTCAAAAATGGAGGTCAAGAACCAGGAGTGTTCTTAAAGCCTAGAGCAGAGAGAATATTTATAAGAAGAGGGTCATCCACAGTGTCAAAGGCTGTAGGGAGGTCAAAAATGGGTGAGTATTGACAAAAGGTCATTAGATTTAGAAAATAAAAGGTAAGTTTAAGGAGAATATTTTCAGTTGAATGATATAAAATCCAGATTAGAGAGAGATTCTAATCAACTGAGTGGAGAGAAAATAGAGGCATGCGTGTAGGTTCCTTTTTAAGGAGTTTAGCCAGAAAGGGAAAAAAACGATATATCTGAGATGTTCAGGTCAAATAAGAGGTTTTGTTTGTTTTAAGCATGAAGGAGACATAAGTGTGTTTACAGGTAGCAAGGAAGTGGCTGGTAGATATGGAAAGACTGTAGATTAAAGAGAGTTTAGGAAGTATACTAAGGAAAATCTATTGGAAAAGTCAGAAAGGAATGTAATCAATTGTACATTTTTAAAAATGTGCATTATTGCAGAGAGATGATCCCCTTTGCATATGAGGCAGGGGTAGAGGAAATGGGGGAAGCTATCTCAGTGATGTGAAGTTGGGAGGAAAAGAGAAGGGGCTCTCAATTTTCATGAAGTCTTCTCAGTGGAAAGGGTGGGACAGAAAGCTGCCATGGGTAAGTCAAATGGAAAATTATTTAGAATGTACAAAAGGAATAGCTTACTACAGTGAGATCAACCAACATTTGATCTCCAATGGGGCCAGAAGTGAAACTGGGAGCACACTACCCCTCAAAATAGCCCCATTCCACTTTGAAATAATTAATTATTTGGAGGTATTTAATGATACTGGTCCTGAATTTGTCTTTTTGCAATTTCAACTCATTGCTCTAACTTCCGCCCTGTGGGACCAAAAAAGAATAAAAATAAATTCTGTTCCACAGGGAAGTCCTTCAAGTACTTGACTGCAGCAGTGATATCCCCCATCCTCATTTTTTCTTTTCCAAATTAAACATTGCCACTTTTATAAAATGGTCCTTATATGAACTATGAAAGATCTCCATACCCATTCCCTAGGGCTGGAGTACCTTCCATGCTAATTTTTCAAAACCCTTCCTTTCTTTTAATGCTTCCTTTTATCTTAAATTCCAATGAAACCTTCTTCCATGAAACCTTCCTTGATCACTCTGTTGGAAATTATTTCTCTCTCCTCTGAAGCCTCATAGCACTTTGCTTATATTTCTCTTATATCACATTCCATTAATTTGGATGAAGTATGGTCTAAGTAATGAAGAGTATTTTGAGATAAGTCTGTGGTCCATGGCATGGGGTGGAGAGGCAAAGTCAAGATGGTGGAGTAAAATCAGGGATTCACTTCAACTCTCCCCCAAACCCTCCAAAAACCTGTGAAAATTATGCTAAACAAGTTCTAGAGCAGGAAAATCTACAAAAAGATAGAGTGAAACAAATTTCCAGCCCAAGACAACCTGGAAGGTCAAAAGAAAAGGTCTGTTACACCAGTCTGTGGGAAGAGCCCAGGCCAGCATGGGCCATGCCAGCACAGATGGAGTGGAACAAGCTTCAGGGTCCTGAATCATTTGCAGTTGTGGCAGTTTACAGACTTTCCAACCCACAAATGCAAAAGACAACTTAGAAGGTCAGTAGAAAAACTCTGTCAGACCTGGGTGAGAGAGGAATGTAGTCTGGGCCCCAGTCACTGGGCAGTGGAGATGGCATCAGTGACAGAGGCTGCATCTGGAGCTCTCTTCCCAGAGAAGGTGGGGAGAAGCTGATCACAAGGGAATTGCAGGGATCTCTTTGCTGGCACTGAGGGGGAATTCTCTTGCTTTGATCTGAGTAGCAATCTTGGGTGGTGGTCCTGGAGTGAGAAGGAACACTGCTGGGGCAGAGCTTGTGGCAGTTGTGGAGAGATAATCCTCACAGTTCAAAAGCAGAAAAAAGTGTTTGTAGTCACTGTAATATCAAGCATGAGCAGCTTTCAAGAGGACTGCTGCTGTGAACAGCTTTCAAGGTTCTGATTACATAGTACAGCAAACTCTCTATTTGTTCAATAACAAATAAGAGCAAAGCATTCACAGAAAATAAAAATACAGCATTCACCATGTCTCAACTCAACAACTTATCACTAAAATGGCCACATAGTTTTCACCAAAGTGGTCACATAGTTTTAAACAAAGTACAATCATTTAGTAACTCAGTCGTTTAGTCTCAATCATTCAATCATCCTTAAGGAGGCTTGCCTCCTTAAAGGACACAAAGTACAAAAGTCAAACTCCTCCACCCATGGGGTGAAATTAAATTACAATTTCACCAGTCACTATTCAGTACCCACAAAGAGGTCCTTTCATCTTGACTACAGGCAGGCATTCAGCTTCCATGGTTCCTCTTCTATGGTACCAACTCCTGCCTGAATCTGACAAACTGTGACCTGAGTTCAAAAGTAGACAGCTCCCAGTTCCTTGTCCCTCTCTGCATGCAGTTCCTGCTCCATAATGAAGCTCAAAGCATACGGCCCACCTCAAATTTTGCACAGTCTCTGTTCCTAGGGAGAAAAGGCTTAACAAAGCCACAATAATATTCATGCACATTAACAAAGGCACAACAACATTCCTGCAAAGTACCAGCACTAGCTCTGGTGGGCCTTTGGAAGTCTTCAGCAGCTCTGGCTGGTCCTCAGAAGTCTTAGAAGCAACAGCTGGCCCTCAGAAGTCTTTGGGAGCTCTGGTAACACAAGTTCAAGTTCTGCTACCACAAGTTCAAGTTTTGCCACCACAAATCTGAGTTCTGCCACCATAAGTTCCTTTCTCAAAATCAAAATCACTTTATCCAGCATCCACGCTGCTTACTCCAAGTTTCTGTCTCAGTTCTCAATTCTCATTTTTCTTTTCATTTCTTCTCAATTCTCAGTTCAGTCTTCAGTCCAGCAATAGCAGCCCAGTGTCCAGATACTCCCTAAAAGAAATATTCTATTCTCTCTCTCCCTCTCCCTCTCTCTCTCTCTCTCTCTCTCTCTCTCTCTCTCTCTCTCTCTGCCTCCCTCCTGCTCCCTCTCTCTCTCACAGATGGCTTTTCCCAAGAAGTTCTAACTATCCTAGCTGGGGCTTTTCCTTATATACAGTATTAGCTCCTCCCTATTCAGCCTCTTCTTGTTACATCAGCAACAGGGGTTCATACCTTGTTTCTTCACAGAGGCTTAATTTGAAACTAAGTGCTGAGTACCTGTTAGCTTGGCAATACAAAGGGATCTTCAAATTGCATTACTGTTACAGTCACTCACCAATCAGAGCACAAGCCAAAAGAGGAATATGCACCAATCCTTTGATAATACAACCTTGGAAGAATTAAAAATTTACAGGTCCCTAGGAATATATCTGAAAACAGCTGCACAAAATTCCTGAAACTTGGGAAAGTATACCCTCCACACAACAAAGCCTCCCAGAAAAATATGAATGGGTCATATGCCATGGAAGAGCTCAAAAAGGATTTTGAAAATCAAGTAAGAGAAGTAAAGGAAAAATTGGGAAGAAAAATGAGTGTGATGCAAGAAAATCACAAAAAATGAGTAAACAGTTTGCTAAAGGAGACCCCAAAAACGCTGAAGAAAATAACACCTTAAAACTAGACTAACCCAGATGCCAAGAAAGGTCCAAACAACAAAGGGGAGAATGCCTTAAAAAGAAGAATTGGCCAAATGAAAAAGAAGGTTCAAAAGCTCACAAAAGAAAATAATGCATTAAATATTAGAATGGAGCAAATGGAAGCTAATGAATGACTTTATGAGAAATCAAGAAATTATAAAACAAAACCAAAAGAATGAAAAAATAGAAGACTGTGAAATATCTCAACAGAAAAACAACTGACCTGAAACACCTCCAATACCCATAAAATGTGACTCTAAACAAATTTTAGAGCTTCAGAACCCACAAAGTGACAGAGAGAAACAGATCTTCCACTAAAGGCAGCCTGGCTGGCCAAGAAGAAGGATCTATCACACCAAGCTGGGAGTTGAGCATACTCCCACATGAACTGCCCTTGACCATACCTGGGGCAGCCCTGACCCATGGCACAGACTGGCCAGAGCAGACTTTAGGAGAGAGAATCACCAGCAGCCGTTGCAGTTTCCAGACTTCTCAACCCAAAAACACCAAAGAGAAAGTAAAAGGTCAGTGGGGAGCTCTGTTGGAGCTGATTGATGAAAGAAAGTGGTCTAGCCCCTGCCCCCAGGGTGAGATGTGGTAGAGGCACTGCAGCTGCAGCTTCTCCCCTGTGGCAGCCTCCAGAGATCGTGGCCTACAGATCACAGGGGGACCAATCAACCATTCATAGGGTAATTTCTCTTGCTTTGACCTGCTTGGATCTGGATCACAGTCTTAGGTGGTGGTCCTGGGGTGTGTGGCCAATATGCTAGAGCTTGGGGTGTCCATAGAGAGGGCATCCTCCTCATACCTCTGACAACATCTGAGAAAACCCCAGCGATTTAGAACAAAGTCCTCTGCACTCTGGAAGCAGAGTTCTACCATGGCAAAGAGCTCAAAAGTTAAGTAATTGGTTGGCAAGATGAGCAAGCAGAAAAAGCAAAATCAGAACATAGAATTCTTTTTTTGGGAACAAAAAGGATCAAAACATGTAACCAGAAGAAGTCAATGAAGTCAAAACTCTTGCATCAAAAGCTTCCAAGCAAAATATGAGCTGATTACAGGTCATGGAGGAGCTCAAAAAGGATTTTGAAAATCAAGCAAAAGAAGTGGAGGAAAAATTGGGATGAGAAATGAGAATGATGCAAGAACATCATGAAAAGCAAGTCAACAGCCTGCTAAAGGAGACCCCCAAAATAGAATAACTCAAATGGCAAAAGAGGCCCCAAAAGGCAGTGAGGAGAAGAATGCCTTAAAAAGTCAAATTGCCCAGATGGAAAAGGAATTTCAAGAACTCACTGAAGGGAATATTCCATCTAAATTCTATTAAAGCAAATGGAAGCTAATGATTTTATGAGAAATCAAGATACTATAAAACATATCCAAACAAATGAAAAAATAGAAGACAATGTGAAAAATTTCATTGGAAAAACCATTAACCTGGAAAATAGATCCAGGGGAGATAATTTAAAAATTATTGGACTATCTGAAAGCCATGATTAAAAAAAAAGACCCTAGAAATCATCCTTCAAGAAATTCTCAAGGAAAATTACCCTAATATTCTAGAACTAGAGGGCAAAGTAGAAATTGAAAGAATTCACTGATCATGTCTTGAAAAAGATCCCAAAAAGAAAAGGCCTAGGAATATCATAGCCAGATTGCAGAGTTTCTATGTTATGGAGAAAATATCATAAGCTGTCAGGAAGAAACAATTTGAGTATTGTGGAAACACAATGATGATAACATAAGCTCTAGCAGCTTCTACATTAAGGGATCGATGGGCTTGGAATATGATATTCTGGAGGTCAAAGGAACTAGGATTAAAACCAAGAATTGCCTACCCAGCAAAACTGAGTATAATGCTTCAGGGGAAAATATGGTCATTCAATAAAATAGAGGACTTTCAAGAACTCTTAATGAAAAAACCAGAGCTGAACAGAAAATTTTACTTTCAAATACAAGAAGCAAGAGAAGCATGAGAAGGTAAACAGGAAAAAGAAACCATAAGGAACTTACTGAAGTTGAACTATTTACATTCCTACATGAGAAAATTATAATTGTGACTCATTTTTTTTGAGAAATGATAATAGTTTTTTCTCAAAATGATAATAGTTGAAGGGAATATATATGTATACATACATACATACTTACATACATATATACATACACATAGACAGAGGGCAAAGGATCAGTTGAATAGGAAGGGATGGTATCTAAAAAATAAAAGAAGAGGTGAGAGAGGAATATAATGAGATAAGGAGAAAAGGAGAGATAGAATAGGGCAAATTATCTCATATAAAAGAGGCAAGAGAAAACTGTTACAATGGAGGGGAAGAGCAGGAAGGTGAAAAGGAATAGGTCAACCTTACTCTCATTGAATTTGGCTTAAGGAGGGAATAACACACACACTCATTTAGGTATCTTACCCTGCAGTAAAATAGGGGGGAAGGGGATAAGAGGGGGGATGATAGAAGGGAGGGCAGATTGGGGAAGAGGGTAGTTAGAAGCACATATATTTGAAAAGTGACAGGGTCAAAGAAGGAAATAGAATAAGTTGGGGGGGGGGGATAGGATGGAGGGGAATAGTCTTTCATAATATAACTATGATGGAAAAATTTTGCATAACTACACATGTATAACCTATATTGAATTGCTTATCTTTCCAGTCGGGGTATGTGAGAAGGGAGGAAGTGAAAGAATCTGGAAATCAAAAGTTTTAAAAAAACAAATGTTTAAAAAAATTTTACATGCAATTGGGAAATAAGAGGGTATGGAAACTGGGATATAGAAACCCATCCTGACCTACAAGAAAGTTAGGGCAGTATGGGGAAGGATATGAGAAAGAGTAGGTTAGGGGAAGGGGTATTCAGTAGGCTTGCTATCATGGGGTGGGGTGGAGTAAAGACAGGGAGAAAATTTGTAACTTAAAATCTTGTGGAAATGAATGTTGAAAACTAAAAATATTTTTTTTAAATGTTAAAGAAAGAAAGAAAGAAAACATTATGGAAAAAGCATATGAATCTGTGTTGAATGAGGGTCTATTTTTTTTTCCAAATTTATGAGTATTTCTCTCAAAAAAAGAAAAACAACTGACCTGCAAAATAGATCCAGAAGAGAGAATTCTGAAATTATTAAACTGCCTGAAAACCATGATAAAAAAAAAAAAAGCTTAGACATCATCTTTCAAGAAATCATTGAAGAAAATTTCCCTGATATTCTAGAACCAGAGGGTAAAATAAATATTGAAAGAATCCTCAAATCACCTCCTGAAAGAGACCCCCAAAAAGAAAACTCCTAGGAATATTGTAGCCAAATTCCAGAGTTCTCAGTTCAATGAAAAATTATTGCAAGCAGTCAGGGAAAAAAAACAAAACAAAACAATTTAAGTATTGTGGAAACACAGTCAGGATAATACAAGGTTTAGTAGCTTCTACATTAGGGGATCAGAGGGCTTGGAATATAATATCCCAGCAGTCAAAACAGCTAGAATTAAAACTGAGAATTACCAACCCAGCAAAACTTGAGTATAATATTTTAGGCAGAAAAAAATAGACATTTAAGGAAATAGTGGATTTTCAAGCATTCTTGATGAAGCAACTAGAGCTGAATAGAAAATTTGACTTTCAAATACAAGAATAAAGAAAAGCATAAAAGGGTAAACAGGAAAGAGAAATCATATGGGGCATATTAAAGTTGAACTATTTAAATTCCTACATGGAAAGATGAAATTTGTAACTCATGTGACCTTTCTCAGTATTAGGGTAGTTGGAGGGAAGACAGAGGGGGGGCGGAGGGAGAGAGGGAGAGGGAAAGAGAGAGAGAGAGAGAGAGAGAGAGAGAGAGAGAGAGAGAGAGAGAGAGAGAGAGAGAGGCAGAGGGAGAGAGAGAGAAAGTTCAAGCACAGAGTGAGTTGAATATGAAGCAATGATATTTAAAAAATAAAAGTAAGGTGTGAGAGAGAGGAATGTACCGGGACAAGGATAAAAGCAAAGATAGAATGGAGTAAATTTTCTCACATAAAAGCCCCAAGACAAAGCTTTTTCAATGGAGGGGAAGAGGGGGGAGGTGAGAGAGGAGAATGAACCTTCCTTTCATCAAATTTGGCTTAGGGAGGGAATATCATATACATTCAATTGAGTATGAAAATGTATCTTACCTTACAGGAAAGTAGGGGGGAAGGGGATAAGAAATCAGGGAATGATAAAAGGGATGGCAAATGAGAGGAGGAAGTAATCAGAAGCAAACACTTTTGAGGAAGGATAGGGTCAAAAGAATAAATGGGTGGTGGGTTAGGATATTGTAAGTCTTTTACAACATGACTCTTATGGAAGTTATATGCAGGGCTACACATGTGTCACCTACATTGAATTGCTTGCCTTCTCAATGAAGGTGGGTGGCAAGGGAGGAAAGAAGACAATGTGTAACTCAAAGTTTTAAAAACAAATGTTAAAAAATGTTTTTACATACAACTGGGAAATAAGATATACACGCAATGGGGGACAGAAATTTATCTTGCCCTATAGAAAAACAGAAACAACAGGGATAAGGGGATAAGGGGATAAGAGAAAGGGGAGGGGGTGATAGAAGGGAGGGCAGATTGGGGGTAGGGGTAATCAGAATGCACAATGTCTTGGGGTGGGAGAAATTTGGAACAAAAAATCTTGTGGAAATGTATGTCGAAAACTAAAAATAAACTATTAAATACAAGAAAAATGATTAATATGAAACAATTTTTTTAAAGAATGAGAGATAAGCCTGTGAAGGACCCATTGGTGCTAGATTATGGAAGGCTTTGACTACCAAGAGAAGGAACTTAAATTTCATGCTTTTTTTGTTGTTGTTTGTCCTTTGTTTCTAAAGAGGATCAATGACATCATAGAATGATGTCTTGACTTGCACATCAATAGGAATTAAGTGAGGCAGAGCTGGACAAAATCATCAGCCTCATTCTCTCTTCCAGAGTTATCAAAAATCCAGTGGTAGGGCAAAACTCAGGACAGCTGGTGATGGTCCAGGATGCAGTGGGTGACCTAATTATCTTTGATGTCTTACTGTAATGGTGATGGGAATTTGAAGATCTTCCCTGCTTAAATGAATTTGAGGGAACTTCCCTAATTTGAAAATATACACTATGCCCTAATAGGTTGAATGTGGTGACATGGGGCCTGAGGGGGAGGCTTGATTTTCAGGAACACCTACACCTTGTTACTTTGTGATTAGGCAGTGGGTCACAAGGGTTGTGATGTTGTCTGACCCTAGAAAAGGCTATATATACCCTAAAGTGAGGTTTTGTTTGGGGCTCACTTATAGGAAGACTTGTGTGATTTGGCTAGATGAGACTCTGGATGACCACT
Organism: Gymnobelideus leadbeateri; assembly: GCA_011680675.1. NCBI lineage: Eukaryota > Metazoa > Chordata > Mammalia > Diprotodontia > Petauridae > Gymnobelideus > Gymnobelideus leadbeateri. The sequence goes on from WOXC01003881.1 coordinate 318,281, forward strand.
GAGCCCCACTACCCCTGGCTTTGAGAACCCAGATGTTGATGCTTCTCTCTCTGGTACTGTAAAGATAGAATGGAGTAAGTATGGATATAATGATCAGACAGCTGGAAGCCCTGTCTGTTGGTCTGTTTCTCTGGCTGTATTTTTTGTCTGCTTGTGACTTCTGTTTGTATTTCTCTGAAGTTCAGGGTGCTGATTTTTCCCCCTGAACTAGGTAAATAATATGTGTTTGATTAAAGTAAGATTGTGAAACCCTTTTTGAGTTGCTTTCCTTTAGAAAAGCAAATCGGGGGCAGAGCCAAGATGGCGGAGTAGAAACAGCACATCCAAGCCACTCTGCCCCCAGATTACCTCCAAACTATGTAAAAGTGGACTCTGAACAACTTCTGGAGCCCCAGCACCCACAGAACGACACAGAGAAGCTAACCTCTCGCTGAGGACAGCCAAGCAATCCTGCAGGAAGGACCAGCGCAGTGGTCTGGGAGCCAGCAGTGCAGTGTGCAGAGCGTGGGCAGCCGAGCACAGCCGAGCACCTGAGTCGCGGTTTTAGCCCAAGGGTGGCTGGGCCAGCGGCCAGCTGGAGGGACCCCAGAACACCAGCAGCTGTGGCGATTCCAGAATTATCAACATAGATATGCCTAGGACAAAGTGAGAGGTTAGTGCCCTATGGACTTTGGGACCAGTATTTGGGGAACGCGTTGGCTTCCTTCCCTGGGGGCTAGAAGCCACTGAGGAGACACACCATTTTGTAGTTTTCAGAGGCAGCTTCAGCTCCTGGCCTGCGAACTGTAGGGAGATCCAGTGATCAGTCTTGGGGGGGTAATCTCTCTTGCTTTAACCTCCCTGGATCTGGATTATGATCTGGGGTGGAGGTCCTGGGTGGGTTTCCAGCTTGCCAGAAATGGAAGTTGCCCCCCAACAAGTTCGGGATGAAAATTCCCCTATCTGGCCGCAAAGCCATAGTGTGGCAACAAGCCCAAAAGTCAAATAATTAAGTGGCAACATGCCAAGGCAAAGGAAACAAATTAAACAGAAAAATGCAACCTTAGACTCCTACTTTGGGGGCAAAGAGGGTCAAAGCATAGGGGAAGAGGACTGTGAGGTCAGAATTCCTGCTCCAATAGTCCCAGGGGAAAACATGCGTGGGTTGCAGGCCATAAAGGACCTTAAGAAGGACTTTAAAAATCAAATAAGAGAAGTGGAGGAAAAATTGGGAAGAGAAATGAGAAGGATGCAGGAAAAATATGAAATGAGGGTCAACAGCCTGACTGAGGAAAACAACACCTTAAAAAATAGACTAACTCAAATGGCAAAGGAGGCCCAAAAGGGCAATGAGGAGAAGAATGCCTTAAAAAGTCGAATTTGCCAGATGGAAAAAGAATCTCAAAAGTTCACTGAGGAGATTCATTCCTTCAGAGTTAGACTGGAGCAAATGGAAGCTAATGACTTTATGAGAAATCAAGATGCTGTTAAGCAGATCCAAACAAATGAAAGATTAGAAGGCAATGTGAAATATCTCATGGGAAAAACCACTGACCTGGAAAATAGATCCAGGAGAGACAATTCAAAAATTATTGGACTACCTGAAAGCCATGATCAAAGAAAGAACCTAGAAATCACCCTTCAAGAAATTCTCAAGGAAAACTGCCCTGATGTTTTAGATCCAGAGGGCAAAATAGAGGTTGAAAGAATCCATAGATCACCTCCTGAAAAAGATCCCAAAAAGAAAACTCCCAGGAATATTATAGCCAGGTTCCAGAATCCCCAGATCAAGGAGAAAATACTACAAGCAGCCAGGAAGAAACAATTTCAATATTGTGGAAACACAATCAGAATAGCCCAGGACCTGGCAGCTTCTACACTGAGGGATCGAAGGGCATGGAATACCATATTCCAGAGGGCAAAAGAGCTGGGAATGAACCCAAGGGTCACCTACCCAGCAAAACTGAGTATTTTGTTTCAGGGGAAAATATGGTCATTCAGTGGAATAGAGGACTTTCAAGCATTCTTGAGGAAAAAACCAGAGTTGAATAGAAAATTTGATATCCAGATGCAAGAAGCAAGAGATGCCTGAGAAGGTAATCAGGGAAAAGAAATCAAAAGGAACTTATCAAAGTTGAACTATTTACATTCCTATATGGAAAACCAATAACTGTGACTGATGAAATCTTTCTCACTATGAAAATAATGGAAGAAGGGTGTATGGTCATATGAATACATATGTGAATGTGTGTGTATATGGTTACAGTCATATATGGATAGAGGGCATAGGTTGAATTTGTTGGGAAGGGAGGATACTTAAGGGGTGAAATTATGAAGTGAGAGAGGAAAGTGGCAAGTGGAGATGGGGAGAGACAGGGTAGGGTAAACTATCTCATGTAGAAGAAGCAAGGGGAAGTGGTTGCAAGGGAGGGGAAGAATAGGAAGGCAAAAAGGCAAAACCACATTCACATTGAATTTGGTTCAGGGAGAGAATGACATACATACTAAATGGGATATCTCAACCTACAGCAGAATAGGGGGAAGGGGGATGAGAGGAGGGATGATGGATGGGAGGGCATCCTTGGGGGGAGGGGAGGTTGGAAGTACCCACTATAGAAGAGGGACAGGATCATGTAGGGAATGGACCAGGTTGGGGGTGGGATGAGTGGGAGGGAATTATAAGCAGCCTTGTACAATATATCTACTATGATAATGTTTTGCATAGCTAGACATGTACAACATATACTGAATTACTTATCTCCCCAGAGGGAATGGGTGACAAGGGAGGAAGGAAATGGATCTGAAATTCAAGGTCTTAAGATTAAATGTTTTAAATATATATAAATACTATTATTAATACTCTTTTGCTTGTAATTGTGAGATAAGATGTGCAGGCATTGGGACACAAAGATTCACCTTCCTCTAATGGAAAAGTCGAACGGGGTATGGGAGAAGATATGGGAGAGAGCAGATTGGAGGGAGCGATATCTTGGGGGACTGCTCTTCAGGGAGGATGGGTAGGGGAAAAACAGGGCAGAGGGAAATGATTGTAACTCAAAATCTGGCGGAAATGAATGATGTAAAACAGAAGTTAATAAAGCATTTGTTTAAATTTTAAAAAAAAGAAAAAAAAAGAAAAGCAGATCAAAGAGCCTGTGCTAGCATTCATCCTGGGTATGCTACAATGCTTGCTGATACACTGAGTAATCTCTAAGCCCTTCACAGCACCTCCTTCAACCACCTTCAGGGCTGTTGGAACAAATTGTTCTCATCCACCCATTTTTCCAGGGGAAGTCTTCACATGCTTAAGGTCAACATCCCCTTACTCACCAATGGGTCTGAGGCCTGTTGATTACCCTCAATCTGGTTTAGTCCATCTACCAAGAGAGTTTTACTGGGGTGTGGCTGCTGCACATGCTACAGCTTGTTGGAGCCACAGGTAAGAGGTGGGCGATGGGTTGGATACCAAAGGTGGATGAGCAGCCCTGGGTGGGGGTGACAGCAAGCCCTCACACCAGAGTTGCCAGTCTTCTCTTAACATTTTTGGCAATAGTTATTTGGGTACATAACTATCTCCTTTACTAAACTCCAAGTTATGTGATGACAGGTACCATGTGTTATTCATACTTATGTTTGTTGTATGCTTTGGCATATAGCAATGACTTAAGAACTATCTTTTGAACTGAAGGACATCCAATCCAGCTGACATCTGACAGTTAATGGAGGTGTACTCTAAAAGCCAAGCACTTACTTGGATGAAAGTTGGGAGAAGCATCAGTAAGCCACATACGGATCATTAATAATTTTCTTAGCAGAGAACTCATTTGAGCTAGAAGTGTCTAAGAGATCATGTCATTTAACTCAATCATCTAAATACCTAGGAAAAAGTAACTTCCCCAAAGTCAAACAACTACAGTGACAGTCATGTCATGTTTTTCCTGACACAAAATTTGCATTTCATGTGTCATATGACTCCCAGAACCTGCTCCCAGAAACACCTGGGACCTCATTGGTCAGAAACTGCTTGAGTGTCACTCCCCTGCTCAAGAAGCTTTGGTGGCTCCCTAATCCCTCTAGAATTAAATTCAAATTCTTATGCTTGGCATTAAATGCCCTTTACAGAGTCACTACAGACAACTTAGCTTGCCAGATTTATTGCACATTACTCCCCTTCACACACTCTACATTCTAGTCAAATTGTCTTTCTTGCTTTCTCCGGTACATAAAATACCATCTCCCATCTCCATGCCTTTGCACAGATGGGGAGGGAGAGTGAGGGGGATAATAGGGTTACCCCACCATTAACCTCTAGCTCTCAGAATCTTTCTCAATTTCTTTAAAGTTCAGTGCAAGTACTACCTCTTAAACATTAGGCCTACCTTAGTATCTCCCACCCATTCCCACTTCCTGGGGGCTAGTGTTCTCCCTACCACATTACTTTGTATATACCTTATGTATATTTTGTATTTAATTATTTGTGTATATATTATTTCCCCTCAATATAATGTATGCTCCTTGAGTGCAGGGGCAGTTTATTTTTTGTCTCTATCTCTACCACTTATCATAGTGTCTGGCACAGAATAGGAGTTTAATAAAAGTTTGCACAAAAGGACAGACGGATTAATTAAGGGATGGATGGATGGATGGTTGGATGGATGGATGGATGGATGGATGGATGGATGGATGGATGGATGAGTGGATGGATGGATGGATGGATGGATGGATTAGCATGCATAGGGGCAGTTCTCGGAAGTGACTCTAGACACAACAGAATCTGTAAACAAGTAATTGGACATCTGTGATTCCCCCATGCTGATCTCACAATAAGAATAGCTGTTGCTTTAATCCCTTTCTGCCTTAGGGTAAATTTTTCAGGAAGGTTTGGTTCTAGTGTGATTGGAGACTGTTCATTTTGGAGGCCTTTCTTTCTCCCATTAGGGCAACTTCCTTTAAATGTCATTCTCCACATAATAACATAGAAATGATTATGAGAAAGTTACTGCTAAGAAACTAGGGGTCCTGAGAAGGTAAACCCAAACCATTAGAAACTAGCATAACCTGAGAAAAGATCACTATTTCTGCATCCCTGGAATTATTACATTTCATACTGAGATCCCTACATATTCTCTTTCCCTAATTCAATGCTAATCCTCCCACCATTGCTAAAAGATTCCTTCTTGTACATCCAAATGAGCAGAGCAGTTCATAATTCCCAGCTTTTCACTTAGCCAGCTACTCTTACTCCCTGTTCAGAATGTGCTACTCAACCGCCTTGTTCTCTCCAAAATATGGATTCTCCAATGCTAAAAGTCAATATAAAAATGAATCAGGTCTTAAATGCATATGGCAGGTAACTGTCCTAAGGAATACCTAGAGAGTTTTCCCATGACAAACACAGAACAAATAAGACAAGTAAAATTTCCCATTTTCATTGCTAAACATTGAACAAGTATTTGTAAAATAATATACAGGTGAAAAAATCCTCTTTTGGGTGATATAATTATAGAAAAACACTTCCTATCAAAATGGAAAGGTGACTTTGTAACATTTGAATATAATCTTCCCCTGATCTCATCCTCAAAAATCTTCACTGGCTCTCCACTAGCTCCCCACTGGCTCCTGAATACAGTATGCGGTCCAGGTTGTGCCTAGTTTGATTTGATTAGGTATTTCTTTTTTTTTTTTTTTAAATTAATTTATTAGTTTAGTTTCAGTTGACAAGATTCAATTCCATAGTTCCTTGATTTTCAAATTTCCTTTACTTCCCTCCCCCCTCCCCTCATGACATCATATAGTACAGTATAGGGTCTGCAAATGCATTCATATTAAACATTATTCCAATTACAAAGGCATATAGTACTAGGTGGGATGAAAGATGGTAAGGAAGAAGTACAACCAAACAATGAGAAGAACAAGATCATTTAGTTTGCTTCCATCAGGATTCAGGCTCAGTTCTTTCTAGTTATATCTCTGAATGGCACATTTCTCACTTTCTTGAGTCATTTGGGATTAACTTATATCACTGCATTGCTGAAAAGAGTCCAGTCTGTCATAGTTGGTCGTCACAGATATGGTATGTCTGTGATTGTATACAAATTTCTTCTGATTCTACTCTTCTCGCTCAGCATCAGTTTGTATAAGTCTCTCCAGGTAATTATGAAATCCGTCACCTCCTCATTTCTTATAGCACAATAAAATTCCATTACATTCATATACCACAACTTGTTTAGCCATTCCCCAATTGATGGGCACTCCTTTAGTTTCCAATTCTTTGCAACCACAAAAAGGGCTGCTAAAAATATTTTTGTACATATGGTTCTTCCTCCCACTACTATGATCTCTTTGGGATATAACCCTAGGAGTGGTATGGCTGGGTCAAAGGGTATGAAATTATTTATAATCCTTTGGGCATAATTCCAGATTGCTCTCCAGAATGGTTGGATAAATTCACAACTCCACCAGCAATGTATTAGCGTTCCAATTTGCCCACAACCTCTCCAGCATTTGTCACTTTCTTGTTTTGTCATCTTAGCCAATCTGACTGGAGAGATGTGGTATCTCAGAGTTGTTTTGATTTGCATTTCTCTAATTAATAGTGATTTAGAGCATTTCTTCATATGCTTATAGATATCTTTAATTTCTTTCTCTGAAAACTTCCTATTCATATCCTTTGACCATTTCTCAATTGGGGAATGACTTGTATTCATATAGATTTGGCTCAATTCTCTATAAATTTTAGAAATGAGTCCTTTATCAGAGACATTGATTAGGTATTTCTTGAAAAATCTAAGCTGCTTCCAGGGTTCTTTCCACTATATTAATGCCTTTCCTTCCTCTTTCCCTCCCTCTGTCTTAGACTATTTTTTTCTTCTTCAGTCAAAAGAGAGGTCTGAAACAATCTTGGATATTATTTTCTACTTGCTGAGAGAATCTTACAGTTGCCCTGCCTGTCTTTGCTGACTTGTCCTCTGCTTTCTACTTAAGTTCACTTCCTCCTCTTATAGTTTTCTCTCCTTTGCTGACCCTCCAATACTAGCTCTCATCATTCTTCCAGAGGATACTTCCTTTTACCCTGATAAGCTCCTATGTGTAGAACCTATCCTTCCTTCATAGTAGGGGCAACAAAGCCAAGAAGGGGGTGAAAACATTAAGATGGAACCTCCACTCTTAGAAGCAAAGAATAGAGAGTGGATTCCTAGGTCTTTCTACACGTAAAGGTAATGGGAATAAAGAGAAAGAAAGAAGGTAAAGCTCAACTTCAGACTGGCTAAGCCTCAGCAAAAGACCTTCAGTGTTCCTTCCCAGCCTAATGAGAGGATGCATTTCTATGTAATCGAAACAGTATCAATTTCATGCTCAATCGTTTTTTAAATGGACCACAAATTTCCCTGTTTGTAGCTTGCTTTTTCTTCTGACAAATGACAACATTTGGTACATGGCTTCTATTACAAAAGAAAAGATGACAGAGGGGTGTGTGTGTGTGTGTGTGTGTGTGTGTGTGTGTGTGTGTGACTTCTATACAAATGTCCTTCATTTCAAGTAAAAATGCACAATTCTGAACTCCTTGAATTAAGAAAGTCAGTGGCACTAATTTATTATGTGCTCTAGTTTCTTGTGTATGGGTCACACATCCTCTTCTTATAGGTCCATGTAAGCAGAGGCCATATTTTATTTCCTCTCTCTCCTGGCACCTGGTGGTATGTGCTACAATCACAGGTCCCATAGGGCTGCCTACATCGGCTTGATTCAGTCTAGTCTAACCTTCCCAAGTCTCACTCCCCCCCCCCCACTACCTGCTATAGTTCATGTAGTACATCAGTGTCCCTTAATCAGATCTGGGGCAAAAAGAACAACTTTCTTCATTAATATAAATTGGATTTCTTTCTTTACCAAGTATCTTGACAGAAAATTTAAGTCATTGGCAGACCATATATTTCACACTATTATGCTTCACATACACTATAAAAAAGCATGCTAGTGTAGGGAGTCCCTTGTTCAAAAGGTAAATGTTCCTGTTCAATTAAATTTTGAAAAAGATTGAGGTTGCATGAAGTATTAATTTGGATTTCAGAGCATAAAAAGGGCAGGAAATACTGCTTACTGTTCATTCAATTTTTACCTCTACATTACACTTTGTTAATGGGACTGACAACATTCAAAACAAACTATCTTTCTACATGATTATTTTAACTAAGTTACTTTCCCTACACAGAATTAATCCCTGGAAGGATTAAGTCTTTTCCTATTGAATGAGTCCCAATACTAAATACAAATGCACACACATCCATACTTAGACCGTGCTTAAGTCAAATGGGATTTTGAATCAAAGACTCAAAGTTAAAAACTCAGCTCAGGTAATTACTACTTGTGTGACTGAGCAAATGATTCATTTCTCTTGGTCTCAGTTTCCTCACCTATAAAATGAGGGGATTAGATTAGATGTCCTCAGAAGTCTCTTCTAGTTGTAAATCTGTGCTTCTACGAATCCACAGGAAGAAATAATGGAGTAGAGAGAAATTGATAGTCTGTAAGACTAAAAAATTATCCCTAAGCCTAGTGGTCCCCAAAATAATAATAATGGACATTTCTATAGTACTTTAAGGCTTACAAAGCAGCACATTTACAAAGTAGCTCACAAAAACCTATAGAGGTAAGTGGTAACATTTTTTAAAGGTCTACAAAATGTTTGGCATTTATTATCTCATTTGGTTCTCACAGTTCCATATGTATTAAAGAAACAAAGTCATTATCAAAGGAACTTGCTGCAAAAAACAAAACAAAACAAACAAACAAAAAAAACCCTTTGAAATAGAGGCTAATATCATCCCCATGTTATAGATGGGGTAAGTGACACAGACACACACTAACTGACTTGGATTTTAATCATACAGATAGTAAGTGATATTTGTACCAATTCTTTTCTAAAACAAATTTATTATTTATTCATTTTTTACTTTTTTATTTTCAGTTTTCAATTCTCTCCCTCTCTCCTGCCACCTCTACCCCCCCCCCAGTGAAAAGGCAAGAAATATGATATCAGTTATGTATGTGAAATCCTGCAAAACATATTTCCATGTTAGCCATGTTGAAAAGAAAAGCAAGAAAAATAAAGTAAAAACAAATTATGCTTCAATCTTCATTTAGACGCCATCAGTTCTCTCTCTCTCTCTCTCTCTCTCTCTCTCTCTCTGGAGGGGATAGCATTTTTCGTAGTTAAGTCCTATGGAATTGTCTTGGAGCATTGTCTTGATCAGAATTGCTAATTATCATACAATATTGGTGTTACTGTGTACTATGCTTTCCTAGTTCTGCTCATTTCACTTTGCATCAGTTCACATAAGTCTTCCCAGGTTTTTCTGAAAACATCCTGCTTGGTATTCCTTATAGTATAATGGCATTCTATAACAATCATATACCGTAACTTGTTCATTCATTCCCCAGTTGATGGGCATCCCCTCAGTTTCTAATTCTTTGCCGCAAAGATCTGCTATAAATATTTTGTACATACAGATTCATTTCCTTTTTCTTTTATCTCTTAAGGACAGAGACCTAGTAGTGGTATTGCTAGTTCAAAGGGTATGAAATAGTTTTATAGCTCTTTGGGCATAGTTGCATATTGCTCCCCAGAATGGCTGGACAAGTGTGCAACTCTACCAAAAGTACATTAGTGTCCCAACTTTTTTACATCCTCTCCAACATTTATCATTTTCTTTTTCTGTCTTGTTAGCTAATCTGATAGGTTTGAAGTGCTATGTCAGAGTTGTTTTAATTTTAATTTCTTTAACCTGGACAGCATACTAAAAAGTAGAGATATCATTTTGCCAACAAAATTTCAAACAGTCAAAGCTATGGTTTTTCCAGTAACAATGTGTGTCTGTGAGACTAAGTAAAGCTGAGCACTGCAGAATTGATACTTTCAAACTGTGACGCTAGAAAAAAACTTTTGAGAATCCCTAGGATAGCAAGGAGCTCAAATCAGTCAATAATTAAAGAAATTAATTCAGGCTATTCACTGGAATGTCAAAATATTAAAGCTGGAGTTTTAGTCAAGAATGGGGACCATGGGATTAAGAAAAGTCAGACACGACTAAATGACTAAACAAAAAAAATCAATAGTTATTTAGAACATTTTAAATATGATTATAGATAACTTTGATTTCTTCTGAAAACTTCCTGTTCATATACTTTGACCATTTATCAATTAGGGAATGACTCATATTTTTATAAATTTAACCCAGTCCTGTATATATTAAAGAAACAAAGTCATTATCAAAGAAACTTGCTAAAAAAAATTAAAAAAAAAAAAACCTTTCCTAAGTTTCCTGCTTTCCTTTTCATCTTGGCTGCATTGGTTTTGTTTGTACAAAAACATTTAAATTTAATGTAATAAAAATTATTCATTATACTTCCCATGATCCTCTCTACCTCTTATTCATAAAGTCTCCCCTCATCCATAAATCTGACAGGTAAAATTGTCCATGTTCCCCTAATTTATTTATGATATCACCCTTATGTCTAAATAATGTACCTAGTTTGACCTTATCTTGGTATATAATATGAGATCTTGGTCTATATCTAGTTTCTGCCAAACTTGTTTTCCAGTTTTCCTAGCAATTTTTGCCAAATAGTCCCAAAAGCCTGGATCCATCTATCTAAAATTAAGGGGCATAGGGAGGTTATTTTATTAGTTGTATCCAAGATTGATTAAATGGCTTAAACTATGAGTCACTATATTCCTGGTTCAATGTCAGCTTAGAGGACTCTCTCTAGGAAAGTAACTCAGAGATATGTCTCTTTCTCTTTTCTATTTAATATTGTGTGTGTGTGGGGGGGGGGGGGTTATGTTTGTTTTATTTTGTTTTGTTTTTTTAATCTGTGACTTGGACAAAGGTATAGCTGACACAGTTGCCAAATCTGTAGATAACAGAAAGCTGGAACGGATAACTAATTCAATATATGACAAACAGGATTGAAAAGGAGTTTGACAAGCTAGAACATTAGGTTGAATCTATTATAGTGGAATTTAATTAGGATCAAGATAGTCTTACACTTGAGTTAAAAAAAAATCGACTTTGCAAGCACAAGATGGAGGAGGAATGCCTAGAGAGCAGTTCACCTAAAAAAAGACCTTTAGATTTGTGGACCACAAGATCAATGAGTCAACAGAGTGATATGGCAACCAAGAAAGCTGTCATGATATTAGGCTGCATTAGAAGAAAGATACTGGGGTAGCTAGGTAGTGCAGTGAATAGATCGCCTGCCCTGGAGTCAGGAGGACCTGAGTTCAAATGCAGCCTCAGACACTTTATACTTACTAGTCAATGTGACCTTGCACAAGTCACTGAACCCCAATTGCCCTGCCTTCCCCTCTCCAAAAAGCAAAAAAAAAAAAAAAAGAGGAATACTGTCCTCACTTCGGGAGACAACAATCCTGCTTGTACAAGCTATTCTATACACATCTTATACCCACTTGGAGTGTCATGTTTGGTAATGGTTATCACATTTTAGGAAGGACAGTCATAAACTGAATAGTGTTCAGAGGGCAAACAAGATTCTGTGAGGCCTCAAGTTTACGCTACAAAGGACCTAGGAATTTTTAACCTAGAGAAGATAAGGGGGACATAATAGTTGTCTTTGAGGATTTGGAAGGCTCTTTTATGGAAAGGCATTTATAAACTTGCTTCTACTTGGCACCAGAGAGCAGCAAAGAAGAACAAAGGGGGAAAAAATTGCAGAGAGGCAAATTTAGACTTCATGGAAAGAAAAAATCTTCCTAACAATTGTAGCTACCCAAAAATGGAATGAGTTGTCTTAGGAGCTAGTTCAAGGGTGGGGGACCTGAGGCCTCAAGGTTACAGTCAAACAGCAGTACTTGAGGACCTCTTTGACTGAATTCAAACTTCACAGAACAAATCCCCTTAATAAAAGAATTTGTTCTAGTAAACCTACACTCTGTCAAAAGGCCACACCCAAGGACCTAGAAAGCCACAAATGGCCTCAAGGCTGCAGGTTTCCCACCCCTGATAGTGGGTTCTTCCTCATTGAAGATCTTCAAGGAAAGATGGAAAACCACTTGTTGCATATAAAAGTAAAGGAGATTCCTGTTCTGAGTTTAACTAGATGTTCTCTGAGGTCTTTTCCAACTCCAAAATTCTGGTTTCTAGAGGCTTTAGTCCAACAAACACAAATTCCGAAATATTGGCTTCGGTGCCCATCCTAAGGAAAACATATGGACCAGTCTCAAACCTAGCTTTGTGGGCTTTAAGTTCACCAATGTGGAGGGCATTTTCCACACACAATCCCATCTTTGTCATGGTGATATCTGTACTATGTGTGGGTTGACAGATACTGCTCCAGGCAGAAAATGGCATCCATTGAAGATGGACAGCACTATCGGAAAAGAACACTCGATTTGGAGCCAGGATACCTGGGTACAAAACTTGGTTAGAGCTATAATTAGCATGAGCTCCCTGGGGCTTTGTCACAGGGCATTAACAAGGAAGTGTATTCCTCCTCCTTCTAATAACCATCATTCCCGTATCTTACCTCTTGTACCAGCTCTGGGTTAACACTTTCATAGTCCCATCACTGTGGCCACTTTCTCCTTGGGCTTATCATGCCCCTTGCTCACAGACAGTCCAGGCCAGACTTTAGCTTCTTGGCTCTCCCAACCAACTACATTTACAGTCAGAGAATTCTTGGCTGTCATCAGCAGCATCCTCCTTCCCCTTGACTCTGATCTGTATTAATATATCCTGGGCATAAGAATAACTTGCTATAACTCTGATCTCAGCTCTGTGACTTGTTACCTTTGTAACTTTCTTGAAGTTATTTTCCAAACAGGGGCCTTAGTTAGTTTTCTCTTCTGTGAAATATCAGAGTTGAACTACATGATCTCCGAGATCCTTTCTATCCTATAACTCTGTGAGCTTGACCATCAGTCACACCTCATCATGTGCCAAATGAAGCAACTTGCTCATGTACTCAAATAGTAGCTGGGGGATGGAGTGAGGAGGGAGGAAGGTTGATGGTTGTTTTCTTAAGCCAGAAAATGTTCCTCTTAAATAGAAAAGGATGTTCTGGCTAAATTTCCGATTGCAGTTCACATGAGAGGGCAATGAGGGAACCTAATCCCCTGCTGGTAAACATATGTTATCTAAGTATCTTCTATTAAAAGGCAATTGCAACTTAAAATGCCATTAAGGATGCTACAACACCTGCCACTGAGAACATGTTCCATATAAAATGATCACATAGTTGATTGCTATGGGGCAATCAACTGCCCCAGGAACTAGACTCTGAAATAACACCTCCAGATTTTATTGTCTTTGTAAAATTAGCACTTTGATTCAAGGTGTGATGATTATTACACTTAAAAAGTTATGGCTATTCAGCATGGCTTAATGGAATAGGTCTAAAGACCTGAGTTCAGATCCTGACTCCTACAAATACTAGCTCTGTGATTATAGGCAAGTTGAATAACCTCTCTGAACCTATAATGATATTTCCATTACCACACAAGGTTGATGTAAGTAAAGTATTTTGTGAAACATAAAGTTCTAGAGACACATAAATTGTTGTTTTTGTTCTTGTTTTCTCTTCCAAACTTAATAATATTTTCAGTTTGGGCCCTTTTTCTAAAATTGTAGTTAAGGGACAAGAGGAAGTTCTAGCATTAGAAAATGATACTCAGAATAGTATCTAAGTTTAACTTACAGAAAATTCCTCAATGTTCCACTCTAGTCTCATTTGATATCAGTAATTTTGGCAACTTAATGAAAGTATGATAATAAAGATAAAAGATATAGGAAATGTTGCATTTCATTCCATTACTGGAAACTGTAGGACATGGTGGGGTAAAGCACACTGGCTACACTGCCACATGCAATCTTTGATGTTCCCCTGTCCTCTTTGGGACTTCCAGCTCTTTGTTTAACAATATTTTATATGTCATCATCTGGGCATATTTAATAAGGGAACTGATTAATTATTGTTAATAATTCTTACCACCCCATCAGAACCTCTCTAGTTAGATATTAGAATTTAATTAGTATTAACTCAAGTCAAAATCTGAAGACTGTAAGCTCTTTGAGGACAAGACCTTTATTTATTTTTTAATGGTACAGTTTAAATATCTACTACACTGCCCTTAACCCCAATTTTGTATCCCATAGACAATCATTTAACAGACATCTACAAACTGAGGGGGGTGTTCTAGATGGCTTCCATCTGACACTGGAGAGGAATCCTGAATTTCATTTCTGACTGCTTTTCCATGACCTTAAATCATTTAAACCTCTTGGGGCCTTAATTTCCTCATCTGTAAGCTGGACTAGATAATGATCCTTTCAAGCTCTAATTCCTATGTGATCCTATAATTTTATTGTCCTATTCAGCTTTAAAATTGCATGCCAACAATTCATTAAGCACTTTAAATGTGTGTAAATCATTATGGGTGATATAAAAAGGCATAAGAAGCCTACAGCCTAGTTAGCAAGATGAAAAAAGATGTGGAAAGTGAAAATATTTCAGTGATTTACTATAACATGAAGATGGCATTGGGTTTTTAAAGGCAATGTAATGAAACACAATCTGGGGCAGGTTCTGCCATGCTATGGGTTTAACAAAGTTGTCCTTACTAAGAAACAGAATAACTATGTAAGATTATTGCCCATATCAGAGAGGCCCTGTGGCCCAATGGGGAGGGAAGATTTGGATTTGAATTCTACATTAGAGATTTAGGAGTTGTATGACAATGGGCATGTCATTTTAACTCTTTGAGCCTCGGTCTTCCCTTCTGATGGATAATACCCAGCAAACCTATGCACAGTGTTGTCATGAGGCTCAAATTAGACAATCTATAAAGTGCTTTGCAAACCTTAAAAGCACCATAAAGATGTCTGCTGTCACTAAGATTCTCTGATCAATTTCATTTCTCAAAGATATGGGCAACCCTGCTGAAATATAATATAATTAAATCCCACTCAAAAGTCTGTAAAATTGCATTAACATCATCCAATTGATCGATGATTATAATATTGATCCTGTTGAATAAATAGCTACCTGTAATATTATTTTGCCAAAAATCCAGTCTTCCCAGAACTCCTACTTGCAGAACTTCCCAGAACTCCTAATTGATTGAAGACTGAGAAAAAGCCAATGGATTTGGCAACTAAGGTTTCTTCAAAGAATATTCTATATTCCTTCTCACAGAAGCCCGTCCCAGTATTTAGCAGGCTAAGCTTTAATTCCAACCCTTCGTATTGCAGTTTCAAACTATTTCTCTCTTCCTCTGGGAAAGAGTAGGCCTGGTCAAAAGTCTGTATAATTGCCTTTCATTTGCTTCAAGTTGATTACCAGGTCTCCCCTCAGGCTTCTTTTCCTGAGGCAAAAAAAGAAATCCTAATTATTTTCTTCCCATGCCCTATTTTCTAGCTCTGCAGTTCTCTCTGCTACTCTCCTTTGAACCCTCTCCAACTGTTCCACATCTCTTAAGTTACATAAATGACACCTGGGTACTGCTCTATTCTAACTAGGGCTGAAGATGATGGGAAGGTCACTAGATAGTTCTCCCCAGGCCTTGATTTCTGCATTCCAAAGAAATGGTTCTCAGGCTTTCTATCTCTGCCTGAGGAGAATCATGGAAACAACAATCTTAATTCTGGAATAGTATCAATAGCAATCAGAGTCTCAGTTAAGAAACAGTATACAATAGCTGGTATTTTGTTGGATGGGAAGGGACTAGAGAACTCCTTTGTGCCACAAAAAGAGAGAAATCTGAATGCCGGAAATGGTGGTATTTTAGGCAGTCTTGGCCGTACTTTCTAAATCTGAAATTTTTCTTGATGAATCATAGTGATATACAGCAAAGTGATGCTAAGCATATTGTATGCCACATGCTGGCAGCAATAAATGGGCAACTCTTTCCCTTTTTCAAATTAAATTTTATCTTTTTCAATTAAAAATAAATTTTCTTTTCTAGCCCCCTGCTTTTGTAAAAAAATTAATAGTAATAACAATAATAACAAATATACATAACAAAACAAATTCCTCTACTGGTCATGTACAAATATATATATATGTGTAATTATTGTATAATTGTGTGTGTATATATATATATATATATATATATATATATGTAATTTGTTGTATCCTGAATCCCTCACCTCTCTGACAGAAGGAAAGCAGCACATTTCAATACAAATCCTCTAGATTCATAGATGAGCACATCAGAGTTCTTAGGTCTTTTAAAGTTGTTTGCTTTTATAATGCTGTGTGGGGTACGGAGACCCTACCTACCCCAAATTGACTACTCAAAGATGTCTCAAGGTGAAAGCAGGAAGTTTTATTGAATCTCTTGAGAAGCGGGCAGTCACATCACTGGGAAGTCCAGAGAGAGGAGGCCGCTGTACAGAACCCAAAGCTGGGTTATATAGCCAAAAACCATGGGAAAATCACAACCCTCCCCTTCCTCATGTAATCTTTTAAATTGATTGGCTCTTCTGTTAACATTCCCTTATTTGGCAGGTGGGGTGACAAGGGGATTTCCAGAGTTTCATTTTTCCCCCCAAAATCACCTGACTGAGGCCTAAAGGCTTCTAGTACTTTAGCAAAGTACTAGAGAAACTAGTAAACTTTAGCAAACTACTTGAGAAATGGTATTTCATTCTACACAATGTTGTTAATATTTAAATTGTTTTCCTGTTTCTACTCATTTCACTGCATCATTTCATACAAGTCTTCCCAGGTTTCTGTGAAACATCTCTTTCATCATTTCTTATAGCACAATAATATTCCATTGCATTAATTTACCACAATCTGTTCAGCCATCCCCAAATAGATGGAAAACCCCTGAGTTTCTAGTTCTTTGACACCATAAAAAGAGGTGCTATAGACTTGGTTGTAGATATGGCTTCTTATTCCTTTCTTTGATCTCTTTGAGATGTAAACTTAGTAATGGTACCACTGTGTCAAAAGGTATGCATAGCTTAATCGCGTGGATGGCATAATTCCAAATTGATTCTCAGAATAACTGAACCAATTCACAGCTTCATCAATAATAGATCCATGGACCTGTTTTCTCACAGCCCCTCAAACTTTTGTAATTTTTTTTTTGTCAACTTTGCCAATCTGATGAGTGTGCAGCATAAACTCAGAGCTGATTTAATTTGCATTTCTCTAATTGTAAGTGATTTGAACTATTTTTTTTTCAGATGACTATTGATAGGTTGGATTTCTTCCTTTAAAAACTTCCTATTCAGCCAAGCTAGGTGGTACAGTGAATAAGGCACCGGCCCTGAAGTCAGGAGGACTTGAGTTAAAATTTTGCCTTAGACACTTTACACTTAACTAGCCATGTGACCTTGGGCAAGTCACTTAACCCCAATTGCCCCCTCCAAAAAAAAAAAGAAAAAGAAAAAACTGCCTATTCGTTTTCTTTAATGATTTCTCAACTTAGGGGAATAGCTCTTAGTCTTATAAATTGAATTAAGTCATATACATATATATATATATATATATATATATACACATATATGAAATAAGACCTTTATCAGAGAAATTTGTCACAATTTATTTTCTCAGTTGCCTCCACCCCTTTTGATTTTAGCTACATTGATTTTCTTTTCTTTTTTTGCTTTTTGGAGAAGCAATTGGGGTTAAGTGACTTGCCCAAGGTCACATGGCTAGTTTTCTGTGTTAAGTGTCTGAAGCCAGACTTGAACTCAGGTCCTCCTGACTACAGGGCTGGTGCTCTATTCACTAAGCCACCTAGCTGCCCCATCCATTGATTTTCTTTATGCAAAAACTTCTTAATTTTATGTAATCAGAGGTGTCCATTTCACTTTCTGTAATTCTTTCTATTCATAAATCATGAACTCTTCTCCTGTCCACAGATCAGAAAAGCAATTGTTTTCTTTGTTCCTCTACTTTATTTATGAATTCTCCCTTTATGTCTAAGTCATGTAGACACTTGGAATTCATTGCAGTATGTGATGGGAAATAGTGATCTAGAGACCTAGAAACTAAACACCTCATTTCTACCAGACAGTTTTCCAGTTTTCCCAACATTTCTTCCTGAATCATGTTTTTTTTTTTTTTAACCCAGTAGTTGGAGTCTTTGGTTCTATCAAAGAGTATGCTACAGTGCTCATTTGCTTCTGTGCAGTGTGTCCCTAATCTGTTCTACTGATTAACCTATTTCTTCACCAGCACCAAATGATCTTAATGATTGCTGCTTTTTTAGTATGGTTTGATATTTGGTACTATCTTTTAAAAAATTTTTCTTTGAGATTTTTCTTATTATCAATTACTAATATGGTCAATTGTATTTATGGGGTTTTTTTGTTGTTTTTTTTTTGTTTCATTTTTTTGCTTTTTGGAGGGCAATTGGGGTTAAGTAACTTGCCCAAGGTCACACGGCTAGGTTTTTGTTTGTGTGTGCATTAAATGTCTGAGGCCAGATCCGAACTCAGGTCCTTCTGACTCCAGGGCCAACGCTCTACTCACTGCGCCACCTAGCCACATGTATTTATGGTTTTTAAATATTGAATCAACTCTGCATTCCTGATATATATCCATCTTGGTCATAGTAGATATATTTTGTGATATTGTGTTGTAAAGTCTGCTAATATTTTATTTAACATTTTTACATCAATGTTCATTAGGGATATTGTTTAAATATATATTGAAGGTTTTTTCTGTTTTGATTCTGTTAACATATAAACATATTGTTTATATGTTAAAGGTTTTTTCTGTTTTGATTCTATCCGGTTTAAATATCAAAGCTATATCAAAGTTTTTTCCTATTTTTGTTGAAAGTTTGCATAATAGCTAATTACATTTTCTTTGAAAGTGATAATTCACTTGTAAATCCATCTGTTCCTGGATTTATTTGGGTTTTTTGCCCACTTTGGGAGTTAATTTATAATGTTTTCAACTTCTTTATCTGAGATTATGCAATAGAAATTCTCTATTTCTTATTCTGTTTATCTGAATTTCATATATTTTTTACATATTCATCCACTTCATTTGTCATTTCATTAGCATGTAGTTGGGCAAATATTTTCTAATAATAACTTTCTCTTTTATTTATTGTGTATTTTTCATATTGTTGTTCTAGTTTTTACCTTTCTTCTTTTTAAATCAAATTAGAAAATGGTTCATCTATTCTCCACCTGACAAAACTTCCTATTTTTATTTATTAATTCAATTTTTAAACTTTTAGTTTTATACTCCCTTGATTTATAAGATTATGCTTTTTAAAAATGTGTCAGCTTTCATGGATTGTTTTTATTTTTAGTTATTTGTCTAATCCACTTGCTTTCCCAAAAGAATGCTTTGGTTAGATCTCTCAAATTGGTGACTTACTGTTGTCACAGTCTTTAATAAAGGTGTTTAGTATTTAAATAGTATGTTCTTTAATCCAACAATTTTGTGGAATTAAGTCACTCAGTCTCCAGTTAATTTTTTTTTTGGTAGGGGGGGAGGGTTTGGAGGGCAATTGGGATTAAGTAACTTGCCCAAGGTCACAGGGCTAGGTTTTTGTTCGTGTGTGCGTTAAGTGTCTGAGGCCAGATCTGAACTCAGGTCCTTCTGACTCCAGGGCTGATGCTCTACTCACTGTTTCACCTAGCCTCCCCTTCAGTTAATTTTTAATCCTTCCTTCAATGGCCTCTTACTGAATATAATTATTATTGTATTTTGGTAAGAAAAGGATGTATTTAATATTCCTATTTTTCTTCATTTGTCTAGTTTTTTTTATGCCAGAATATGCAGTTTTTGTAAAGATGTCACAAAAAGTTAAGATATATGTTATAAACAGGTATATAATAAAACATATGTAATATTTAGCATACATATCCTATCATATATGTTTGCATACATGTATATTAATTTATTCCTATTTACATTTAATATCAATTACAGATTCATTATATTTAACATCATAAAAGTTTCTATTCACACCCTTAATTTGTTGAACTTTTGGTTAAAGTTGTCTGTCTCTGAAAGGTGTACATTGTATTTCCCCCCATTACATATATTACATATTTTTCTATATAACTGGTTTAGCTTTTACTTTAAGTAAATGGACATTGTATTTTTTAGAGCTTACATGTTAAATATTGAGATTAAATGGTACCTTTCAACATAATGTATTGGCCATATTTATCTTTTAGTTGAGTCAATTTTTGCTGCTGCCTTGTCTGAGACCACAATTGTTACTTCCAAGTTTGGGGGGTTTATCTGAAGCATAACAAATTTTGTAACACAATTTTTTTTATTTTAAATTTGTGTGAATCTATGAATCTTTTGTTTCAAATATATTTTTATAAAGAAAATATGATTAGATTCTGCTTTGTAATTAATTTTATCTTCTTCCATTTTATGGGTGAATTTATTTTTTTCATATTCACAGTTATGATTGTTGATTGTGTATTTTGCTCCATCCTATACTCTGATTTTTTCCTATGATCCTTATCATCACTACACATATGTTTCTCCAATCTATTTATCTTGCCTTAACCTAATCTTCCTAATTTCCCTTCTCACACATACAACTGCCTAAAGACATCTCAAATTGGATGTCCCATAGGCATCTTAAATTCAATATGTCCAAACTGAACTCATTATCTTTGCCCCCACACCCACTTTTCCTATCATTCTGCAAGCACCACCAAGCTCTAGGTCATCAAGACATGAAACAGACATTATCTTCAACTCCTCTCTCTCTTATTCCCCATATCCAATCAATTGAAATAGCCTGTTAGCTTTTTGCATGATCTGTTATATATGCCCCCTTCTCTCCTCTGATACTATCATCACCAAGTGTGGCACAGTGCTAAAAGAACAATGTTAGAATACGCTGAGGCTAATAATAAATATAAATATAAATAATAAAGAGGGTCAGCTATGTTGGGTGGATCAC
This sequence comes from Gymnobelideus leadbeateri, assembly GCA_011680675.1. Lineage (NCBI taxonomy): Eukaryota > Metazoa > Chordata > Mammalia > Diprotodontia > Petauridae > Gymnobelideus > Gymnobelideus leadbeateri. Next base: position 339,186 of record WOXC01003881.1, read on the forward strand.
AAACATCAAAAAGGGGATATGATGAGTGTGATGATAATAGACAACACAGAGAAGGCAAAGCTCTTCAACACTAATTTTGATACTATTTCCTCAGGCAAAGAGAATAGTTTTTTAACTGAAAAAGACAAATAAAAATGTCTCGTATGGAGGTGAAAAAGAGAGATAGCAAGAGAAAACTTGACTGCCTTTCATGAAGTCAAGTCACTAGACTCTGAAAATCTTCATTTTAAATATTATTAGGCGACTTACTGGCATTAAGAGACATACTAAAACCACACTAATGGTTCTGTGCATCAAGCTGAATATTAACTTAAGTAGAGAGGCATAAAGACTATAAGACTATAATAACTATAAGGAAGGATTAGAGAAAACATTCCAAAGGGAGTAGTGGAAGGTCATTTCTGAAGATCTCATTGTTTTCCCTCTCTTGAAAAAAGAAAGCCTCTGCCTAGTTACAGATATGTTTAGTTAGTATACAGACATGCCTCATAAATTGGCATTTCTGGAACTTTACTTACTTTTAAAACAGCAGTAAAAGAAACTAGACCTCTCAAAACTATGCAATAGAAGTCTGTAATTATGAGACCAAAGAATGGCAGAACACCAACTATAGATGCTCTCTGTATGTGTGACATATCACTCTTCCATTTCTTACAACCCATTTTGATAACAAATCAAAGTGGTCCTTGAACAAGATACCCAATTTCTCTGTGAAGACTTTTGAGGAATCTATTGCACATGGTTGGGTATAGAGGTAACAGTTGTTTACAAGGCCACAGAGACTGAGACAGAAAAAGACATGCTAACATAACCAAGAGTTCAATACACATTCCCAAACACAGGAAAGTAAGGGGTGGCAGTGCTATCCTTGCACTGTCCATTGCATTTTAGAGATAAACACTTGCTTTTTTGTTCTTTTCTATTTCTGCTGCTTCTTGCTTTCCAAGGGTAAATAGGCTACTGTTTTTCTTTATATCTTTTACTACTACTTTTAAATTTTTTTCAAAAGGAGATTTTTATCACTTTGGTTACTTTTTTCCTTACTTGCTCTTTCTCCATCTTGAAGAATAGGTCAGATGATTCTTTCTTTCCCTCCCCATCCTTTTTGGACTTTTGGAGGGCTGAGCCTCAGAAACTTTCTTGATGTCTCAGACAAAACTGACCTCCAAATACCCTCAGAAAAAATGGTCCAACAGGATCCCAAGAAAGATAGCTGGTTTGCTCTGTCTTATATTCTCAAACTTATATTCACTACAAGTTTCAGCTTTGTCAATTTTGTCCCCAACATCTTTTTGAGGTGTCTGTCTTCCCCATCCCTTGTGTGTCTATAGGAACATCTAGGTAGCACACTGGATAGAGCACTGATCTTGGAGTCAGAAAAAACCTAAGTTCAAATCCAGCCTCAGACCTTTACTAGCTGTGTGACCTTGGGCAAGTCACTTGACTGCTCTTTGCAGTTTCTTCATCTGTGAAATGGGGCTAATACTAGCACCTGCCTCCCAGAGTCATTGTGAGTCTCAAATGAGATAATAATTGTAAAGTGCTTAGCACAGTGCCCCATATACTATGTAAATATTGATTATGATGATGATGACGTAGCCTCCCTCTCTGCCTGACTCTGAAGTGATGTACTATTAAAAGTTGTGAAAGTCGAGTTCTTAATACAACTTAATGATTTGACTTAGCTACTCCCTATATTAATGAACAATGATTTGCATACTTATCTAGGATCTCAAATTCTCTCAGTATGACTAATATATGTTTTTAATGCATGCTAAATAAATTTATACACTTGCTTTCAAAGATCTATGAGAGTGGAAATTATTAGATATAATCTGACAAAATTCAATATAGCTAAAATTAAAAGATGCCAAGGTCATGAGACTTTTAGAATATGTATAAAATAACATATGGATAACAAAAGATATAAAAAGAAAGAATTTGTACATGTGATTTTTAAGCTACTGCTAGTGATCCTTGAAATATCTGGGACAATGGAAGAGGCTCTTCCAAAAGAACTAAAGAGGGGTAAATGTCCTAATTTTCCAAAAATGGAAGAGAATGTGCTCTACCAACAACAAGCCAGTGAATTTTACTTCAAAACTTGCTAAAATTCTGAAAAATTCTTATTTTAGGGAAGGCTAGATAGTGATCATCTGAAAAAGAAAGTTGGAATCATAGTAAAGAAGCATGACTTCATCAAAAATAGAGTACCCCCTCATTTCATTTTTGATGAAAATGGACTATATTGAATGATTGAAGAGATGCTGCAAATATTGTTTACATAGATTTTAGCAAAGAATTTGACATTGTTCTTGTTGATGAAATGGAAACATGCAAACTAAGCAATATTACATTTAGATGGATTTGAAACTTGTCAAGATGCAAAGAATATTAATTAATGGTTTCTTATTGTTCTTCATCCTTCATTTGTGAAGAGGATCAATGACAACACAGGGCGATGGCTTGACCTACCTGTGAATTAGATTTAAGTAAGGCAAAATCCCACAAAGTTGTCAGCTCCATGCTGTCTTCCAGAGTCAATCAGAATCCAGCGGCAAGAGAAAAGTTAAGATGACTGACCATGGCCTGGGATGCATTAGAGGACCTTGACTTCTTTAAGCTCTGACCAGGCTCTAAGCACTCCATAGCATCTGCTTCAGTTGCCATCATGGCCGTTAGAACAAATTGTTCTCATACACTCATTTTGCCAGGGGAAGTCTTCACATGCTTATTGTAAACATCCTCCTAAGTCACCAATGGATTTGAGGCCTGTTAGTTACCTTCAAGATGCATGGGGTACTCCAGGAGGACTAGCACCTATGGTGTGGGGGTTTGCCAAGTTTTTTTGAGGGCTGCTCATCCACCATTAGTGTCCCTGTCTCACCTGCCTCTCACTTAGAGCTCCAAGAAGCTCTAGTACATACAGCAACCACACTCCAGTAAAACTGTCTTGACTGTAATGGTAAGAGAAATTAAAGATCTTCCCTGCCCCTTAATGGGCCTCACTTGGAAAGTTGCTTAGGGGAGGCTTTTCAGGAAGATCCACACCTTATTACTTTGTAATTAGGCAGTGGTTCATGAAGGTTGTGATGTTCCCTGACCCTGGAGAAGGCTATATATACCCTGATGTAGCTTTTGCTTTGGGGCTCCCTCATGGGAAGAGTTGTGTGATTTGGCCAGATGAGACTCTGGACAGCCTTTGAGCCTTCCAGCTTTGAAAACCCAGGTATTGGTGCTTCTCTCTCTAGTAACCAACATGGTATGTGTTTAATGGTCAGACAGTTAGAAGCCCTGTCTGTTGATCTGTTGAACTGTGCTATTTTCTTTGTATTTTTTATCAGCTTATAATTTCTGTTTGTATTTTCTGAAGATCAGGGTACTGACCTTTTCCCCTGAACTAAGTGAATGAGATATATGCATGCATACACACACACACACACACACACACACACACTCTCTCTCTCTCTCTCTCTCTCTCACACACACACACACACATCTGATTAAAATAAGATTTTGAATTGCTTTCCATTAGAAAAGCAGATCAGAGAACCTGTGCTAGCAGCCATCCTGGGTATGCTAGAGTGCTTGCTGCTACACTGAGAGACAGGGCAAAATTAATGGTTTAATGTCTATTTGAAAGGAGATCTTTTAGAAGGGACATTCATAGGTGTCTATGCTTGGCCCTGTGCTGTTTATTTTTCAGTAGGTAAAATACCTCTCATTTATATAGTGCTTTAAGTTTTGCAAAGAATTTTATAAATATTTATTTTATCCTCAAAATAACCATGGGAGGTAAATGTTATATTATCACCATTTTACAGATGAGGAAACTGAGGTAGATAGAGATTAAGTAACTTGTCCAGGGTCACACTGTTAGGTAGTATCTGAGTATTTGAATTCAAGTCTTTCTGACTCCAGGTTCAGCACTTCCACTGCAAGAGTTAGTTGTCTCATCAATCAATTATTTGATAAAGCACAATGTTCTGCTTATCAAATGTGGAGGTGACATTAAGTTAGGAAGGATAGTTAACATGTTAGACACCAGAGCCAGAATCCAAAAAGATCTTAGCAACCTAGGAAGCTGGATCAAATCAAATCAGTTTAAATTTAATAACAATAAATTTCAAGCCTTATATTCAAGTAAAAAATCAATTGCATAAATATAAGAGAAGGTATATCTAGATAGCTTTTTCTTGAAAAAAAGATCTAGAGTGAACTGCAGGCTTAACGTGAGTTAATAGTATGCTATGATGATAAAAATGTTAATGCATTATTATTATATTGCATTATATTAAGAGAGGCATAGTATCCGTGATTAAAGAGGTAAGAGTCCAGGGATGTTCTGGGCCTCAAATGAGATCATGAATGTAAAGCGCTTTACAAACTGTTAAGTACTAAGTAAAGGGAAAAGACAGCCTTTATGCAGTGTCTAAGATGTGTCAGGCACTGTTCTAACCCTAAGTTTAATAACTATTATTTTATTAATCATTAATTCAATAATGAATTTAACATCTAAAATTTAATAATTATTTTATTATTATTAGTCCTCAGTCTTGATGACAATTCCCCGAGTCCTCTACTGCATACCTGCTGAGCTCATGCAGTCTTTATAGAGAGACTATGCTGATAAATGTTTAATAACTATGTCTGGAGAGAGGGATATGTATGCCCACACACTTTGAAGTTTAATCTATATTATTAACACTTTCTTCAGTCTAAACAATCAATTAAACAATAAGTAAATCTTTGACTAGTAGCTTGCTGATTTCTGAGGTAGAAATGCTAAGACTGAAAATTTAACAATCAAGTTAGAGCTGGCTCCAATAGACACTCTTCAGAAAGTCCCTTTTTACTCTTCCTTTGTTAGATCACAAGAAGGCACGATATACTTTTGTGAATAAAATTTGGGAAATGTCTCAGGATCTTAGAATTCATACCTAAACAGAAATCATGTTTCTAGCATCGTGCAAAAAATCAATTAAAGAACATCAGTGAAGGGGAACCTACTATAACACCCAAAGTTATTCAGTCTATTTTTAGATAGTTATAATTCTAGAAAAACGTTTCCTTATGTCTAGCCTAAATCCCTTTCATGCAAATTTACTGCATTCCTCTTCCAGTTTCCTCTAAAAATACTGTTGCTTGGATTTGGCCTCTACTTCTTTTTACTGTTTTATGAATAATAAGCTCAAAATATTCTACCATCTTCATCCATAACATGACATGCTATAAATGAGTTTATATTTAAAAACAAGGTTCTTCTGACTGATATCTATTAACTTGGAATGGAGATCAAGTGTTCACTGTTTCAGGTGGTTTCTGGGCTATTTTGGCATCCTTTTTATGGTACTAATCAAAGTCAATGTATTTTCTTTATCCATTTCCTGTCAGGGTGCATAATGATTTTAATAGATCAGACTAGAACTGCAGTAATTACCCTCAGTGTTTTCTCATCTTTATCCTTTCTTCTTCTTTGAATCTGTTGTAAACTTTTGTTTTAACTCATCAAAATAACGATACAAACAGCCTAAACAGAACTTATTCAGAAAAAAGAGCTTCTAGACCAGTATGTAGTACTTAATTTTCCATTAAGATAGTGAATTTCTTTGCTTATTTTTTGTGATACTGTTAAACGATCATGTTGTCCAGCAACTTCCAATTATCACCTGAAGGATGTTTTTTATAATATATAGGCTTGTGGTTTATGAGCAATTTTTTTCTTTTTATTTATTAATTCTGAATCATATTTTTTGGCATTTTTAAGTCATCCTTCCTTATTTTAACCTTCACATTGCAATCATTAAGTTGCAATGTACAGGTTGACTTAGTATGAGAATCTTGTCAAGTTCTGCATGGAATTTTCCTGCCCCTTCATCCTCTATGACAAATGTGGGGGTGCACACACGTCAATCATTTTCACTGTGGTCTTTTTAGATTATGCTCATCAAGAACACTGCAAAATCAAGATGACTAAGTGTTCCAGTAACTAACGAAACTAATTTCTCTTTTCCTCTTCAAAGAGAATCTTCCATATGCAGTAACTTCCTTAGCTTTTCTACTTCTAGAACAACTCTTTTATGAAAGTGTTATATATTAATTATATTATATTCATGCCTTATATGTGTGTATATTCACAAATAGAGAAAAAGAGAAAAGAGGAAGGCAATAGAGAAGTAAGAGATCAATAAAGGATGGCAGGGTGGAAGGAATACAAAGTTAAGGTATATAGGAGAGGCTTATTGACTTAGTATTATTATCTTCTAGAAATATAAATCCTGAGTCAGCTTTCTTCAACACCCAGAAGAATTTAAAGATAAATCCTCCACAGAAAGTTGGTATATAACTAAGGCTCAATTCAATACTAACCAAAGTCAACCTAATTAGTAACCCCACAAACCACTATCCCCTGAAAAGAGAAACCTTGCTTTGTGCTTCCAAGTCAAATTACAATGATTTAGGTTTAATTTTGAATTGTCTACCTTATCATTTGGAAAGTATTATTTACTTCACTATATTGTGGCAGCTAGGTGGCAGAATGGATAAAGTACCTAGAATCAGGAAGACTCATCTTCCAGAGTCTGGCCTCTGACACTTTACTAGCTGTATGACCCTTGGCAAATGAGTTAACCCTGTTTGCCTCAGTTTCCTCATCTGTAAAATGAGCTGGAGAAGAAAATGGCAAACCACTCCAGTATCTTTGTCAAGAAAACTCCAAATGGAGTCACAAAGAGTCAGACACAAGTGACCAACAAGAACTCTTACTAAATTGTAAAGTCCTTGAGGACAGGGACTGTCTCATCAATCTTTGTACTCTCTTACCATCTGGTATAGGAGCAACACATAATAGGCACTCAATGAACTTTTTATTGTCTTATCTATCATTTAAAATCACCATATTAATGCCTCTTTCTATTATTATGAAAAATCAAGTGTTGGATTGGTTTCTCTCTGTGTGCAGACACAGATTAACACACTTGGCAATGATGAGATAGAACTTTTTGAAAAAATGAACAGCTTCATCAAAATTCAAAAACAATCATGGTTCATCAAAAACAGTAAGAAAAGTGATATGCTATCATCAGCCCACATGCATGGTTTACACCAGATTTATGCTAATGCCCATGCTATGGAAAGATCTTCTTGGCTGTATCAGTCTTTATTGAATTTTCTCCCACATGTCTTTTTTCCTTCTTGTATAATCACCCCTAACAACCAAATCTCAAGAAATACCACCCCAACCAAATGATCTTGCTTTATAATTCTCTACAAATGAAAAACACAAGAGATAATTTCATGACAATATACTATTTGCTGTTCATATTTAAGAAGATCCAGATCCCTAATCATATGGAAGGGGAATACATTTCTACTTCTATTAAAAGTTTATCACTGAGACTAACCCACTCTGAGTTAGGTTAAGGCTATTTTATCAGTTTCCTTCATTTCTTTCTGGAATGAACCAGCAACAAACACTGGCGATGCTTTGACTTCAAAACCTTCAGAAATTCTGAGATCTCTTCCCCATCTCATTGTGAATTTGGCAAAATAAGCCTATAAAGATTATAAGTAAAAGAAAGGCACAACAGTCATATAGAACTCCCAGTGACTTAAAAAGCATCATGACTGTTCAGCTTAGTAGAGAGATATGTTGTTTTATGAGATAACATTCATATTTAAAATAGTAATTCATAATTAAAATTACTACACAAGCTTATAACCTGTTAACTCCTCTAAAGCTACCAGTGGAAAAGATGATAGCCCAGAATTGTGCTTTGGACAAACTACAGAGGAGCTGGAAGGAGAAGACAGAAGGCCACTGGTGATAGGAGAAAAAAAGATTATGCTAAAAAACTGTTATTCCTGCTCCAGAGGAAAGAAAAAATATTTTAGTGACTTGCGGCATCAATCATTGAAGCCAATAAAAATCTTGAGACATATAGGTACTGTCCTCAACCAACTTTTGTTATTATTGTGTTCTCTTATAGGGTAGAAAGATATGTACAGCTTTAGTATGAACCTTCAAGAGTTTTACCAAAACTATCCTTGCTTCCTAAAATACCACTCCAACAATGTCATTTCCCTAAGAAGGTCTAGCATGTTGCAGTTGACTGACCACTCACCTTAGTGTCAAAAGACATGGGTCCAAATCCCACCCTTCACTTGCTAACTCTGTGATCCTGGTCCCGTCAATGAATCATTCTAGGCCTTAGTTTCCTCAGCTGTGAAATGAGAGGGCTGGGCCATCCTCAATGGCCTCTAAGATTCCTTCCACCTCTAAACTGAAAGACTTCCTAAATTAAAAAAAAAACAACACCTTATTGTGATTCTCTACCATCTACAGGACATAGTCTAAACTCTTTAGCTTGATGCATAAAGCCCTCCATAGTCTGCACCTAGTCTGTTTAAGACAGTCTCCTATTACTTCCATCTTCACACAGATTTCCTGTCACCTAAGTCCCAGTTTAGTGTTCTTTCCAGCAGACTGAAATTCTAATATCATACAGTGGAAAAAGAAAGATATGAAGCATTATACAAATGTGAAGTATTATAATTCAGCAGTTTTGTCCTCTTTTCCTGACAAAACTGTATATAAGAATTATTCATAAACAGTAATAAATTGGTTTTATGGAAACAAAATCTCACAGTTGAAAAAGACATCATAATTCACCTAGTCTAACTCATATTTGAATGGGAGTTCCTCCAAAACATCCCATCTTCTTTTGTCTTCCTTTGTATTGCCAGAATTTAATACATGACCTGGCAAATACTAGATGTTTAATAAATACTGGTTGACTGACTGACCAATTTCTCATTTATTGATATATAACCTACTAGTTCTCATTCTCCTTCTAGCCAGTTTAATTGTTCTGAAGTTTTTCCTTTCATCCAGACAAAATCTACCCTTCTCCAGCTTCTATCAACAGTTTTCTATAGATTGTCTTTCATATGACAACCCTTTAAATTCATAAAAATAGCTACCATCCTTGCTTCCCCTCAGAAACCTTCCTTCTCCACACTAACCACCATCAATTTTGATTGATCTCAATATGTGGTTAAGTCCAGACCCTTTAGTATCATTTGAATTCCTATACTTCCCAGCCCCATCACCAAAAAGGCAGAAAGGGAAGGAAGGAAGGGGATATACAGTAGATGGTTTTCTTTAGGTCCCTTTTGGTTCTAACATATTTGGTTTATAAAAAGCAAAGGATCTAGCTAAAATATAAATTGCCCTGCTAAATACTGAATAGCTAAAAGTTGATTATGCTATATAGGAATTCCTCCTGTTGAAAACTGACATGATATATAAACATATATATGTATACACATACACTTACATATATGTATAACACATATATATTATGTGTGCATAGATATATATCTATATATATGTTGCATATATACTGTACATATAAAATTATATAACATTTGTACTTGGGGGCAGCCTCAGTAAGTGGGCAAGACTGGTACCCAGTGGCAAAGGTCTGCCAAGGGCAAGCTCCAAACATCAAAAGCTTCTTCAAAGGAGTAATCAGTATGGGAAGAGATCAGAGGCTCTGTCACGTTAAAAACAGCCCCTGGCTGCAGCACAATCTCACCAGGATGATGGAGCTCAAAGAGACAGATTTGACTTGGGGTAGGAAAGTAGGAAGCAAGGCTTTTGAAACAGTAAGACTTAAAACTTACTTTTAAAATTCTAAAGTGTTATTTTAAAAAATCATCCATAATATGCTACGTGAGTCAGTGATACAAGGAAGGGAAGTCCCCAAGATTCATTTTAAATAATTCCTTTTTAAAACATTGCTTCTAGTGATTACATGAGACAGGAGGTAGAGTAGGAGAGGAGACATGATTGAAAGAGGAAGGATGGAGGAAAGGGAAAGAAGAGTCACACTTGATATTCCAGGTTTTATAATAAAGCAGAATTTAAGGGGATAGTTGGAATAGTAAGGTTTGGTAATTGCACAAAAATGTTCAGACTAAACAGCATCAGTGTTCAAGAAGGCACCTTCTGAGCTAGAAAGATCTCTGGATCAGGAATCAGCAGACCTGGGCTTTAATAGTTTATTAATGTATTAAAGGCAATGTGGGTGGAAGAGCTGACAGACACCTACATCTCAGAACAGCAAAAGCCCATGTAGCTAAGATTCATGTTCTCTGAGTACTGCTGACTCATCTGATTGTCGAAAGGAAAAACAATAGTGTAAGCTGGGAGGGGGGGGGATTCCATGATGAGACTGATTGTCTCCTTGGAAATTGTTTGACTAAAAACATCATAAAATAAGTTTTGGGGACTATTATATGGGGCAGTTAGGTGGTGCATGGATAGAACACTGGGTCTGGAGTCAGGAAGACCTAAGTTCAAATCTGGCCTCAGACATTTAGTAGCCATGTGACTCTGAGCAAGTCACTTAACCCTGTTTGCTTCAGTTCCCTCATCTCCAAAATGAGTTGGAGAAGAAAGTGGCAAACCAGTGCAATATCTTTGCCAAAAAAGCTGGCAATGGGGTCATGAAGAGCTGGACATTACTGAAATGACTGAACAACAACAAAAATACTAGATCTGCCTCACCAACAAATCTAAAGAAAATGTCTTGAAAGCCCCAAGCTTCTTTCAAAGTTCAGTTCAAGTACAACTTGTTATAAGGAGGCCTTTCCTGATTCTCCCACACCCCTAGTTGCCAGTCATCACCTCCATATTTACTCTGTATTTATCTATTATATCTATCTACTCTATATTTATTCTATTTTTTGGCCTCAGACTTGTGATTTCACCTGATATAACACTAAAAATTCCTTTTTTTCTCATACTATAAACAATGAGGTCTGGAAATATAAAACCTGAATGCAGAAACATTAGGTTAATATTTCTACCATGCTCAGTATTAAAAAGACAAACAAACAAACAACCTGGAACCAAGATAAATGTAACTATAGCTTTTAATGCCAGCTGAGCCGTTCCTATTGTGATAGGGCCAATAACTGTCATTGTTCCTCATTCCCTCTTCTTCCCTCCACCCAAAAAAAAAATCATTAGGCTCAATTTTCCCTAAAGGGTAACAAAGCCAGGAGGATATTGGGCAAGACTGAATCTGTACTTCCCTTGGAATTGCTCCATGGTATCCTCTTACTGCATTGAAATGGTTTTTTGGTTATCTGAGGGTATAAAAAAATCCACCCATGTGGGATCCATGTCCTTCAGTCTTGGTGGTTGTCTGGAGAGAAACAAGTCGCCACATTCTCCCCTACAGGGTTTCCATGTGGAGGATGAAGTTTGAAGCTAAGTACGACTGTATCCTTGTTGAATATCCTTGCTATGTTAGGACTAAATAAACCTTCCTTTTATTAATTGTTCAATGACATAGGGGTGTTTTCAGTATCAAACCTGAACAGACAGGGTACTAGGAACAGGTCAGCCCCTAACACTTCTGAACAAATTTATATAGGTCTAATTGCTTAAGATTCAATAAATGGTTTTACTAGGTTTCTGGTGCTCTGCAGACAGAACTCTAACTCTTTGGCTCTGTTCAACAAAGACGCTTAGAATGGAAATATCAGGCTGGATACAGTGTTGAAACCAGAGGATAATGGCAAGCCCTTGGGAAGTGTGGGAACAGACTAATATCACCCCTAATCTTGGAATTAGAACTCCCCATTTGCCATCAGACTGGCTTCATGCACTCAGTTTGAATAAAACATTAAAAGGAGCCTGAAGCACCCTCCCTGTGGAGAATAAAAAGTTGAGGCATTAGCTGACAAACAGGCTCTATTGCTGTGTAAACTCCCAGTACAAATGCAAAGTATGAGCTAATCTTGCCAACATCACAAGTCCCCTGAGTTGTGGCTAATGTAGGATAATTTAAGTCGAGCATGGTTAGTTAAGATGCCTGCCAGACTCCAAGGAACCTGATTAGTGCTTGTTTGTACAATTCTCTCCTAGCCCTTGTGAAATGCTTAGGACCTCTCAGTCCTAAGTAGAAGGCAGATTCCACATGTCCCTCAGTGCTCATCCATAAAATGGACCTAATGAAATCTTACCTGCCGCCCTTAACAGAATTTTTGCGACAAACAAATGATAGAATATATAAGTTTCTGATTAATGTGAGTTGCTGGTTTGATGATTTTTATGCCAAAATAACTGCAACTGCATCAGGGCAGAGGCCATAGCATGACATAGATCATTACTGCTATCAACAAAAAAATATTCATCACCAGTGGCCAGACTTCTGGTGATAAGATTCTCAATTGAGCCAAACTGGTGGTTGAATAACATTCGAATAGTCTATTGCCAAGTCCGTAATCAAAACTTTTTCTGGCTTAGTAGGACCTTCCAGGGATTGTGTTCCATTGGTACTATGAACCTTCAAGACTCCGAGGTCACCTTCACACCACAAGAAGGTGCAGAAGGATGACTATGTTTTTACACTAGAATGTAAATTCCTGCAGGTTAGGGGCTGCATCCCTTTTTGTCTTTATATCCACACCACTTCACATAGTGTCTGGCACATAATAATAATAATGCTTGTTCATTGACTGATGGGTTTTAATGATGATATTAGCATTATCATCAATCATCATCTTTCTTATCTTTTTTATGGTGTTCACATAGAAATGGTCCTAGGGCAAGTTGTCATTCTGATATTATTCTTTAATATTCAATATGTAATATTTAATTGTCATTGTGTGTGACAGAGGTCATCTTCCAAAGACTTTCATATATATCAGAAGTATTATAACATTATTATTTATTGTGAGGGATCACTTTTGCCTTCTGAGACTGATAGGAATAAAGATCTAGGTAGACACAACACTGTCTAAGGCAAATTCATCCCCGCCATAGAAGATTCTCTAAGAGTATTTGTCTTTATGGTGAAACAGTAGTATCCTCTTGCCCTGTGAAGCAAACCCCACAAGAATGCAATATCTCCATTATGATGAGATCTCCTTAGGACCTCTCCCATGTATACATATATACATACATATATGTATATGTGCGTGTGTGTGTCTTTATATGTATGTGATATATGCACATACATTTATACATATATAAATATACATGCATACATGTAATATTATAGTCAAATAAAAGGCAGCTATGTACAACAGTGGATCAACCTGGAGTCAGGAAGACTCATCTTTCTGAGTTCAAATCTGACCTCAGACTTGACTTAACTAGCTATGCAAGCAGGGCAAGTCGCTTAGTCTTGATTGGCTCAGTTTCCTCATCTGTAAAAAAATGAGCTAGAAAAGGAAATGGCAAACCACATCAGTATCTTTGTCAAGAAAACTGCAAATGGAATCACAAAGAGTTGGACACAACTGAACATCAACAAAAAAAAACAAATAATTGTTGCATGTTCAACTACATCTGTTTAGCATATATGACAATGTATGGGAGTGAGGAAGATCAGTAGGTCATGGTTTCCTGCCTAAGAGAGGCTCCCATACCTTCTAAACCTAGGTTACTAGAGACCTGGAAAGGTGGAAGATCAATGAGGCTGTACTGGTGGAACCTCCAAAGCAAGTTCTATCCTACCTATTAACTAGTAACTGCTGTTTTAACCAGTAACTTCATTTCCATCAGAAGGAAGAAATAAACTCTGCCAGAAAAAAAGTATTTTATTTAATTATTATATAAAAATGGTTTTCTTCTGTTTGGGCTTCAGGTTATTTTTTTCACTCCTCTGGGTTTTCACAGCTGTGTTTACAGCAGTAGCTAAATAAGCCCTTAGGTAGATATGATTTGGATAACTCAAGTCTATCCAAGTGTGTGAAGCAGGTGGAACTGAAGAGCACTTTGTTGGACAGTTTAATAATCCATGGGAATAATATAAACCAGTTCTAATTCACCTAACCCCAGACAAATCACTCGTATTCTCCTCTGCTCCCTTCATGGTTTCTATCTTCAAGAAATATTTCCTTAGTTTCTCATTTTCTCCCTAAGTGTCACATCAGCTTGGTCTAGAGTAGATTGCTTTGCCTCATATGTTAATTGTGATTTTTGAAATATATTGTTTGATGTTGTAGTTAGAAGTGATAGGCCTCAAATATGGAGTCACTTAGACTAAGTGGTCCTAAAGGTCATAAACATGTGAGTAATAACAGAAAGCCTGTACTTTTCTACTGCCCTGACACATTTTAATCCTGTAACAAAAGTGAACCAGCTCATTTCCTGATTGGACAAGGTTCCTGGCCAGTTGGCCATGTATCAACACCCATTCCTGAAATCCCCCAATCTTGGACCCTCCATCAAGTTTTGGTCCCAATTAGGAAACTCTCCCACCCAAATCTGGTACCTATAGGCAGCCCTGGGGAATCTTTATCCATATCTGGGTTGGTTTAAGAATGTCCTCCCACATTTTGGTGTTCATTATCTACCCCAACCAAACCCACCTTTAAGGAACAGGACATCCCTACTCAGACCTCATTTTGGGCAGACACTCCCACCAAGACCTTGGACCATATTTGCATCTCTCAGAGGAGTGAGCCTGACCCTGCTTGGCCTCTATCTGTCTGTGGTACTATATGGTGAGTATAGAGATGGGTGTGTTACTTTCATTTTTTCCTGCTTGCTGTGCCCCATAGTAATAAAAGTCATACTTATTCCACCTTCCAGAGTGCCAGTTTTTGTGAATTCTTGAACCAGGATCCTTGTTCCAACTTTAGTTGTGGGGTCAAATATAGCCCCCTCAAACTCACTTCTTATCATTTGAGATGTTATAAAAACCAAGTACAGGGTTTTCAACCAAGTGATCAAGTTAAATTAAATGTAGCAAAAGAATATAAGCTTTCTGAGGGCACTGCTACATTTTTGCCTTTTTTATCTCCAGTGTCTAGCACAGATTTGGTGCCTAATAACTGTTGACTGATTGAAATGATGTGCATTTCCCCTTTCATGCTAGAGCACACACTGACATAGATTAATCCAACCCTTCACTCTATATGCTTCAATACTGAAGGCCAGCAAACAGAAGGGACTGGTTTTAGGGCATAAAGAATATTAATTGCATAGCTGGGTCTAAAATTGAGATCTCCTAGGACATCACCTAAATAAGATAAATTGATGCAATACAGAGAAAATTAGGGTCTCCTGATGAATGTCTCATTCTGTGGCTAATTTAAAAACAGCAGTGAAACTGACAGTGAGAAAGAAGGGACATCTGACAAACTACATTCATATCCCAAACTTCAATGTATAATTATATTCTTGTTCTCTTTCCTTTCTTCTGTCTTGGGAAGGTGTTACAGGTTCCACTCTGATCACTTCAAATTTCCCTCCTCCAGGACTGAGGCAGTGTTCTCCAAACCTGCTGACATGGGGTGACAGCCATCAGTCCTCCATGAATGCCTATCTGCTGCTAGGAGAAGGACATGCCAGCTTTGTGTTGTGGCACTTGTCTCCCATTTCTTGAACAGATGGCATAGCTCCATCTCACTGCAAGAACTGGGGTGAAACGGTCCCAGCAATTACTCTAATTGGTTAAGCTTCTCTTTTTAATTCAGGAAATAGGACTAGACAAATTAGCTATGCTCCTATGACTTTAATACATGACAGATTGGTGGCAACAGCTCTCTCCACCAGGGGCTTGCTTAAGCTTCTAAGTCTTAATATAATAAAGAAATAAAGAGGTTAGGAAGGTATATACATGTTAATAAGCTTTTTGGCTCTGAGATGATCTATCAAAATGACATGGGCACTATGGGCAGCAGATAGGAACCAGGTTTAAACATAAGGCAGAGTCCAGAACCACAGAGAAACATTGCAAAGGAAAGATTTAAACCACATTCCCTTAGAGAAAGCCTTTCTAAGCAAGTAATAATTCTAAACAAAGTAGATGTGATACTGCTTCTTATAAGCCTGGCTGTAGCAAAATACTGAGCTGCAATGCCATAAGCAATGAGAAACAAATCCTACATCAGGGTTAACTGCAATGAAAATGTAGTTGTTCATAAGACTTTCCTAAAATAAGAATATTACTACAACTTGCAACATGTTCAGTTATATAGCAATAGTGATGGATAGCAACCCAAGTCTTTAACTGGTATCCAAATTTTTTTTAAAGTAAAGGAAGGTATCCAATATGTTGAATAGATCTTCCATGAAGGATTTATTGAAGGTCACAGAAAAGTATTGCACAGAAAGAGAAGCTATAATATGCACCACTGAAGGGAACATTCATTTTGAGGAGACTGTGGGTCTATTAAATTACACAATAGAAGTATACTAATGTAACAAAATAGACTTCTACAGAATTCACAGAATGTCAGAGCTAGACGTAAGCATAGTGCTCACTCTCATAGCTTTAGATTGGGGGTGGGGCGTGAAGCACTACTCTCCCTAGACACTACTACCCTTTTATGCATTATTTTCCTCCTCACCCCACCCCCCCATTAGAGTGCAAGCTCCTTGAGGGCAAGTCTTACTTTTGTCTTTGTAGCCCCAGACCCTAGAATGGTGCCTGGCACATTTAATGCTTTTTGTAATCCATTTAGTCCAACTGCCTTCACTTTGAGAAAGCCTAAGTCCAGAAGAGGGGAAGGGACTTCCCTAACCTCACAGAAAGGACCTTCTTAATGACCATCTTCCACAAGAAACCTTTCTAAGTCCTCCTAAATCTTTGTGCTCAATTTATCTCATATATATATATATATATATATATATATATATATATATATATATATATATATATATGTAAATTTGTCCCATTGTTTGCTCTCCAGCATTGGCTGGTGAGCTCCTGGACAGTAAGGAATGGTTTTTGCCTTTAGTTGTATCACCAGTGCTTTGTACAGTATTTGACACATAGCAAGTACATAACAAATGCTGGCTGACTGATTGTCATAGCTAGTTAGGGTCAGAAAAGAAAACTCAGTTCTAGTTCTTTTCTAAGACTCCAAGGTCTTCTCACTTCTTTCCTCTAGTCCCACAATAACCTTAAGGAAGTTTGTACAAACAAAATCAACAAGGTACCCTTTCCCCAAAGGTCTCTAGCAAAATAAATAAACACATCCACGAGTAAACAAAGAAATAGAGATAGATTGATAGATAGATGATCTTGTTTCTTTTGTTTGAGATAAAAAGGGGTTTTCACAAAGGAGCAAGAAGGGTTTCTACTTCTGATATCTGCTTAAGGAAATTAAAATACTTCGGAGGGAGGATGGATATTTTTCTATAAGCCTGGAGCAACAATAACTGGAATAACAGAATAAATACCTAAATTTTAGCCAGAACAGGAATTTCTTCTTTGGAAAAATCCAAATTCAAAAATCTAAACTTACATTAAAAGATATCGGTTTGGAAATGGTATTTCACATAACCACAAAATTCTTTACTCTTCGTTGGTGGTTCTCAAAGGGTATGCCCTATTTCGCTTAAGTGTACCTGAAAACTGCTCCTGACATCTCCAGCCATCCATGTTCCCCAGACATGAGCTGCAGTTTTCTTCTAGCTTATCTCATCTTGGCAAGAGGAAGGTTACAATAACAGCTTTATCTCCTGAAGAACAAAATTGTCTCCTCCAATAATAATCCCGGGAAATAAAGAAATAAGATGTAGGGGAAGAAAAGGCTGAAGAATCCCAAAGCCCAGCGAGGAGAGCTAGAGGCCTGACTAAGAACCCCTCTTTGTTCTCAACTTAACATTCAGTATGCCATGATATCTCCCAGCAAAAAAAGGAAAAAAATGCAGTGACATGAGCAAAAAGAAGTTTGAGAAACACTGCTCTAGATCCATTTTCTCACTACCAGGTCTCTTCTGTCTCTTTGTCTCTGTCTCTGTCTTGCATACACTCACACACATATAGTTGAACGTTTTCAGAATTTAACTATTTTTAAAAATGAAGAATTATATAAGGTTTTAACATCTTGTTCTTTTTGTAGAAAGTCTTTTGCCTCAAAGTAATATAGAATAAACTTTAATGCATGTATCAGCCCAGGTTAAATCCAATCCAATCAATCCAATAGCACATATTGAATACCTTCTATATGCTGTGAGTAGGAGCCCAAACAAGCCAGGCTCTATTTTGGTTTGTGATATATTCCTTCTTAATGGAAAGTTGTTGTTGTTGTGTTGTTTTAAAGGGCAGATATGGCACTAAAACATATACTCTAGGTATATACATGTATTGATGGGATTGGTTGGGAAGATACAAAGAAGAGTAAATTCATTTTCTCTTCACTTCTACACATTTTGGCAACCTACTCTTCTGACCCGGTCCTCAAGCTTGTTTTGGAGTTATGTGGGGCTTTTGTTTTCCTTTGACCTCCAAAATCTCCTCATCTAGTTTCCACCTGGTCTAACAAAAGGGCCATTCAATAGGCACAACTGAATTACAATCACCAATGTGCTTTGCAATGACTCTTGCTATAAAGATGCTTCGCTTATATTATCAAGATGATAGTAAGGAAGGCTAGGTGGTGCAGTAAATAAGCACTGGCCCTGGAGTCAGGAGGACCTGAGTTTAAATCCGGCCTCAGACTTATAACACTTACTAGCCATGTGACCTTGGGCAAGTCACTTAACCCCAATTGCCCTGCCTTCCCCCTCCAAAAAGAAAAAAAAAAAGAAAGAAAGAAAGAAAGAGAGAAAGAAAGAAAGAAAAAAGATGATGGTAGTAATAATAATTATCATAGGGGTGTAACTGATATTTTATAGCACATGAAGACTTGAGGCACTGCACATGTACTATAATCAGCAAAGTTTTAAAATAGCCCTTAAAGACACAACAATTACAGATAAGACTGTCCTTCAGATACTCTGTAAGATTTATCTCTTAGAGGGTGGCTAGGTGGCACAGTGAATAGAGCACTGGCCCTGGAGTCAGTAGGACCTAAGTTCAAATCTGGCCTCAGACACTTGATACATTTACTAGACATGTGACTTTGGGCAAGTCAATTAACTCCAATTGCCCTCCAAAAAGCATAAAAAAAAGGATTTATCTCTTAGGGCAGCTAAGTGGCACAATGGATAGAGTGCCTGACCTGGAGTCAGAAATACCTGAGTTCAAATCTGGTCTCAGACACTTACTAGCTATATGACCCTGGACAAATCATTTAACCTTGTTTGCCTCAGTTTCTTCATCTGTAAAATAAGCTGGAGAAGGAAATGAAAAACTACTCTAGTATCTTTGCCAAGAAAACCCCAAATGGAGTCACAAAGAGTCAAACATTACTGAAAAATGACTAAACAAAAACACAAAATTTATCTCTAAGATCCTTCCACTTTTAAGACTCTCATACTATTAGGTAGCATGGTATAGTGGGAAAATCACTGGGCCTGCAGTCAGAAGATCTGCATCCAAATGCCACCTGTGGTGCTCATTCTCTTTGTGCCCTTAGCAAGTCATTTAACCTTCTTGGACCCAAGCTTCTTCATTGGTTAAAAACAAAAACATGGATGAATCTGGATGATCTCTGAGGTCCTTACCAGCTACAGATCCATGACTTTGTGTCAGTGTTTAAATATGCGGATGATGCTGCTGCCGCTTTCCCAGTAATGGAAGGGCTTTAACCTATTTGTTCAATAGTAGGACTGGCCATCCACATTTTCTTGCTTGGCTACTCATCTGCATTTGTGAGAGAACAAGTCTTATTGATACATGCAGGAAACAAATCCATGACCTTCCTCGCATATAGAGATTTCCAAACAGATGAGCTACCTACCTTACCACAGAAATGCCCTCATAATGGCTCTCTCTCTCTCTCTCTCTCTCTCTCTCTCTCTCTCTCTCTCTCTCTCTCTCTCTCTCTCTCTCTCCCCCGACCTCTCTCCCTTCCTCTAGGTATCTCTCCTCCCTCCACCTTTTCTCTCATACTGTAGTCTTTTCCCTAACTCACTATCTAGAATTTCCCACCCTCTCAGATACTGGAACTTCTCAGAACATCCCTTCCATGTTCTTCCTACCCTTAATGCTGTTTCTCTTGCCCTTTTTCCTCAGGAGAAAAGTACTAGGCACTAATACAAACTGATTGCTGAAAACACTATTCCAAGGAAAGACTAAACCTATAACGATTCATTCCAGAGCAATATTTTTGAAATTACATTTTGTCATTCCAGGCATAAAAGAAAGTGGGGGGAAACAGATAGGGAGAAAATTTAAAAAAGAATTTGGAGTATATATGAAGAACCTATATATGGGGAACATAGTTTGTCTTCCTTTTTGAATTTCAGATGAAAGTTTTCTAAAGGCAAGGACCATGTCATTTTTCTCTTTGCATATCCCCAAACCTAGCACAATATTTAGTATTTAATAAATGCTGGTTCAATTGCTAAATTCAGCAAGTTGGTCACCAAACATTTGTTAAATGCCTATTATGTGCCAGACACTGTACTAAGTGCTAGAAATCCAAAAGAAAAAAAAAAAGGGAAAAGATAATCAGGTCTTGCTTTCAAGGAGCTCACAGTCTAATTGGGGAGATAACATGAACAACTATGCACAAATGAGCTATATACTAAATTAATTGGGATCACCTGGATGTCCTGGGTCTCTGATGATTTAGGGAGTTCACATATAAATTAAATACTACAAATAGGTTTCATAGCATGTGCTGTTCTGAGTAGACCATTTCACTCCTGTGATTCTGTTTTGAGACAGTCCTCTGGCATAAGGATGTAGGGTTCCCCTAACTAGTGCCAACACAATAGTCACAGTGCTGATGGTAACTGTAAATATTCCAGCATGGTGCTCAATTGCAAAATATAAAAGACTCTCCAGACAGAAGACAGAAGCAAAACGTATTCAAACACCAGGAAACCAAATCCCAACACAAAGAAACCAAATCCATCATAGCAACATAGAAGTTAATACACCACAGCACAACAGAGATCCATACCATCCTTTAACCTTCCCATAAACCAACACTCACAAGCCCAGCTGTCTCCCTGGGTGTATCCTCTCCTCCCTCCAGCTCTAACTGCTCTGACTCTGGGTGGGCTCTGCTGTATCCTTCAGTAAACTCCTCCCACCATAGGTTCCATGTGATTATATTCACCCTATTAGGGGACAGGGAAGATGTTCAAATCAGGGAAGGTCTTCAAATTCCCCTAGGCTTATTAAGGGGCAGGGAAGATCTTTAAATTCCCATTACCATTACACCCTACTGACCCTTGCCTTCAACAACTAAGCCCACACTGCCATACTCCCCCAGCATAGGTAAGGCTGTCAATAGGTTAAGTTCTTGTCCAAGTTATCAGTTCATATCTAAGGAAAGGTCCATGGGCCAGCCAGAGTTGTCAGGGAAAACAATCCCTTAGTAAGCTTGGGGGCTGAGAATAACATCTAAAATAATGACAATCAGTTCAACGTAAAGCTTTATTTCAAGTAATGGGGAAAATGGGCAAGGGAAAGGAAGAAAAGGAGAAATGATACACTACTCAGACATATACATTAGTATAAAATATAAGTCACATCAGGGTGGAGCTACATTGGGAGTATAGAGACAAGGATCCATTAAGAGGGAGGCAGGGAGGGGTGCTCCATCAAGAAGATAGGCTCCTGAGAAAGTACCTTTCTGAGAGTCAGAACTGGCCCATTTGCATGTCAGGGGTCAAAGCAAAATGTTATTTTAGGGGTTCAATATTGACAGGGAGAAAAACAAGCTGGTGGTGGACAAAATATTACTTGGGGAACACAGTTGTACTAAACTTTGAAAAATACTATTGTCAGTATTTTTCCATAGGTATGCTCTAAAAGCTTATAGCCTTCCTTAAGGGGAGACCATGAGGCCTAATCTTAAAAAAATGGTTTCCTTGCATAGATTCCATAAACTACAGCCTCCTTGAAGGGGAGACTGTCGTGTCAGTCTTAAGACCACCAGGCCCAATATTAGTGAACCCAATGTTGGTCTTCATCTTAGAATGTGACAGAAACTTTTGTTAATTATTGCCCAGTGCCTACTTTGGATTAAATACTCAATTTAGTCAATGAATTAAAGGGAGGTCCAGTTCCTATAACTCTTTCCACATATTGAATGGAGAAGAAAACTCAAGAAGTAATGCAGTTAACATTAAATTTTGCCCTCAAACCTTCAGATGCAATTTACAGAGTAAAAGTAGAAGGTTAAGATGATGCACAAGAATGTGTGATAGCTGAAAAGATAGCTCCAGGGGGTGCAATATGACTGTGACATATGAAAAGAACAGAACCAGATTGCTCTTAAGGAACTGCATTAGAGGTTATAATATACAGTGCTATGGGTACAGCAGGTAATTTATTTCACCTTTAAGGATGTGTTCAGGGAAATAGATTTAAATGTTGAAAATTGAATAGGTGAGGGAAAGGACTGCAATTGAGAAGATAACCAATCTGGTCTTGCCAGAAACTCTGTGGAACTAAGTCTGGTCCCATTGTGTATAAATGTGCAAAACTAAGTCTTTCCTTGCCTTCTTTCCACTCCCACCCCTACAATATCACCTGCACTTTGGTTGTAGAGAAGGTTTAAATGTGTGGGGTTTTAAAAAATTCATTCCCTGTGCTCCATTAGGCTTTCTTCAGTTCAAATTCAACCATTAATGGGCATTTATTAAGCATCTACTCTTCACATAGCAGCACCTAAGAAGATACAAAGTTCAAGAAGATATGGCTGGTCCCCTGCCCTCTTGAAGTTTATAGTCTAGTATACCATTAAGTGACAAATGTAGATTATTCATGCACAGGAGAGGTACAATACAAGATGTAGATGAGATCCAAGAGGGAAGAGGTCATTGCTGACAGAATTAGAAATTACTCCCTTTAAGAGGTATCATTTGAGGTAAGAATTTAAAGGATAAAGAGGAAATGAAAAGGTAAGCATGAGACAGGAGAGCATTCCAGGCACTGGGTCAATGAGGAAATGTACAAAAAGGGAAAAATAAAAATTGGATTTAGGGGGTATTGCTCAGTTTGACTAGAGTATTATGGGCTAAATATGCAAAAATTATGAAGGGTCTTGAATAGTAAAGCAATTGTACCTTAATTTTGCTCATTAGACAATAAGGAATCACTGGAAATTTGGGGGTAAAGGAAAAATAAGCTAGATTTTTGGTGACCTTCTATACTATGTCCGATTCATATTATAAACTCCCTCGAGACAGGGACCAGGTAAGTAATTTGAACCTTATCACTCAATAATGGAAATGTGCCACTTTTTGTCCTTTCTTATAATGTTAACCATTATTTTATGCAAGGAATCATTTATGAAGGAGATTGATGAAGACCTCACAGATCACATTTTGGATTCATTCATTCATTTATAAATTTGTTCATTCATTGGGGCAGTAGATATGTCCTTATGACCTACCATATGCAAGGCCCTGCTCTAGATTTATAAGGAGATAGACCCTGGAAAAACAGT
Source organism: Gymnobelideus leadbeateri (assembly GCA_011680675.1). Classification (NCBI taxonomy): domain Eukaryota; kingdom Metazoa; phylum Chordata; class Mammalia; order Diprotodontia; family Petauridae; genus Gymnobelideus; species Gymnobelideus leadbeateri. The sequence continues at coordinate 362,517 of WOXC01003881.1, forward strand.
GTGGGGCAGAATGGAGTCAGAAAAGAACTAAGTTAAAATCTTGTCTCTTTGAATTACTAATTGTTAGGATGGCAGGGTACCTATAATCTCTTTGATCTCAATTCTCATCTGCAAAGTATACATAATAATACTTGCTTAGCTTCTCTCCCATAGCTACCTTTCTGATAAAGTGCTTTCTAAACCTTAAAAAATTCATAGAATACGTTGTTGTTGTTGTTGTTGTTGTTGTTGTTACAGAAGGATAAATAAGGCACACTTCTGGTCTTCAATGTGCTCTCTGCAGGGGTGAGGAACTTAAGGTCTCAAGGCCACATGTGGCCTTTTAGGGCCTTGGGTATGGCCTTTTGACTAAGTCCAAATTTTACAGAACAAATCCTTTTATTTATTTATTTATTTATTTATTTATTTATTTTTGCTTTTTGGAGGGCAATTGGGATTAAGTAACTTGCCCAAGGTCACACGGCTAGGTTTTGTTTGTTTGCTTGTTTGTGTGTGCGTTAAGTGTCTGAGGCCGGATCCAAACTCAGGTCCTTCTGACTCCAGGGCCGATGCTCTACTCACTGCACCACCTAGCCGCCCCACAAATCCTTTTATTAAGGGGATTTGTTCTGTGAAGTTTAGATTCAGTCAAAGGGCTGCACTTGAGGTCCTAGAGGGCCACATGTGGCCTTGAGGCCACAGGTTCCCCACCCCTTACTAGAGCCTGTTACTTCCCTCCAATGCACTCTATGTTCTAGCCAAACTGACTTATTTGGTAACCTCTATTTCCTGCTTCTATGGCTTTGAGCAAACTATCCACTCATGCTTGAAACACTTTCCTCCTCATCTCTTGAGAAGTCAGCTCCCTTCAAGATTCAGCTCCATAACCAAACCCTATAGAAGACTTATCCAGATTCCCCTGGGTACCACAGAGTGGCGATGCTATCCTCCCCATGAAGCTACTCTTATTAATTTTGAATATTTTTAATATGTACTTCTCTGTGTACATATGTGTGTGCTTTTTTTTCCCTAGGAGAAGTAAACTCCTTGAGGAAATGGAATACATCTTTTTGTTTTTATCCCCAGCACCTAGCTTGGTGCTTGACACTTAATAAATACTTCATAAATGTTTGCTGAATTGAATTAGAGATAGGTGGATGCTTGCTTTATTCCCTGACTTTGTTCTCACTCTGGAGCCCCCAAATACCTGCTCCCTGCACAGGTCATCTGCATTTCATTTTCCTCTAGAGTAACAGATCTCAGCAACATAGCTCTCCCTCCTACAGAACATATTCTACCTCCTCAGGAAGGATTCTCTACAACCCCAGAGCAAGACCAGAAACCTACAGTAACAAAGCCACTGAGCACTGAAGGCTAGAAGGTCTTTGAAACTTTTCTCTGTGGAGCCGCCACACTGCTTTATGACAGAGGTGAGTACGCATCAGCATTGTTCAACAACACTGTCAGTGTCACAGGTCAGAAGCATCTCTGATAGTTACAAAAAAAAAATCTCGTGTTCAGCTCCTGTATGTCCCATTTCCCAGATAGAACATCCAGATTGGGGATGTGGATACAATGTGCAATACAGGGAACACTTGTATTATCTGTTCATTGCAGAAATGTTTAGCTAATATGAATACAAAAAGCTGAGAAGCCATACATTCCCTCAAGAACTGGATCCTGGCACGTTTGCTAAAGCAACCCTTCAGAGACAAACCTTCATTTCAAAACCCTGAGTTAAAAAGATAGGAAACAGTCTGAAACCAGAAAACTGCTTATAATTGAATATGCCCTGCAATGCCAAGCGTGTGCATCATCCCTTTTATTTTTTCTTTATGATAATGATTTAAATGATTTTCTTGCTAATACATGTAAATATATTCACTCTAAAGTTCTCTCTCTCTTTTAACCCCCTGAATGAACAAATGAATGAATTAATGAACAAATAAATAAAAAATAGGGCAGGGGAAGGAAGAGGAAATACATCATTGGAACATTTTTTCCTAAGCTATAACTATAAACTTCCTCAATTTTAATGTGCTACACCCAGAAGATATTTTTTTTAGATTGTATTGAATCCTGGTGAAGATTTCTCACACAGTTTCTGAGACTTCTCTCTTAATGTAGGTGCTATTCAATTTAGCAGGATCAAATTAGGATGCTGTGGGGTGGGGGTGGGGGGAGATAAAGAAATAAAAAAAATTTTAAAAACCACTAAACTTGCTGAGTTGTCATTTTTGTCATGAATTTTAGAAAAAAAATTTAATAAAACACAAGCTGCCCTACAATTGGATTTGAGACCTAGTCCTGCCATTACATTTGCCCCCACATACTGCATCATAGAATAACTCTAGCTAGAGAGCTGGGAAATGTGTCTCTTAGGATATTTGCTATTTGGCCATCTTAAGGAACTACTCTCTTCCTAAAAGCCTCCCCATGAGTCCCATCTGGTCACAGCAAACCAGTCTTCAAATCTTACTGCAGCTGAGGGGGATTACAGCAGTGCCTGTGAAAAATGACTGGTCCCTGAGTGCCTAAAACAGACTGGTTCCCAGGAGGACCTAGCTGATGGGGCAGGCAATCAACCACCTTCTTCTCACAGCCAGAGAACCAAAGTCTGGCTAGTTTTTCTAATCCTTTTGTAGAAAGGAGGTGCAATCTGAACTAAATGATTTGCAGGCTACATCCTTTGTAATTTCCCATCAGGGATGGCTGGAATGGTCTTTATCCTAATGCTATTCTACAGATGTCAGGAACAGCTTTTAAGGTCATAACTTTGGATTGCATTAAATATGTACAACATAAGAAAGAGGAAATATGTTCAACCTCAAAACTCTTGGGGAAGCAATCACAAAATATACACAAAACAATAGACCAGACTGGAAAGGGCACCAGACCATAAGTCAAGAGACTTACATTCTAGTCATAGTTCTCTCTCAAAATGACATTCTGTCCTTGGACAAGAAGTCGGTCCGGCCTCAGCCTAATTTCCTCATCTAAAAGTGAGGGAGCTGGACTAGGGAATGACTAAGCTCTAACATTCTAGGATGGTAAAGATCATCCTGGATAAATAAGCTGCAAGCAGTCTAACCATCAGAGGCTTTGAGAAAAGAATCTGCAAATAATTAAAATAGCATCGAGAAAAACAGGGACTAAGATTAGAGATTTAGAGTCTTGAGGGACCCAAGAGGCCATCTAGTCAAACTCTCTTATTTTATAGATGAAGAACTGAGGGTCACAAAGTTTAGGTGACTTGTACAATATCACATAGGTAATGAGTGAAAGAGGTTGAATTTGAAGGCAAGTTAAGGGGCTGAGACAGGTTTTAAGCAGGGAATGAGACTCTTTACAGAAGCATGCACAGGAGCATACAAGAGGGAACTGAATTCAGACCTCAGGAGGACAGACTGATGTCTGGATAAGAACTAGGTAGCAATTTGAAAAACCAAGATCACCAAGGCAGGATCAAGGCTGGAAACAGGTCCAAGATCCAAGATTACCATCAGGAAGATCAAACTTCTGGTTAAGAAAGTTCTGATTAAGTACAAGGCAGTTTTAATGGCAGTTTCAGGTCTTTCCTGATAGGCTTAAGCCATGGGAAAGGTCGTATATGCCTGCTTAAAGGCCCTCACCTACCCAAAGAGTAGATCTACCTCAATTAAGCAAGTTGCTGCTTCTTTCTCAGCTCAGGCATTCAAGTTGGATGTCACAGGCAATGGTCATTTGCCAGAGTTAGGATGAACGTGATCTCTCCCAAGTTCTGAGTGCCACCTATGTCACCGGGGATATGTGGGAACCAGCTCAAATGTACTGTTAAATTTTTAATGTGAGTATTTACACCTCAGAAATCACCAAATGGTATAAAGCACAGCTTGATTTTTTGTTTTGTTTTGTTGATTGTCTAGACATAAGAAAGTGGAGAGTGTTAATAATTCATTTTATGCTATCCTAGGTCATGTGTACTGTGGGTAAATTTTTTTTTTCAGAGAACTAGATCATTAAACATTTATCAGCATACTCCTACCCTAAAGCTCTGACATCTACAATTTATTTATTTTTTTAATTTTTATTCCATTCTAGTAAGTGGTACTAAAGGGAACTCATAAAATCCCAGCCATAGTCACATACTTGAGACCCTAGGCATGTGAAAAGAAAAAAAAATAGAGAGCCAATCAAAACTTAGAGCTAATTCAGAGCCTACAGACCACAAAGAATTTAGCATTTGGAATGCGAGTCTTTACCGGAAAACAAAGGATACCAATCATTGTTATGCTATAATGTAGCACTAAATTCAGCCTTTAGGGAAGGGCCAAACCAGAGATTCCCTGGATACACCTCAAGATATTTTGTCATTTTCAAGCCATTAGGAGTTCATTAATTTATTCATTCAATTAATATTGCAGATATTTTCTGCTATCTTCAGGGTACTATAGAAGGCACTGAGTGGGATGCATTGATGAATGAAATCAAGTCTCTGGATAAGGAGACTTATAGGCTAACAGTTGAGAAATAAGATCATAGATTGAGAGCTAAAAAAAAAAAAAGAACCTAGAGGTCAGTTAGACCACCCCCTTCAGTTTAACAGATGGAAGAAAAATGAGGCTCAGAAAAGTAAAATAAAATAGTTGCCCAAGATCACAAGAGATAAGTAAACAGCAGAGCCAGGATTTGAACTTCTGACTCCAAATCCAATGCTCTTTACACTGTACTATATATTACATGTACAAAAAATATTAAAATGCAAAGTAGATTATGACAGAAGCCTTCACAAGTACAGTTCAATTTAAAAAAATTAAACAGAATTGAGATTTATATCAATTTTATATCATTTATGACAATCACTCAAGTCTTACATCAGACTAGACTAGCCCAGTACTACCTAAGAATTTAGACCGGGAGAGCAGCCAAGACAGTACCATAATTACAAATGACAATCAGACAGACAAGTCTCTTGTTTATTTGCCTGCAGAAAATATGATGAAAGGGCACTGGGTTTAGATGAAGCCTAGTACCCGCCAGAGTATTCACTCAGAAAAAAGGAAAGGAGAGGTGGCACTCCTGTTAAGACCCCAAATTTTCTTAGTTCAGTCCTTGATTTCAAAGTCCTCGCTTTTTTTTGTCTGAATCACAGCACCATGCTCAACAGAAAAATCAGAGTAATGTAGTAGGCTGACACCCCACAGAGTCCAACTGTTTATGTCCAAAAGACCATTCAGACATAAAAGATGGACAACAGACAATATAGAAAATAAAGAACAATAATCTGATTTCTTTTTCCTGTCCAGAAATCTCCCTAAAGACATTTTCCCACTAGAGGGCTTGCTTCTAGGCTAGAAAATTTCTATTTTGATCCAACTTAGTCTGTCCCTTCTAGAATCACCAATATTTGGGACAAAAATTATCCAAGGATTTATTGATAGATACTGTTGCTGATTATACAATCGATGACACAGGGATATGGAATTATGCTGCTTTATTTATTTACTTATTTATTTTGGAGGGCAGTTGGGGTTAAGTAACTTGCCCACGGTCACACGGCTAGGTTTTTTTTGTTTGTTTGTTTGTTTGTGTGTGCCTTAAGTGTCTGAGGCCGGATCCAAAAACAGGTCCTTCTGACTCCAGGGCCGGCACTCTACTCACTGCGCCACCTAGCCACCCCTATGCTGCTTTATTATAGCCCAGATTCATTGTGTACAAAAACCAGAAAGCCCTGAAAAGAAAAGAAATTTCAGCAATGTTATATGTTGGTTCTGGTTACACATGCAATATGGGTATAATGGAATTTCAAAGAGTAAATAAGGGAAGATGATGCTTTATAGACAAATGGAAAGAGAAGATGGCAAACGGGGAAGATCTGTACCAGGTGAAACCAGAAAACAGCTGGTAAATACCAGAACTATGTTTGGTAATTCACATAAAGACAGAGCATGAGCTAACCAGTTAACACTAGGTATAAAGCTGATGTCTCAACCTAATTTTGCACTCAAGTTAGTTCCATGGCCTGCTTATCTTAAGTAAATGGTGGAAATAAAGTTAAGCCAGAAATTCTCTTATTACACGGACATTGTGGGATAAAAAAGAAAAAAGTCTTTGACTGCACTTACACTCTAAGGACAGTTTATATACTACATATGGATAGATAGATAAATGCAAGTTTATTTGTTTTTGCAATACAAGGTCATTTGAAAGAGAGACCAAATACTAAAGGGGGAAAATGTCTCATGGAAGTTTCCATTGAGATGAAATCTGACCTGAGGATTCTAAGAGTTGGAGATAAAGAGAAAGAACATCATAGCCATGGAGAATGACCTGTTGAAAGATCTGAAGGAGAGAAGATTGCAGGAAAAGATTTTTAAAAACACAGGAATCATAGAATTTCAGAATTGGAAGGAATCTTAATGTTCATCTAGTTTTACTTACAAGCAAAAAAGAATCCTCTGTACAACATGTCCAACAAGTGATCATGCAGCTTTTGTGTGAGGACCTCAAATGATCCTGACCATTCTACTGTGTAATAAAGATAATTTTAACAGAAGAAAATGAAAGACACATTTAGTGTTTACCATGTGTGTGGTACCATGCTAATAAGCACCTTACAAATATTATCTCACTTGATTTTAAGAAACCCAGAGCAGGTAGAAAAATTTTGCAGCTGAGGAAATCAGGAAAGTTTTCATGGAAGAAGCAATATTTGATCTGGGTCCTGACAAATATGAAAAATTGGAAGGGAAGGAGATGAGGAAGTAGGGAAAGAAGCAGTGGGACTATTATAAGAGAAAGAAAGACGTTTCGGAAGTAGGGGGATAAAAGAGAGCTGGCAAAGTATGGGATGTATTTGGGAAAGAGCAAACAGAATAATTTGTCTGAATCATAGAATATGTAAAGGAGACTACAGTGAGGACAAGACTAGAAATAACCATTCCTACAGACTAAGTGGTCCAAGGCAATATAATTTCCCAAGTAGATTATGATGGCCCAGACAGACTTGCTCACATGAAAAGACTGCATACAGTAAATATTTTTGGAAAGAATATATTCCAAGAAAAACAATGTTAAATTCTTGCTTTTCTCAACATATTTATCAAAATCTAACCTAGGAGCAACGATCTCTCCATGCTCCATATTACAAGTTCTCAAGTTACTGAAAAAGTAGACTCAGGCCCTCTGAAAAAACTGTGTGTCCCTTGCCGGTCAAAACTTTCAGATATAGTATTCAATTGCCTCCATTCAGATAACAGCGGCCAGACCAAGAACTCCTCCAGTTATAAACATAAATGACACATCATCTCAGGAAAGAGAAGGCTACACAGCATAGATGGCTCTTCTCTTTTCTCTCTGGAGCCATCAATACAATTCCTGTCCAACAATCATAATGTTTTAATGCTTGGGACATTCAGGCTGAGCTGCCTTTGCCCAAGGTTAGTTAGTTCTTAGGAGTTTGGGGAAGACAGAAACAGAGTCCTGAGGGACCTTAAGAAAGCCATGGGGTTAAGCTTGACCCAAAGAAATGGAGCTTTGGAGACCAAAAAGATCCAAAGGCTTAATGGGGCATTTCCAAGCCAAAGGTCATATCTAGAGTTTAGCACCATTTAGTGGAAAGATGCTGAGACTGGGCTTCAGGTGTGACTTTAATACCTGTTAATTGTGTGGCCACAGGTAATGCACCTCACCTCTCTAAGGCTGTTTCTTCATCTATAAAATGATAGAATAATGTGACCTCACATCACAAGATTGTACTAAGTGCCTTATAAAGATCATTGCTACCACTGTGTCTTCTCTCACCACCCCAAATTCTTGAGAAACACGTAAACATTTTCCCCAAGTGAAGATGAGCCTCCTCCTCTCTTTGAATGCTTTATTTAACTACAGATTAGTCCATCTCATCAAAGATAAGTCTGCTGGGAGACATTTCTCCTCTAAGACAAAGTGTGAGTGTCTTGCTCAGGGGAGAAACATTTTCCTACCTCAAACATAGGAGAGAATATTTTTACAAAATGTTTTTACAAAAACTCAAATAACAGCAAAAGTGAAAGGAACTGGTTCGATTTCAGCAGAAAGTAAGCTCCTTGAGGGTAGGGGCTGTTTCCTTTTTGTCTTTGTATTCCCAGCACTTAGCTGGGAATATTGTATGTATTGTATGTATTGGCTCAATTGTTCCATATTGTTTGTTGAACTGACCAAATTCATCCAGATGAATGAATGATTTTTAAATAATTATCAATGTCTTATTAAAAGATGTACCAGAGACTGTGTTAAGGACTAGGGGTACAAATATAAAAAGAAAGATAGACCTTCCCCTCAAGGAATCTATGCTTTAATACAGGTGTCAATATAGATGGGGAAGAGGTGGTGAGGAAAGGGTATTTTGGTGAGGGAGTTACAGGGATGGAGAATGGAGTTATAGGGCAGTGATGGATGGGTCCTTTCCATAAATAATCAAAATTATTTGATTACTGTTCCCAGAGTAAGAGGTGTGGTTAACTGAACTACACTTGCAACACAGTAGATAGATGAATGGAGTGGGGCATGTAATAGTTGGGGAAAGGAAAACTGAGAGCCAGAAAAGAATGCAGGGTCTCTGTTTATAGCACACTCAATATAGAGAATTATGTGACACAAACAATACTTGAATAAGAGTCAGGAAACTTGGGTTTGAATCCTCATTTCTGCATTTACTAATTGTATAATCTTGACCAAATCTCAGTTTCCACATCCTCATTCCTCATTGGAGGAACTGGTGTCTGAGTGGATAGACTGCTAGGCCTGGTGTCAGGAAGACTTGAAGTCAAATCTATTTGCCTCAATTTTCTCAACTGGAAATGGGGGTAATAATAGTACCTACCTCTCAAGGTTGTTGTAAGGATAGAATGAGATATTTGCAAAGAGACTTTAACACACTGCTTAGCACATAGTAGGTGCTATATAAATCTTATTCCCTTCTCTTCCCTTCTCCCCATCCCAACTCTACATATGCTCAAAGGAGAATAGTAATTCTTTTACCATCTATTTCACAAATTTGTTGTGAGGAAACTTCTTTGTAGGTCACAATTCACCATAGAAATGTGGGTCATTGTTATAATTATACTTTTATTCATTTTGCATGCACCTGTTTGTGTACCTGCTATAAAACCTAGAACTACATGCAAGTTTCTTGAGGACTGGCACTATTTCATTTCTGTCTTTGGAACCCTAACACCTAAGATAGTAGTGCCAGTGACATAATTGGCACTTAGAAAAAATACTTGCAGATTTTAACTGAATTATAGGAGATCATTAGTTCTTTAAAATGAATCTCAGAAAGATATATCCTAGCTTTTAACAGGGCTAGCTGTATGCTGTCCATACAGAGCAAACCATTTCAGATGAAAGCTTTCACTTGGCCAGAGGAACTTCCTCATCATCCAGGGAGCTCCTCTCCCCAGCCATCCTAGAAATCAAAGAGATAAGAGATGACAGTCCTTAGCATGCAAAGCATGAAAGCTCTGACTGTCTGGCAAACTACAAATAGGAATGTATTTAGTCAAACAAAGAAAAGAGCCAGGGAGAAAAGGGTCAAAGGTGTAGCCCAGGTGCTTTTGCATGAGTTGGAAACAAAAGAGTTCTAATGAGACTACAATCAATAATGACTCAGCTATAAAACCCTGGAAAATGGTTTAGTATTTTTCCCATGACATCCCCTGAAGAACATTCAGCCAATTTCACAAATATCCACTTCTCAGTGTTGAACCCTATGGGGAAAACCTTCCACCAGACCTGTGGTTTCTAAATTAATAACACATTCTAGGTCCTGTTGTGCATCAGAAACAAACTACGGTAACAATTAGAAACTGATTTCAGAAGCATTTTAATATTCTCCCTGTTACTATACAGAACCTTATTAGCAAAGTCCCAGAGATCCCATGTTGGGACCTAATCTAGGTTCTGGTGCCAATTCTAATTTTAATATTTTAAATTATTTTATGACAACATTTCATTTGAATAACTGAGGGGAAGATATGCTATTCCCCAGAATAGGAAAGAGAGAATCGAGAAATCATGTAGCTATGTGACAATGGTAACTTGATGACCAATTTGAAACTGAGGTTATTACTAGCACAATGCTGGGCACATGGTAGAGATGACTGATTGATAGAGTCCATCTTAATCCTTCCTCTCATTGTTTATAAAACATTTGCCTCCTCCCTGCCTCACAATTGCAAACATAATCAATCAACTCCCTTTTACAAATTGAGCCAAAAATATAACTAAACTAATAAGTGGACAGACTCTAATACCACATTAAGTCAATTCTTCATCTTAAAGACTGATGGGCATACAAAGACGGCAGCACACAGAAACGCCTTATTGCCTAAGCTAACACAGCAATACCTTTCCCTTTTCTGTTTCATTTTGTTTTTAATTTGTTTTTTACTTAAACTTGTCATTTCACTGGTGTAGGGAATTCCCAGCGAGAAAATTCCTGTTACCCAAGTAATTCATTCTACAGCTCATGGTCTTAGCAAGTTGTCTGGGGCACTGAAGGTGAAATGACTTACCTTAAGATCTATACTCATTGTACGCCAGGGGCAGGGCACTGATTCAAGTCTTCCTGATTCCAGGACCAAGTTTCTATGCTACGCTCTCTCTCCAATACCATAGGATGATAAATCTAAAGATGAAAAGGAACTCAGTGGACATATAGTCCAACCTCCTCATTTTATAATTGATGAAACAGAGTCAAGGAATTTAAGTGAATTCTCCAAGATCAGACAGGGCATTAGAATCAAATGTGGGATTTGAACCCAAGTCCTCTGAAGTTAGAATTCATACTCAGGTCCTATGACTCCAAATTCATTCCCCTTTCCATTGTACCATGCTACCTTCTCATCACACTCCAAAAGACCCAAGCAGAGATTTGCTTTATAACATAAGAACTGTTAGTTTTCACCTAGGAATCATCCAATGCTTGGGGAATAAGAGATTCCTGCTAGAGATGATCTGGAAGAGATGATCTCTGATATCCTTTCCAGTTCTGAGATCACAATCTGTTTTTAAAAAATCCCTTCTCGATGGGGCGGAGCCAAGATGGCGGAGTAGAAACAGCTCATCCAAGCCTCTCTGCCCCCAGATTCTCCACAAACTATGTAAAAAAAGGACTCTGAAAATCTTCTGGAGCCCCAGCACCCACAGAACGACACAGAGAAGCTAACCTCCAGCTGAGGACAGCCCAGCACCCTGCAGGAAGGACCAGCGCAGTGGTCTGGGAGCCGGCAGCGCGCAGAGCACAGGAGCCGAGCCGAGCCCAGGTCCACGTGAGCCGAGGTTTTAGCCCCACGGCGGCAGGGCCAGCAGCCGGCTGGAGGAACCCCAGAACACCAGGAACTGTGGAGATGCCAGAATTATCAACATAGACTTGCCTAGGACAAAGTAAGAGGTTAGTGTCCTATGGACTTTGGGACCTGTATTTGGGGAATGCGTCAGCTCCCTCCCTGGGGGCTAGAAGCCACTGAGGAGACACGCCATTTTGTAGTTTTCAGAGGCATTTCCGGCTCCCAGCCTACAAATCGTGGGGAGATCCAGCGATCAGTCTTGGGGGGTAATCGCTCTTGCTTTAACCTCCTGGATCTGGATTGTGATCTAGGGTGGAAGTTGTGGGTGGGTTTATAGCTTGCCAGAAACGGAAGTTGCCCCCCACACGTTCGGGACGAAAATTCCTCTATCTGGCCTTAACGCCATAGTGTGGCAACAAGCCCAAAAGTCAAGCAATTAAGTGGCAACATGCCAAGGCAAAGGAAACAGAAAAATGCAACCCTAGACTCCTATTTTGGGGGCACAGAGTGGGAAAAGGACTGTGAGGTCAGAAGTCCTGCTCCAAAAGCCCCAGGGGAAAACATGAGTGGGTTGCAGGCCATAGAGGACCTTAAGAAGGACTTTAAAATCAAATAAGAGAAGTGGAGGAAAAATTGGAAAGAGAAATGAGAAGGATGCAGGAAAAGTATGAAATGAGGGTCAACAGCCTGACTGAGGAAAACAACACCTTAAAAAATAGACTAACTCAAATGGCAAAGGAGGCCCAAAAGGGCAATGAGGAGAAGAATGCCTTAAAAAGTTGAATTTGCCAGATGGAAAAAGAATCTCAAAAGCTCACTGAGGAGATTCATTCCTTCAGAGTTAGACTGGAGCAAATGGAAGCTAATGACTTTATGAGAAATCAAGATGCTGTTAAGCAGATCCAAACAAACAAAAGATTAGAAGGCAATGTGAAATATCTCATGGGAAAAACCACTGACCTGGAAAATAGATCCAGGAGACAATTTAAAAATTATTGGACTACCTGAAAGCCATGATCAAGGAAAGAACCTAGAAATCACCCTTCAAGAAATTCTCAAGGGAAACTGCCCTGATGTTTTAGATCCAGAGGGCAAAATAGAGGTTGAAAGAATCCACCAATCACCTCCTGAAAAAGATCCCAAAAAGAAAACTCCCAGGAATATTATAGCCAGTTCCAGAATCCCCAGATCAAGGAGAAAATACTACAAGCAGCCAGGAAGAAACAATTTCAATATTGTGGAAACACAATCAGAATAGCCCAGGACCTGGCAGCTTCTACACTGAGGGATTGAAGGGCATGGAATATGATATTCCAGAGGGCAAAAGAACTGGGAATGAACCCAAGGGTCACCTACCCAGCAAAACTGAGTATTTTGTTTCAGGGGAAAATATGGTCATTCAGTGGAATAGAGGACTTTCAAGCATTCTTGAGGAAAAACCAGAGTTGAATAGAAAATTTGACATCCAGACGCAAGAAGTAAGAGATGCCTGAGAAGGCAATCAGGGAAAAGAAATCGAAAGGAACTTATCAAAGTTGAACTATTTACATTCCTATATGGAAAAGCAATATCTGTGACTGATGATATCTTTCCCACTATGAAAATAATGGAAGAAGGGGGTGTGGTCATATGAATACATATGTGAATGTGTGTGTATATGGTTACAGTTATATATGGATAGAGGGAATAGGTTGATTTTGTTGGGAAGGGAGAGTACTCAAGGGATGAAATTATGAGGTGAGAGAGGAAAGTGGCAAGAGGAGATGGGGAGAGACATGGTAGGGTAAACTATCTCATGTAAGGGAAGTGGGTGCAAAGGAGGGGGAGAATAAGGAAGGCTAAAAAGGCAAAACCACATTCACATTGAATTTGGTTCAGGGAGAAAATGACATACATACTAAATGGGATATCTCAACCTGCAGCAGGATAGGGGGAAGGGGGATGAGAGGAGAGATGATGGATGGGAGGGCATCCTTGGGGTGAGGGGAGGTTGGAAGTACTCACTATAGAAGAGGGACAGGATCATGTAGGGAATGGACCAGGTGGGGGTGGGATGAGTGGGAGGGAATTATAAGCAGCCTTGTACAATATATCTACTATGATAATGTTTTGCACAGCTAGACATGTACAACATATACTGAATTACTTATATACCAAGAAGGAATGGGTGACAAGGGAGGAAGGAAATGGATCTGAAATTCAAGGTCGTAACATTAAATGTTTCAAATATATATATAAATACTATTATTAATACTCTTTTGCCTATAATTGGGAGATAAGATGTGCAGGCATTGGGACACAAAGATTCATCTTCCTCTAATGGAAAAGTCGATGGGGGTATGGGAGAAGGTATGGGAGAGAGCAGATTGGAGGAAGCGATATCTTGTGGGACTGCTATTCTGGGAGGTTGGGTAGGGGAATAATGGGGGGAAAATGATTGTAACTCAAAATCTGGCGGAAATGAATGATGTAAAACAGAAGTTAATAAAGTATTTGTTTTAAAAAAAAAAAATCCCTTCTCTCCTCCTTTTGGTTTTCCCCTCACCACTTCTTTCCCCAGCTCTTGGAAACCTGGACTAGATATTACTGATGTCTCTTCTGTTTCTGGGCCTTTTAATGGTGCAGTTTAGAATCACAGGATATAAAGTTCATTTAGCCCAGTCTCCTTATTTACAGACAAGGAAACCAAGGCCCAGAGAGTCCAAGGTCACCCAGGTCATGAGGAGTGAAGCTGAAATTTAAATCCCCAGGTCCTCTGACTTCAGATGTCATTTTATTTGTATAGATTTGTATATATCTAGAAAACATATCTTAGCTTTCTTTATGCTAGATAAAAGAGATTAGAGGATTTAAGCATTATTATTATTGATATATATTTATCTATTACTGTAGAATACTTTACGTATCTTACATACATTACCGATCTGTATTATAGGTACTAGAATTATTATTTTCACCATTTTAATGATCGGGAAATTGAAGCTTTTAGACACTAAGTGACTTATCCAAGGTCACATAGTAAGTGCCAGAATCAGGAATTGAACTCGGATCTTCCTGAACCCATCCATTATACCAGTTACTATCACATACACACACACACACACACACACACACACACACACACACAGGGTGGAAAACAGTCATTTGGAGGGAAAGGGAGAGATCTTGACTAAAATAATTTTACTCCTGAAACCCATACTATATGTATTTGTCTAATCAAAAACAGGTTATTCTTTTTTTTTTCTTTAAATTGAAGGAAAGATCAAAATACATATTGTGATGCTACTCTGTTCTTGTAGAGTTGAGACCACTATTGTAGGTGTTCACTTTTGTTTGACATTTGTATCATAGGCACAAACACATATATATTACACAGAGATGGTATGAGGCATTAAATTAAAACTAGATTTAGAGTCAGGAGTCCTGGGGTTAAATTCTGCCTCTGGCATTTACTACCTGTTTAAACATGGCAAAATCACTTAATTTCTTTGGGTCTCTGTTTCCTCATCTGTAAACTGGGGGTAACATTACTTGTATTTCCTATATCACAGGATTTTGGTGAGACTCCAATGCAGGAAAGTGCCTTGCTTATCATAGGTTACCTTATTGTTCCTAGTAATGATGATGACAGTGATGGTTTTGTTAGTTTTTACTCCTCTACTTGTAGCTATGTAACCAATGACAAGTCACTTAACCACCCTGTGTCTCAGGAGCCTCTCTAGGATTTATGCAATACCTTATGGATAGATTGTTGCTTCATGTTGGTAGAGGTCAACAAATAATAAATCCATGCCCAATCTCAGATCCTTTAGGATTCATGGGTTTTATGCACAACTATGTGATATACATGGACCAGTCTAATTGTGTATATAATAGGCATAAAAGCCCACAGAAGTCATAAGGTACACAGTCATTTCCTCCATTCCTAGAAGAGATGGCCGCTGGTTATAATTCCCTCTCCACTTCAGGATCTCAGATTTAAAAAAAAAATCAAAGCAACAGTAAGAGGTATTATTTTCCTTAAATGATGAATCAGGCCACAGTACACTCAGTAAGGTCTTTGTAAAAGTTGTGGATGGAAGGGGGAGACCATTCTATAAATAATCACTAACATACATATTCATCTTAAGTCTTTTAAACTCACTGGACAAGTCTCTTCTGAAGAAAGCTTGGGCTGATCTGAATATGGTGCTTTACGATTTCATACATATTCAATTCTAGAATGCTCCCTAATCAACTAATCAAAGCTCTTGACTAATTAAATGTTGATTGCTTGTTGCATGAGGTTGAAAGTCAACTATCCTAGCCAAGGCTGGAGTTATTCTAAGAAAGGATGAGAGTTAATTTTTCCCCATCATTTTATGCTTAATGAGTACATTACCCTTAATGAAACTTCATTTAGTTTAATGATTACCCTGGCTTAACAAATAGCTAACTGATGACATGCCTTGACCTAGTTCTTATTCTAGTTATTGTTACTGCAAATTTGGCCAGAAAAAACTCAACCCTTCTCTAGTTTTAGTAATTCCTATATTTCATTCTTCTACATAGTGACAGTTCAGGCCCATCAGATAGTACCCAGGTTCTTGTGATACCTAGTCTGGTACTTATGTGGGGTCTAGTCCACCTTAGAGAGGACATTCCAGAAATTAAGTTTGCAGAACTAAGGCCCTGGATTATAAAAACACAAGTTAATTTAAGATTTCGAATGAATTCCAAAGCTGGTTGTCTAATTTTTTCTTCTGCACCCTACCCCCACAGGGAAAGTCCCTTCAAAAGAAACAGCTTCTAATTACTAGTTTTCAGTTTATGATTTTCTGTCATTACTGGAATTTACCCATTTGTCTTAGCATGGTATTACCATGTTTATTTCAAGCGTGATGCATAATTTAGCTAAATGAGAAAATCATTTTGTCTCCCTAATCCTTAGGAATTTAGCATACGGTGCTGCTTAAATGAGTTTTAAGCATCTTATCAAGTTCGTCAACAGAAATTATTGCCTTTACCTTACTTACAACTTTTTGATTTATAGTGTGAGTTTCAATTCCACACATGAAACCCACTTGGATCTGGGACAATGCTTCTGGGGTTTAACTATTTCTCAGTTATAATAAATTAATCACATTGATTGGAGGGACATTAAACAAAAAACTCCCTTGAGTACTATGGAATAATGATGTGCCTAGAGTTTTAAAACAACTTCAAAATCAGAAAATTATTCAATCTGGAAAGGACTTCAGAGCACAGAGATTTAGAACAAGAATATCTAGTTCAAACCCATGATTTTCCAGAGGATGAAACTGAGGACCAGAGAGAAGAAAGGACTTAACTAAGGTCATAGTGCTAGTACTGGAAGAGGTAGGACCTAAAATCTGTGTCATTTGATCACAGAGCAGGTTGGATAGTTAGACTGACTTGGTGTTAGAAGATCTGTGTTCGAATCTTGTCTTAAAATCAATTTCCTCATCTGCTAAACAGTCATTATAATGGGATCTATCTTCCAGAGCAGCTGTGAGGATCAAATAAGATATGTGCAAAATATTTTATAAACTTTATTGTATTATATAAATGTTACCTAAGATAATGATTTATTTATTCAGTAACATGGTTCTCAAGTCCTGGCAGACCATCTTGAGGTCCCTTGACTCTCAAAAAGCAATGACAGCAATTCTGTTGTCAATTCTGAGGAGACAGTGATTATGAGCTATGGCTATCTACTTCTAATCACTCTTCCCTTCCAAAAACAACAGGAGCTCTCTAAGGAGTCTAAATGGGCCACTTGACAAATATCACATGAAAGATGGGATACCAACCTCCTTGCACACTCTGTGCTCAAGGTCCAAGCAGCAATACAGATTCACCAATCATTTAGAAAATCAGCAAGCATTTATTAAGAGCCTCCTATACGACAGTGTCAGGGAGGAGAGATAGACAGAGAGACAGAGACAGACAGAGATAGAGACAGAGACAGAAAGAGAGAACCTCTGCTCTTAAGGCACTTGTATTCTAATAGGAGGATGTAAAATTTATGAACAAGGAAGGGAGTTTTGGTTTAGGCCAATGATTTTCACCTGGAGTCCCTAAACTTAACTTTTAAAAATTACTTTGGAGACAGCTAGGTGGCACAGTGAACAGAGCACCAGCTCTGGAGTCAAGAGGACCTGAGTTCAAATATGATCTCAGACACTTGACATTTAACTAGCTGTGTGACCTTGGGCAAGTCCTTTAACCCCAATTATCTTGCCTTCCCCCCTCAAAAAATACTTTAATAAATGTATTTGAATATAATTGATTTCCTTTATAATCCTATATATTTTAATTTGTATATTCAAAAACATGATTCTGAGAAGAGATTCCTAGGTTTCACCAAACTTCTAAAGGGTCCATCATAGAAAAAAGTTTAAGAACCCTTTATCTGAGGTAGTCACAGAGATTCAGGCAATAGATAGCCCTGCCATTTCTATCAGCAATGGTATTACATATTTTACTATTGTTCAATGAATTGAAGGTAAGGAAAGGGAATATGTATAAGGTGACAGAGCAGATGATAAGATTCATGTTTAATTATGTAAGTCAACTAACATTCATTAAGTTTTTACTATGTAACAAACATTGTGCTTAGTACTAGCATTAGAAATACAAGCTTTTTAACCTAATATGGCAAAATTTTATTTTTCTGAAATGTATGTGTATGTGTGTATATGTATATGTGTATATATACACATATGTGTATATATACATATATACACACATATATACATTAACATAAGGATGACTATACACAAACACACACACATATATGACACACTTGGAGATGAAAGGATGACAAGAATGTCCAAGCTCATTTTATCTATTTTCATATAGATGTAGATGTAGAGATACACGCAAATATATATTGTATATATATTATATTATTATATTATATTGTATATATTATATACACACAAATATATATGTATATATCATATGACATATTTTTCTGATATATAAAATATATGAGATGTATGTATGCATGTATGGACACACACACATACTACTTAGGATGACAGAATTTCCAAACTCATCATATCCTGGGTTTCCATTTTGAGGCCTCCAAACTAGGTTGGATTCCCAATTATACTAGCCTAACATGTAACTCAAATCACACAGCATGGGGTAAGGGTTAAACTATTAAACTTGGAATCATAAAGATCTCAGTTCAAATCCTAATTCTGACACTTCATCTATTTGTTAACCCTAGACTGGAGAGCAGTTTCCAGTGTAGATTGAAATTCCAGTAAAGATAAAATATAGTTTAAAAAACACAACTAGGATTATGATACGTGGGCAAATCCTGTGGAGTTGGGGACGAGAATTTGTCCTTAAAGAATTGGCTAAGGACAAGAAGATGGAGGGAAATTGCTACACTTCCAAGGCTTGAAGAGAGGTTGGTGCTCCCCAAGTACCTCGAAGCAAATGTCATGCAATGAACCCACAAGCATTTAATGAGCTCCTGCTGTGTGCTATGTATGCACTGTGCTAGGAAATGGAGTTAGGCTAGGGAAAAGGGACTGGAACTGAGATTACTATGGAATAGGAAATCCCCTTCAGAAATAGAGATTAGCACTTTCTCTGCAATTTATTATCTTAGAAAGCTGTCTAGGGGACGAAGCAGTTTGATGACTTGTACAGAGTGACACAGTCAGTGTGGATCAGAGGTAAGATTGGAACCGCAGGTAAAGTGCTAAGGATTATTACCTATCCCAAACTGCCTCTCTAATACTAACTGGACTCAGATTTATTTCTTTCTTCCATCCTTCCTGCCTTTTTTTTTTCTTTGAAGATTTTCATTTCTGACCACCAACCTATCATAAAGAGGAAGCAATACTATGAAAGACATACATCATTCTCACTGTCAGCAGCATCAAAAGCTACCACAGGCCATCAGTGGGCAGGTTAGCCAGTCTAGCAAAAGCATCAAGGCCTCCTGAAGGAGAGACAGGCATGCATCAGTCAAGTTAAACCATCACCTCTATCACCACCTTGACCTCCCATCAGACCCTGATGGAGACAGCCTGGGGCCTGTAAGCCATGAATGCAGGGAAGACAAGCATCACCCAGATCATCAGCCCCACCTCCCCCTCCACTTGCTAACATCCAGGGGAGCAGCACCTATGAAGAAGGGACCAGTCATTCCCACTAACTGCCAAATACCTGCCAGCTTGGGATAGGCAAGCTGGCCTTACTTAAGCATCAAGTCACCCTCAGGTAGAACAGGAATGTGCAAAAGAATTAAAAATACCACCCTGATATCTCCTCAGGTCCCAACTGAAACAGCCCATGAGCCACTCCCATAACATCAGTGCTCTCATACAAGCAGCCCAAGACTCAAAGTCATCCTCTAGTGAAGCAATCCCTTTGATGATGGAAGCAGGCAATTGCTTCTGCAGGTGCTGCTGCCTCCTAAAGACCCAGAAAAAACTCACCACCAAAGCCCTTGAGACCTTCAAATGACTCAACATCAGAAAGTGATATGGTCTTATCAATGGAAATAACATTAAAGAAGAATCATGACCATTTGTTATGCTCCTGTACCCCAAGAACCATGGAACTTTACTATTTGACTCAGCTGAAACCTTCTATATAAGTTGTGCCTCCGTTAGAATGGGAGGTCCTAGAGAATAGAAATTGTCCTCATTTTTCTATTTGGTTCCCAGGGCTGGGCTCAATACATTGTGCACAGTGGTCATTTAATAAAATGCCTTTTCATTCATACAAAAAAGAAAGAAAGAAAAGAAGGAAGGACAGAAGGAAGGAAGCAAGAAAGGAAAGAAGGAAGTACATATCTGAATTAGTGCAAAGTGAAATAAAGCCAGGAAAACATACACCCAGTGAATACAATAATGAAGAAAGAAAGAACAACCATGAAACAATCACAAAATGAATGCTGCACATTTATAAAGAACAAATTTATCCCAAAAGAAAAGATATGAAAATACATATACTTTTTTGAGATTGGGTCTCATCTCCCTATTGCACCAAAGTTGGAAGTCCAATAGCCACTAACAGACCCAACCCCAATAGTGATCAGCACAGAAACTTTGACCTGCTCCATTTACAAAACCGGCCAGTTGACCCCTCTTTAGCATGATGTCTCATGTCTTGCTATTCTCAGGGGGCCCCCATATTGATGCCAGACTTAGTGGGGACACTAGATCAATATAGCCCTCTACAACTCAGAACTTCCAAACTCAAGCAATCCACCAGTATCTTGGGCCTCTATGCCACACTCCTTCACCCTTTTTCATTAATAAATGAACAAAGTATTTATCAAATGCTCACTATGTGTAATGAGTGTGGAATATTTTATATAATATCAGGATTTTTGAAGCATTGATTGGTTGTATTTAATTTTTTCTCTTCCTCCTCTTTTTCCTTTTTTTAAAAAAGAATTTGCCATAACAATGATGTCAAACACAAATTGACATAGAAGTCACTAAATCATACATAAGGATCCCTGTGAATTTATTTTGTTAAATATTTCCCAATTACATTTTCATCTTGTTCAGGCACACTCAGGAGTGTTGCAGCCAGCGAGCTGAATATTTGACACTTTCTTGTAAGGGATGACTTTCTAGATGAGAGAAAAAAATACAGGGAGAAATATAGATGTTATAAAAATGAAATAAAACCCAAAAAAAGTGGATTTTGTAGTAGCTGCTTTTTAACAGAATTAAGTCTGAAAGCACTATCTCCCTGCAAATGATACTGCTCTGGGACACAAAGAGGTTAGTGCCTGGGGCAAGTAGTCTCCTGAAGAATGAACCTTTTCTAGCCAAAACTGGGAAACAAACAGGCAGATCACTCCTCTTGGTAAAAAGCTAGGAAGGCTTCCTACACCCAAGGAAGATTGTTTTCTAGTTCAATGGCTGGGTGTGTTACGGGCTTCTCCTTTTTAAATATGATACAGATATGTGTGTCTAATCAACTCATTGATGGTATATGAATTTGTAAGAGAATGTCCCGAGTTCTTGCGGAGAGGGTTTTATTGCTATTTTTTAACTATGCTTTTTAATTAAACGCCTTTGCTTTGAATTAATTGTGTCATTTTGCTGACTAATAAATGTTAACACCTATGTGAGGTCCCATGAACTATGGTTTTGAGTAGATGTGGACCCACAGATGGCTTTGAACTTAGGGCAACCTTACCTAGGCAACCCATATGTAAGGCAGAGTGGGGAGCCCCAAGTGCCACCTGGGGCAATCCACTGAAGTTTGCCAAGTGAATACATATTATTCCTACTGGAGATTGTTTGGATATTGGTGCTCATCAATTTTTCCACTCTTGTTATGAGGCAAATCACCCCAAATGATAATGGATCCTTTGGAATTATCAGTGTCCCCTTGCTCAGCCATGAGTATTTAAAGGCTATAAGTATGATCACCTTCAAGATTTTATTTCAGAGGCCATCTTGCAAAAAATTACTACCCAAGGGTCTACTTTGGATACCTGAAATTATACCATTAGAGAATGTATCCTAAACTTGTAGTCACAGAATCCTAATACTTGAAGAAAATTTAGGGATCACTTAAGCAGCATGATATAATTAACAGAGCACTGGACTTAGAGTCAGAAGATTCACGTTCGAATCATCTGTCAATTCAATGACATAGGGAACATTATATTACCTTTCCAAGACTCAGTTTCCTCGCCTAGAAAATAAAAAGGATACATTAAGTCTCAAAGGTCCCTTTCTACTCTATAGTTAAAAAGTGAAAAGGGAGGGCAGGCGGCTAGAGTTCAAACTCCTCATTGTAAAGAATAGGGGGCTGTGGCTTAGAGTGAATGACCTACTAAAGGTTACAATGACAGAACCAAGATTTGATTGGCAATCTCCTGACTCCCCCTTTTTGCACTGTCCAGTATTGCTATTCTCAACTCCACAACACGACCTTATTTTTTTCAGTGTGTTCAAGCTTCATTTGTGTAACCAGTGTAATCATAGAGATCACTGAGTCTAATCTCTTTCTCCTACGATCACTTCTAGCTGTAATTCAAACCTTCTGAACCACATGTGCTCTTTGGAAGAAAGAGCTGAAATGAGTCTGTCCAATTTCCAATATTCCCTACCCATCAAGGAACTCAAATATTATTTACTCTACCAAAGCCATAGATGATAGGAACATATACAAGGCAGTAGCAAATGCAAATGTATTGAATGACCAGCCCACTGTAAATGCATCACTCTTAAAATTTAAATAGATAAATGTATACTACTTACAATTTTCCTTCAATAGGGCTCTAGCTGAGAGAAGCATTCTAAATATGCTTAAACAAAGTAGGAAAGAGAACATTATTATCAGCAGCAAATATAAAACCATTTTCATAACAATCTGTTTAGCCAATGTCTGTGATGAGTACATGGAATAGATTATAAGAAATTGGCCCTGATTGAATATGACTAACCACATATTGTTTTACTATACTTTGCTTCCATCATGGGTCTTTTGGGGATAGAGCATCATTGCCTGTCAAAGTTAAGGCCCAACAGGAACCCAGAAGGCTTTTAGGACCCAGGGTAGGCATGTGAGTCAAGATGGCTTATCAACAACAGAACTAATTCATAAAGTCGATTAAGATGTGGTTACTTGGTTCAAGCTGCAGAGAACCAACCTGCATGTAACACAAAAGGTACTCCAATAGAAAACCACAGGAAATCCACGGAAATAGAAAGCTACCTAAATGTTCACTGTAATAAATCCCTATTTTATGTTTTTAGACATTAAGGCTCTGAGCACCTTTATTGCCTCCGATGTTCAACTGAAGCCTATTCTAACTTGTGTATTTGTCAAGTGAGAAAATAGATTTGTTATTGATTTTTAGTTACAGAACTAGCAACAGAAGCAGCTTGGGACCAAATATATTACCCAGAGTGACCTTTCTTCTTCTTCCTCTTCTTCTCCTTCTCCCCTAGGATTTCTATTTCAATCCAATTTCAGGATGACAATTTTTCTCTGTTGAGCCAGAGACAGCTCAGCAAAGGGACAGGGAAATTTTAGTCACAGGAGATTAGTTGAATGAATTCCAATTTTGCATTGTATTAGCTTCACCTTTTCTTCTTCTGATGTCTCTTACTCTCTCAACCCTACCCCTCTTAAAAAAAGGCACAAAACTAGGATGAGTAATTGATGAGGCTGTTCTATACATGCCCCATAATGAGACCCTAAAAAGTGGCTGGCATACCATGTCAGAACAGTAGGCTGGCAACTTACATCCTAAAAAGAGCTAGGTCTGGTTATTGTATCATTCAAATCTTCATACAAGGCATTATTATTTGTGTGTGTCATATCAATGGAAGGCACCCTGAAAGATACTGGATTCTTTTTGTTCCCTTTCTGTTTTTGAAAGGAACACCAGAAGATGATTAACCACCATATTGGCAGAATCCTAAGTCCTGCATGCTATTTCATGGGTTTTGATGCTGTTTTCTCCCTCTCTTTCCTTCTTCCTTTCTTTCCTTCCTTCTTTTTCTTTCTCTAAAATCTGACCTAATATAAATGGTTAACTGGAACTGAGGTATTGATCAATGGCCCCTAAAATCAGGGGAGCACAAAAAGTAGGGGCTCTAGCCAATGGCAAAGAAGAGACGCCCCCCTCAGGGTACTGGAGAATTCTGGTGAAAGAGTGGAATATAATAGACTCGGTCCTTAGAGAGTGAGGCCAGAGTAAACCCAAGTTACTTTATAAATGCTTGTTGACTAACCTAGAATAGCACTTTGTACACAGCAGGCATTTAATTTAAGTTTGCCAAATTATATTGCATTGGAAGAAAGAATTTATCATTTCTGAGTAATTATTCACTTCTCCCAGTCATCCCATGTAATCAGTGATACCCCCAAGCAAAGGAAATAGTGAACTTAGCCCTTTTGTTAGGAAAGGTTTCTGTTTCAGCTTGGTACACCAGAAAAAGCACCAGTTCTGGAATCGGAAGACTTAAGTTCAAATCCTGCCTCAGCTGCTTACTTCCTGTGTAAACTTTCATTTGTCACTGAATGTCTCCGGGCTTTACTTTCTACATTTGTAAAAATGATTAGGTTAGGTAAGATGGCATCCAAGCCTTCAGCTCTTGAGCTTTGAACCAGAAACCCTTCCAAATACATGATAAACTCACTCACAGCCTAACAGTTTTGCACAGCAAGCTATTTACACAAACATACACTGTGTTCTTTACACAAACAAAGCTAATAATTGAGTTACAAAATCACCCATTCTGAATACCTGCACAGTGGTCAATAGTCAGGATTCTGTTAATCAAAATCTCAGATGGCACTTTCAATAAATATTAATAATGAGTAGCACAAGGTAGAATCTGTAGAGGTCCTGGGGGATGTGATGGAAAGGAGATCTGGAAATATAAATGTATCTAAAAATTCTTAATAGCATCTACTAGTGTGCCCCCAGATGGAAGGAAGAATCCCCAATGCCAGATCTGGCATAATGAAATGGAAACTGGTATTTCTGCAAATATGTTTTCCCCTAAAAGTAAAACTCATTATTTTCAGGAGTAGCTTTGTTTGAATTCATGACAGTAAAATTATACCAATTAAGAATCATGGGGAGTTTTACATTGTTTTCCCCCACAAAAACAAACACAAACTCATAATACTGTCATGCAAAACCTAGGTAAAGCCATGGGGGATCACAGTCTGCTGCAAGAATGACAGACAAATATGGAAAACATTCCTATTTTCACACTGGCACAATGAAGTAGTCCTGCTATCATTCACAGATGGATTGTGAACATCCACTAAAAAACCCTGCTCAACTCTTCAATGTGTAACGGCTGTGAGACTTTGTGTTCTTGCTGGGTCATTACTACAAAGCTGAGCTCTAACAAGTACACTAACTTGGAAAGGCTTTAAGTAGGAGCCAGCAACTGACTGGCATCCAGTTACCCACATAGACAAACACTGGGAGGTTCGTTATCTGAGCTCTAGCTAACAAACAATGAGTTTGGGGTCTACCCCAAGCCACAAATGGGTCTATCACACTAAGGTATAGAAGTGTTCAATGGGTTGAGAGAACAGTAAAACTTAGAGAATAATAAAAACTATTCTACAAAGGGAGCTTAACCCAAGAAGAACGAGTTGCTCTCATAAATAAAATCCCAAAGTTACAAGCAAAAACTATTACAATGAATAGGGAAAAGGGAGGCTAACTATAGAGACCAATGTGGCTACTCAAGGAACTCAATAATCAATAAAGATTTAATGATGGATATAGAAGACAGAAGCAAAAACAAAAAACTGAGAATAAATAGAAAAGACTAACATGGAGCTAAAAGAAGAGGTCAGGAATGCTATGAATGGGGGCTGGTAAATGTAATGGGAATGGGAATTTGAAGATCTTCCCTGCCCCTTAATAGACCTAGGAGGGAATTTGAAGACCTTCTCTCTTTTGAATGTAAACTTTGCCCCCAATAGGCTGAATGTGATCACATGGAGCCTGTAATGGAGAGAATTTGCTGAAGGGAAGCAGAGCCCACAGGAAGCTGGGAGTTAGAGTCAGAAAGACAGTGGGAGAGAGGGGAGGGTGAGGCAAGGAGACAGAAAGGTTTGTGAGTAAATATTGATCTAATATTGGTTTGTGGGAAGGCTAAAGGCTGCTGTGGCCCTTGGGGTTATTATGGCTTCTTAATATCTTTGGTACTATGATGAAATTGCCTTACTAGTTTTGGGATTTGGTTTTCTGGTGTCTAAATGTTTTAGCTCTGTCCTCTACATGGAGAGTTTGGTATATTTTGTGATCAAACATCATGCGATATTTATAGTCATGGTCTTGATCATGATCATAGGCACTGTAAATATTGCACTCTCACTACAGTAAGGAACCCCAATGAACTAAAAAAGTGTGCTTTCTGTTGTTAAGTTTTACTATCAGGGCAGCTGTGGAATGGACAGCTGCCCTTGAGCAGTAAGCTTGGGTACTGTCTCTGACAAGTAATGACTGGGTAACTCTGGCCAAGTCACCTAACCTCTCAGTGCTTTAGGCTAGAGGCACCAAACTCAGAGGAAACACTTCAGAACATAATCTTAAACAGATTAAAATGTAATTGGGAAATATTTAACAACATAAATAAAAATACATAGAACATAGATAATGTTGATATATGATTTTTCAAAGTCAATATGCAGCCACAAGGATCCTTATGTAGAGTTTGGGGTTTGTCATTTTTATTTGTTTAATACCATTACTCTAGGGAACTCTCTAAGAAGAGGCTGTGACTTACACTGGCAGAGAGGAGCTTCCTTATCTGTGAATTCCATGTACCAATGAAATCACAGATCCAGTAGTTAAGAAAAAGATCAAAATAAAGAGAAAACAATGTTTAGGGTAGAAAGGACAATAATAACAGATAAAGGGAAGACGACTGAACCACTCAATTGTCTTTTATTCTTTTTCTCCTTGGAGGATGATGCTTTTTGGACTGGGAGGAACAGAAAAAAAAATGGCTAGAAAGAAGTGGAAATCCAAGATAAATGAGGAACTAGCTCTTCTCAACAGTTACCAGTACTAGGCCCTAGAGAAACTACAGTCTATGATACAAAAAGAACTGAAAGGTGTAATTGCTGAGAAACTTAGAGAGTTTTAGAAAGTCTTGGGGAACAGAAAAAGTTAGAAAAGGGAAGAGGGTATATACTGTAGACCAGGGAACTCGGCCTCTATATCTGGAAAAAATCTAGAAGCTATTACAGAGCACAAATATCTAGCATAGTTGATAGAGAACTGGTTGTGGAATAAGGAAGGCCTAAGTTCAAGTACTGTATCTGATTAGCTAACAGACTTCATTTCTCAGCCCAGTTCCCCGTTCTCCCTCTCCCCCCCACCCCCCAGCAGCTCTCTGAGCAATTACCAATCTGATTTGGGTGAAAACATTTCCTCATTGAAGAGATTAGGTTTCTCACATTCCTTTTGATCCTGACAGTCTGTGGCACCATTTCGCATCAAGGAAAGGGTTATCCACACTAATGAAAATATAGATCTTTTGAATAGTATTGAAGTAAGGTATTTCAGAGAATAATAGTGACCTATTTCTTTCTGTGGTGTTATTATATGTATTTAGAGGGGTTTTAGTTCCAGAAGCTAATTATATTTTGATGTCTCTAAGAGGTCTGTGCATCTTATGAGATACTACTGACCTTGAGAACATTCCTTTGTATCTTGACAGGCGAGACATAGTAAGTTAAGAAACATCTATTAAGAGCCTACTATGTGTCACACACTAGGACAAGTTCCAGAGATACCAAGAAAGATAAAAGACAGGCCGTGTTCTTGAAGAACATAAAATTAAGTTCTGAATAAATGTTTGATGAATTAAAATTGTTGAATTCTAATAATGACCAGACTTGGGAGAATTAATTCATAGTATCAATCTTCAGGTACTATTCTCTTGTCAGGATAGACTTGGTAACACCTCCTAAAGTTGTCCACATCAGTAGTACCTGTTTAATAAAAAATAGCTCAATAGCAGAATCAGGGGTATGAAAGTCTTATCAAAATTTTGAATAGATAAATAAGGTCATGATTATTCACTTTAAAAATAATTCACTGCAAATTTCTTTGTGTGTGTGTGTGTGTGTGTGTGTGTGTGTGTGTGTGTGTTGGCCTTCTAATAGTATTTTATTTTTTTCCCTAGTTATATGTCAAAAAAATTGTGGTATTCATTTTAAAAAGATTTTTTGAGTTCCAAATTTTTCTTCCACCCTCCCCTCCCCTCTTCTGAAAATGGTAGGCAGTTTGATATAGTTTATTTATGTCTATCATATAAAAATATTTACATATTAGTCACAGTTGTGAAAGAAGAAACAGATCAAAAGAAAAAATAAGAAAGAATAAAGTAACTGGAAAATATGCTTCAATCTATATTCAGAGTCCATTTGTACTTCATCTGGATATGGACAGCATTTTCCTTCTTGAGTCCTTTGTACTTGTCTTGGATCACTGTGTTGCTAAGAAGGGCTGAGTCATTCATAGCTGACCATCACACACTGCTATTGATACTGTGTACAATGTTTTCCTGTTTCTGCTGATTTCACTTTGCATCAGTTCATACAAGTCTTTTCAGGTTTTTCTGAAATCTGCCTGTTCATCATTTCTTATTGCACAACAGTATTCCAGTACATTCCTGTACCATATACATGTACAGTATATCCAGTATCAATGTTCTGTCATTCCCCAATTAGTGGACATACCCTCAAATCTAATATTTTGCCACCATGAAAAGGGTTGCTATAAATATTTTTGCACGTGTGGGTCCTTTTTTTCTTCCAAGTTTCTTTTAAACAACATACTACCTTAGTGATTATATTTAAAACTTTTTGATTTAGACATATTTGGTGCCACAATTATTTTATAAAAGCAAAATTCTTGACATATTTGGAAACTTCAGGAACTCTCCTTCAAATAATTATAGATAGAAATTATTTTAATTTAACAAAGGACTCATTTATAGTAAAATATTTATGCGACATCTGTGTGCCTCACATTTGACACTTGTAACACTGCAGTAATGGCATTCAGCATAAAATCATCCCATGCATTGCCTTCCTAAAACTTACATAAAGGCAATATATCACTATATTAATTATCCAGCAAAGGGATACAATATGTCACCTACCAAATGGTGTACTCCTTCAGGCATCATACTGATAGCCACCTCTGTTTATCTCTACAACATGCATCAGCCTTCCTAAATATGAATGTATAATGGCCACAATGGGTACTTGATATGAAAATGCCTTGGCATTCATCTATGCAAAATAGCCCAAATCCAGTCTGGCTAGGTTCAGCGTTATCTAAGGGATGAAGTGACATAATACTTAAAACATATATACCCAGACGTGTATATATGTGTATATACACGTGTATGCACATTTATGTATGTTTATATACGTGTGTGTATACACAAACACATATGAAATTTAGAACTCCAAAGCCAACACTACTCTGTTAGGTTATAACCTGTCATATTTACACAACTTCAAATACTCAACATACTATTTTTTTGTTTTGTTTTGTTCTGGTTTTTTGATTTTTGGAGGGCTATTGAGGTTAAGTAACTTGCCCAAGGTCACACGGCTAGGTTTTTGTTTGTGTGTGTTAAGTGTCTGAGGCTGGATCTGAACTCGGGTCCTTCTGACTCCAGGGCCGACGCTCTCCTCACTGCGCCACCTAGCCGCCCATCAACATACTATTTTCACAGTTTATTGAACATAGTAAACATGGAATAAGCACTACTACACGGAGCAGGCCCCTAGGTGCCTCTCTAAATCTTCCCAATTCTTCCAGTATTACCGGGGCCTTTTCTTTAACCAAGTTATGGAAAGAGGATTATATGTGCTGGTCACACACTCTCACTCTTGCAGGCAAAAACAAGGAAAAAGTAATGAGAAAAACAGTTTCCACCCCCGACACCCCTAACTCCTAACCCCCCCAGACCCCCGCTCCCTGACACGCCCTCCAGCTCACCAGTCTTCCAAGAGTTCAGTGGCAGGCTCAGTATTTAGTATTAATGTGGATTTCCTGCTCTCTTCCACCCCCATGGATGTCTCTAGAAGCTTCTATTGACCACTTAAGTCTCTGGCTGCAGCCTTCATGGCAACAAATGTTGCTGTAGCCCAAATCACCGCCCTCACCTTACAGACATGTGTAATCTCAGTACCAAAGTCAACTGCTACTTGTTTGCATGTCTGGCTTCAGTGATAGCCAGCAAATTTGTCCAACCCTAAGATGAAGTCTGAAACTCCAGGGCAACGGGCCAAAAGAAGTAGAGCATTCTACATCCAGCATGCAGATTTGTGCCCCCTTCATTCCTTCCTGGGCATCTTTTGCCCCAAAGCACAAGAATGCCCAAAGCAGCAGCATTTCCCTAGGCTTCAGAAATTCTGCCTCTCTGAAGGAATTTCATGATCCTCAGTTCCCCCACAGAGATGAAAGACCACCACAAAGATGGTAGCTACCTGTAAAATTAGCACCAAACATAAAGTGCTGATAAGATCTAGTCCCTGGTTAAGCCAGGGAAAGTTTTCAGGCCCTGCTTTCTGCCGCTTGTAACCACTCTAAGGAGTTCTCTCACACTGCCCAGAGCCCTTTGTGTCTTCCTCCCTCACAGAGGGAGCTCTCAGAAATCCAGTCTCACTGATCCAGCTCTCAGAAACCATTCTAATACTGTGCCCCCTTCTCCCCAAGGAATTTTTGCTTCCTAAACCTGACCTCTCATTTCAGAATAAAAAGAAACAATCAGAGAGGTATCAGGAGTGGGGAAGATGACTGATGCCTCTCCCAGAATGCCTTAAACCACCCCACCTGGTCTCTTGTTTAATCAAAGCATCACGCCAGACACGTGACATAATTATCTCCCCTCATTTCTCATGCAGAGGGCCACCTCTTTCTGAATATGAGTTCTATAAGTTAGACTACAAGTCAGATGGTCACCCTATGCCCTGAATAACCCACTGTCTATCAAACTCACAACAGTCTATTCATATCTCACCTGCTTCCAGGTGACAAAAACGCAATTTTAAAGCATTATTTTCTCTTTCCATACAAACACAGAAATAGTAAATACTCAGCTCACTGAGGCTGCTCATTCACAGAAACCCAGCAGAACTTCCTGGGGGCCCTGAAGCTCATGGCATCTGTAAGCAGCTCACCTGCAAACTCCATTTTGCTTTGAGAAAACAGAGGACTGAGAATGTGCCGCTAAATACATAAGTGCTCTGGCTGATACTGAAGGGACGGAGATAGTGAATGGAGAGAACATGGCTGAATAGTCTATCTCCTGATGATAAAATGGGAAGCTACTTATCATTATTTGTAATTATGAAAATGGAAAACGGTGTGCTTTATCTTGTAGAAGACAAAGTGAACACAGGAATCATGGTGACATCTCTTGGATACTCTCCGGAATATTCTGTGGACAGAATGTTCTTAATTCTAAAGTACAACAATTAGTTCAGAGCTATTTCTGACATATTTGATTCCAGTTTCATCAATATCCAAACCAGGCAAACAATTCTAGAATGAAGAAATCTGTGCTTTCTCTAATCAAAGAAAAGTTGGTACAGTCTACTTTTTAGACACAACTTCATTATGTCCCTGCTAATTCTTTCCTTCAATGCCTCATGGTCCCATCAAAAGGATTCTAGGTTTTTTGAAGGCTATGCAAAGTTAGGTGGCACAGTGGATAAAGAGCTCATCCTGGAGTCGGGAAGACCTGAGTTCAAATCCAGCCTCAGACACTTATTAGCTTTGTGACCCTGGTCAAGTCATTTAACCTTTGTTTATCTCAATTTACTAGAAAAAGAAATGGAAAACCACTCCAGTATCTTTGCTAAGAAAACCCCATGAATAGTATGGCATGCTTTGGTCCACAGGGCCACATAGGGTCAGACACGACTGAATGACTAAATAACAACAACAACAAATGCCAAGCTAGAAAGGTCTGGGACTGGGTGTCATAGGACCATGCTAGTTATATTTGGGGAGGCTCCCTAACAGAGGGCTTGTCCATAGCAACCTCTTAAAATTCCTGCTAAGGTTAAGAAAAATTATCGTCTTTGACAGCAGAGAGAGGTTCAAGCAGGAGTAATCGTGGCTTTTTGATGTACTGAAATTCATCATGGGGAACACAGGGTCAGAATCAAATGATCTGTTTATAGACACAGAATCTAAGTAGGGGAATACCTCAGTAGCCATTTAGTCTATTTTTTCTCACGATGGAAATTACAATTTAAAATATTTATTTAGAAAAATAAAAATGTCTGCCTACTGTGACAGACAGGTGCAGTTGTTACCTATGCTCAAAGGGAAATGCCACAAGTGATCTTCTATTAACTGCTAAGCTTTCTGTTTACTGTGCAAAGAGGTACACAAATTGTGCTACTTTGCATTTCCTTTCCAGTAACAAATGCTAAGATGCAAGATCTACTTATTTTGTCCTCTTTAATGCAAGAGAATTGGCCTGGCTCTTTTCAGGCCATCATTAGACTATATAGAACAGTCACATAGATTGTCAAATAAATGATCCTGACGCCTTCAAAATTCTAGAATAAATCTGAGACATTTCAAAGTTGATTAACTGACCTGGCTCTTTGGAGTGCTTCTATTTTTTCCTTTATGATACATAGACTAAATCTGTTTAGGTAAGGTCATTGTCATATTTCAATACTGTTAATGTCCACTAGAAAATGGCTAATATCTATAGCTAGGAAGAAAAATTCACAAATCCATGAATCACTGTTAGGTTTACATTTTTATCGTAAAGGCTAAATAATCTGTATGCTTTGCTAAGACTCTTGCTTCCATGTATCAGAGAAGATTTATTCACTCAATAAATATTTTAAAGCATTTTGTACTAGGTATTAGGAGGGGAAGGTGGGGAAAATATATAAGACATAGCTCCTTCCCTCATGTAGCTTATATTCTAGTGACAGTAGAGCTTATATTCTGGTGAAAGTATTCATTCACTAAGCCAAGATCTCTACTGTCAAATGTGAGATAGTAAAATTCAAACATATTATTATTTACTCTTGGGAAACATATTTAATGAAGGCAAATCATCCTAATTTGAAAAAAATTACCACCTTGATAACAGAAGTATAAAAGA
The DNA here is from genome assembly GCA_011680675.1 of Gymnobelideus leadbeateri. NCBI lineage: Eukaryota > Metazoa > Chordata > Mammalia > Diprotodontia > Petauridae > Gymnobelideus > Gymnobelideus leadbeateri. Next base: position 395,452 of record WOXC01003881.1, read on the forward strand.
ACTTCTAAAAAGGCCTTTCTTCAGTGTTTTTTCCCATCCCTCAGCCATTAAGTAGCATGGCATTAATACAAAGAAAATAAAATCTTAGAAAAATATTAATTGTATTATAGCTTCTAGTTACTACCTTTTTTGGATAGTAGTGAACATCCTTAACAGTCTAGGGGAGTAACATAGTAAGATTGATAAAGTTTTGACCTTATACTTTTCTTCTAAAGAAATTCATTCTTTCTAGTATAGAAAGAGAAGGGGGTATATCTTCTGCCCTTTCAGGTCTTCTATGTAATTTCTGTAAGAAAATTAGTAAGAAAGTCATAGATTTAATGTGATTATACGTCATATTCAAAAACTAATAACTACTTGGTGAAAAAAGACTATATGGAAATTGGACCTATTTATGAGACCTCATCACCACCAAGATGAAAAGTAATATTTCAAGAAAAGTAACCTTATCAATAGCTCATTATACAATATTCTTATATCTAACTATAACATAATGTATAGAGAAGCTTATTTTCCCAAGATTGGAGTTTTCTTTTGGAATAAGTGAGACACATGGGGTGTAGAAGGCACAAGATGAGGATAACGGTAAGATATAAAACAGAAATAAGCTAATTGAATGAGCCAAAAGAATTAAGCTGAAAGAGAAATTAAGCTTACATCAAAGTATGGCCAGTTTTTAAGATATAATGAACCAACCTAGCCACCAGCTTATAGAACTAAAAGTAAGTGGAAAACTATAAGAAACGACCATACAAGCAGAAATAGTTGTTGAGGTTTAAATTTGTGCTTTCTGCTAAATCTAACCAAAAAGCCAATAGCCACAATCACAAAAAGTCCTAAAGCCGAGCTCTGGGGTCACTTATATTAAAAGGAGCTGCCTTTTAGTAATCAGGGGAGATGTCCTTGAAAAGGTCTTCCATCACCTTTAGGATGTTAGCAATTTTTCAGGCTCTTCACTTATACTGATGAGCTTTTTCTAACATTGCAGGAATGCAATTAGCTATCCCGTCACCATAGTCTCCACAGAGAGGACCTCTGTTAGGGACATAGGAAAACACAAATTTCTGTCAGCTTCCTGAACAACTGACTTGTTCCCTAGTGACTGAGTAGTAAATAAAGATGTCACATCACAGCTGCTCAATACCATGAGCACATCACATTTTGAACCTCAATTACACTTTAATAAGAGGGTACTGTGAGAACGGGCCTTCTTTGGTTTTACAGGTAGCCCTTGCCAAGTGATGCATTTCAAATCTGAGAGGGACTTCTCTTTCTGCCTTCCTCTACAGGTGAAGAGATTTTGTGGGAGGGTGGAATAAGCACTACTTTTCCCATACACTGTGAAATGTTCTTCGTGTCTTGTCAGTTTGCAGTGCTCCCCACTGGAATACATCAGGCAAGCTGAGGCAAGTAAGATATATTTCTTCCTTCCTTTATCCAACACTATTAAGTTTTTGTGCTGGACAATTGGTGATTTGCAAAGATAAATAAGATTTCCTCCCTGCCCTCAACGAACTTACAACTTACATTGTGAGGCACAATGAGTGGGAGTAGTCACTGACATATAGTAAACTGGTAGACAAGAAATGTCATCTGAGAAGGAAATACTCCTTTTCTGCTGAAGTTGAATTTGTTCCAGTGGGTAATAGAGGATGAATCCAAGGGCTCAGAAGAAGAGCTAACTCTGTTCTTCCTTTTCTTTTTTCTGGTTGGATAGAGAAAAATGGTCTGAGCTTCTATGATCCCCATGGATTTTCCCTGCCTTCTGTGGGAATGGTACTCTGATGACACTGTCAATATTTATTGTCTCAACTAAGCCACGGCTCCTCAAGGCACTGACCATTCATTCCATAAATATTTATTAAGCACCTACTGATTTCAGGGCAGTATACTACATTGTAAGGGATTTCTCCCCTAAAGGATACCACAGTCTAATAGGAGATATTATAACATATCAAATAGTAATATAACACCAATCAGAGCATAACAAATACAAAATGAAATTTTAAACTGCTATTTTATCAGAAGAGGAAGAAATCAATTCTGTCTAGAGAAAATAAGGATTTTAATGGAGAAGTCCTTAGTATGCTCCATGGCATTTGAACTAGACCTTGAAGGTTAAGGAGTATACCAATGGAGGTGCAGGGAACATTCCAGGTACAGGTTAAAATATGAGTAAATGAGGGAAAACATAAGATAAGACTGGAAAGCCTAGAGTCTGACAGTGTAGGAACTAAAATATTACAATAAGGAATAGGCTTTGAGTAGTCATTAAAGATGAATAAGAAATTCAACTACTCCTGAAAAAGACCAAACTTCAGTGAAACTGAAAGAAGCAAAGTCTTCCTTTGGCACTACGTGGCCTAATTTGGGGCATCTTCTCCCTCTCTGAACAATTCCTATGTCTTTCCTACCTAATTAACACAGTGCTTTTTACAGACAGCAACCAATGTTTTGAACCATTCTCTCTCTCTCTCTCTCTCTCTCTCTCTCTCTCTCTCTCTCTCTCTCTCTTTCTCTCTCTCTCTCCCCCTCCATCTTCCTCCTCCTTTCCCTTAACTAACACATAAATACATAGAAGTAGGACCAAAGTTATGTGAGGATTCTGAAGAGGAAGAGGGCACATCTCATTGAGGGAATCAGGGAAGGCTTCATGAAGGAAGTGGCATTTCAATTAGGCTAGAGATACAGAAGACAGCATTCCAGGCAACACACAAAGGCAGGGAGGCAGAAAATAAAAGATGTATTTGGAGAAAAGTGAATAGTTTAATGTGGTTACACTGCAGTGTACATGTAAGGGAAAGCATGGATGATATGATGGGGCTATTATGAAGAGTATGTCAAATGGCACACTAAAGAATATGGAATACAGAGAAATGGAATCATTAAGGCTATACAATTGCATTTATTGAGTTTGTTGGTACAATCCATTAGTTATTGCTGCTTATTGCGTGTTCATGATGGACAAGAACACAGAGTAGGCCTGGAGGGAGATATTCTGGGGAAAAACAGAAACTACCTTTGCCTTGAGTGGGGAATAGACAAATAAAAATAAGAAAATATGCCACAGTAACACGTACAAAACTAAATATTTCTACGAACAAGTTCTGGGGGATATAAGGGATAATTTGGTCAATAGGAAGCCCCATGGAAAACTTATTAGGCAATAGAGCAATTATTTTAATTATTTATATATATTAATTAATATATTATATAATGTATAATATAGTATATAATTTATATAATAAATATATTATATAATTTATAATATATTATATAATTTATATAATAAATATATTATATAATTTATATAATAAATAATATACTTTATTATATAATTTATAATATAATTAATATATTAATATTGATATAATTTAATTATTTATAATTAAATAGAACTTATTAGGCAATACTCTTAAGCCAAAGTATTCTGTGCATACTTCTGGCATTTACCATGAGCTCAAGCCCAAAGCCAATGAATGAATGAATGAATGAATGAATGAATGGAAAACATTCCTGAGGAAAAGAGGACATTTGCTTAAAGGGTAAATGATCACAGACTGGTATGGCATAGTAGAAAGAACACTGGCCTGTGAGTCAGAATTGGCCCTGACAGTAACTTGTTTTATGATTTTGGAGAAATCTTTTCTCTTTTCTAGACCTCCACTGCCCAATCTATAAAATGACCTGGATGACCCTTAAAGTGTCCTCTTTAGCTCTGAGATTACATAAGACTGGCCCTAAGAGGTGGGTTTCTGACAGATATAAGCTTATTAAGGTCCCTGAGTCTGTCAGTCACATGACTCCGGGGTTGATGAATAACAGAGAAAATGGAAGCATGAAAATTGAGGTTGCCTGGGGAAGAGCTGAACCCAGAAATTAAAGGAGCTTCTTGAAACAAGACTATCTGAGAACTGCACACATCCCTGTTCCATTATCTAGCCTCTTCCTTGGTGTTAATACAATTCTACAACATAATGCTTCTTTATGGAGATTGATGGGCATGCTTCATGCTCATTCTTTTTTAAAGCTGGGAAGCCTTTCTTTTCCCCATTAAGGAAAAGATGATAGCAGACATCCTAGTAGAAATGCCACTGCATTCTTTAAAATGTCATTAAGCTGCCACCCAAATTAAACTATTGACCAAATTAATCTATTGACCACACAAGACAAGGGCTGATCCTCTTGCCTTGAGGGCTGAAATGACACCCCGCAGAGGTATCTATATTCATTTTCTAGTAAGTGACACTCAGACTGTAAAGTGCCCCACACACTGGCCCTGTTACTTGGGCTGTGCCTGGGAGGCACCAAGCAACAAATGGCAAGAGTCATGACTCAGGGGACTGAGCTTAAGTCCTGGCACTGTCATCGACTGATTACAGAATGTCACAGAAAGTCTGGCTTTAGAGCAGGAAGGGATCTCATGTCTCAGCTAGTTCAACCTCACCTCTCCCCATTTTATAGATGAAGAAATTAAGTCCCCAAAAGGTAAAGAGACTTGCCCAAAGTCATCATAATAGCTAGCATTTTTACAGGGCTTTAAAGCAGTGGTGTCAAACTCAAATAGAAATGGATTCCTGTTGGGAGCAGACTGACTTAGAAAATCACAAATTAATATCATCTCTGTTGTACTATATTTTTATTTATTTTGTTAAACACTTTTCAATTACATTTTAATCTGATTCTGGCCAAACTAGGTAGTTTTGTGCAACTGTCTGCTTTAAAGCTTGCAAAGCACCTTAGAGATATTTATCTCATATGGATGTCACAGCATCTCTGAGGAAGGTACTATTATTATATCCCCATTTTAAAGATGAAGAAACTGAGACTGAGGGAGTTGAAATGACTCACCTAGGAAAACACAGCTAGTGAGATGGGATTTGAACTCATGTTCAAGACTCTATACATTCCAGGCTGCCAAGACAAAATCAGCCCCTGCTTTTAACAGGCTCACATTTTTTTTAATTAAACAAATGCTTTATTAACTTCTGGTTTACATCATTCATTTCCACCAGATTATGAGTTACATTTTCCCCCTATTTTTTCCTACCCACCACCCCAGAATAGCAGTCCCACTAGATATCCCCTCATCCAATCTGCTCTCTCCCATATCTTCTCCCATACCCCCTTCGACTTTGCCATCAGGGCAAAGTGAATCTCTGAGCCCCACTGCCTGGACATCGTATGAAACATTAATTTTAAAACTTCGATTTTCAGATCCATTCCCTTTCTCCCTTGTGACCCACTCCCTCTGAGAAGAGAAGCAATTCAGTATGTGTTGTACATGTATATCTATGCAAAACATTACCATAGTAGATATATTGTAAAAGACTGCTTATATTTCCCTCCCATCTGTCTCACCTCCCACCTGGTCCATTCCCTACTTTGATCCTGTCCCTCTTTGATAGTGGGTACTTCCAACCTCCCCTCCCCCTAGAATGCCCTCCCCATAGGCTCACATTTTAATGGTAGAGACAAGATATAAATAACCAGGGAAATATAAAATATAGGCAGAGTAGATAGGAGGTAATCACAGAAGGGAAATCACTTCCATGGAAAGTGCATTCAACTGCTAGTGTCCTCCTTTCCAAACTAACTAGTACTGAATGACTCTGTCTTTATTTGCTTATTGTATAACTATGTACTTGTTTCTCCCATTAGAAAGGAGAGAATGTTTCATTCATGGCGCTTGTATCTCCTGCCCCTAGTATAGAGCCTGGTACATAGTAAGTGTTTAATAAATGCTTGAATAAATGAGTCTCGACTGATACATTCAATGATCCACAAATATTTGTAAGACTGACCTGAATCGCTTCTAGTTTCAGCTTTGCTACCGTACAGCCCTCTCTACATAATTTTCCAGCAGCAGGGAAAATCTCTAAGTTAATATTTGCTAAAGCATCAGCCCCACAAATTGATGGGGGGCAGGAAGAAGACTGGGCTGCTGCTGAATCAAACACGATCTGTGTAATATAGCCTGAGCCAGATAAGTCCTTGTGAGCCTAACATAAGCCAGCAAATATTTATAAAGAACACATCTTATGTTCAACGCTGTTGGTGGGGCAGAGGAGACAGAGACATAAGAATCATGATCTTTGCCTAAAGACAGTTTGTGATCTAGATGGAGATAGGATAACAACTAGAAAAATAATCAAATACAGGAACTCATCATGTGCTAGGAGCGTTAATTTTTCCAAGAGTAAACAACCTACCAGAATCAGAAGAACTCTGGAGAAGGTGGCTCTGGGAGAGTACACTAAGCTCCCTGATGTCCCCTGACAGACTTAGGTAAGTGAATTCTAGACATCCAGTCAAAATTTTGCAGGATATTCTTTCCCTCCAAATCGGGGAAAGGTCCTTAAGGCCTGTTTGTTTGTATACCTATACATAGGTACCTTTCTGCTTTCCCATAAAGATGTCCAATATGGCATAGTAGAAAGTGTAAACTTGGAAAAACATAAATAAGTTTCTTACACCCAAAGTCTCAGTTTCCTTATCTGTGAAATAAAAATGATAATACTTGCACTACTTTCCTTATAGGATTATTTTGAGGAAAATACATTAAAAACTTAATGTACTTAAAAATGATTACTATCTTTCATATAAACCTCATAAAAGCATACATTACATTAAGCAGATTTTGCCAAGGCCAATGTTGCAATAAGACTCACCAAACAATCCTGTTTTCTACTCCTGTCTGTCTTCTGATTTACCTTCCCAAATTTCTAGTACGAAACCTAGCCACGTGGTACAACTGAGTCACTGGTTTCTTTTTTGGGTTTTGGGGTTTTTTTGCCTTTTTTTGGAGGGGAGAAGGTAGGGTAATTGGAGTTAAGAGACTTGCCCAAGGTCACACAGCTAGTTTTGTGTTAAGTGTCTGAGGCCGGATTTGAACTCAGGTCCTCCTAACTCCAGGGGCGGTGCTCTATTTACTGCACCACCTAGCTGCCCCAAGTCACTGGTTTCTGAGCAGAAAAAGTTAACCAGGAGACCCATAATACTTGACCCACCTGCAAGTCCTGGGTCTTGGGAGCTTAGACACTGATGCTCCTGTTAGGTTGGTTATTGAATATATCATATATAATTATGACATATACTTATATATAATTCCCAAGTCCCAGAAGGATCATTAAAATGCTCAAGCCACACATATGAGACATCAGTCTGTCAGTAAATAAGCATTTACCACAAAACAGACACTATGCTAAGAACTAGAATTATAAAGAGTGACCTAAAAGCAGTCTGCGCTCTCAAGCTCACAGTCAAATGGGGGCGGAAAAGTGCAAATTATGTACAAATAAGATACATGCAGGATAAATGGAATGTAATAAATAACGGGATGTCAGTAGCATTAAAGAGAGGCAGTGCCAAGCCTGAAATCAAGAAAACTTGAGTTCAAATATGACCTCAGACACTTATTATCTGTGTGACCCTGGGCAAGTCTTTTAACCTGTGTTTGCATTAATCCACTGGAGAAGGAAATGACAAAGCACTCCAATATGTTTGCCAAGAAAACCCCATGGACAGTATTGCCATGCCACGGTCCATGGGGTCATGAAGAGTAGGAAACTACTGAATGAATGAATGACAACAAAGTAGAATTAAAGGGGAACAGAAAAGGCTTCTTGCAGAAGAGACCTGAAGGAAGCCAGAGAAGCCAGGAAGCAGACATGACAAGTGAGGACATTCCAGGGATGGGGAACAGCCAATGAAAACACTTGGAGTTAAGAGATAAAGTGTCCTGTGTGAGGAGCAGTAAGGAGGCTAGTATCACTGGACAGCAGAGGGCATGCCAGGAAGTAAGATATAAAAAGAAAGGAAAAATGGAAGGGGACCAGTTTATGAAAGTCTTTAAAAGCCAAAGGGGATTTTAGATTTGATTCTAGAGGTAACAGGTAGCCACTAGAGGTGACTGAATGGGGGAGTGTTGTGGTCAGTTGTACACTTGAAAATTGGTTGAAGATCATTTTGACAGCTAAATGAACTGGAGTGGGAAAAGAATTGAGGCAGTGAGGCCAACCAGGTGGCAATAGTTCAAGAAGCATTTATGAGAGCAATCACTTCAGATTGAATGCAATGCAAAAGTGGTCTTTGAGGCCTCATTCAAACCTTACTTTACTCTCTAGCCAAAAAACATAAGTAAGGAAAATTAATCATTAGTTCAGGGAGCATTTATGAGAGAGATCACTTCAGATTGAAAGCAATGCAAAAGTGATGGCTTTGAATCCTCATTCAAACCTTATTTTATTCTCTAGCCAAAATATACGACTAAGGAAAAAATCATTTTTAGAATGTCACTAAATGACACCCAGCTAAAATTTTAATATTAAAACGCAAAGAAGTAAAGATCCATCTTTACTATCACTGAACTCTAAAGCCCACTGGTAAGGGACTCTTTCATCATGTGTGGAGATCAATGCATAAGGGGTGTATGAGTAGAGCCCTTGCATAAGGAATTGAAGAGAACAGGAAAGAAGAAAGATTCAGTCTCTTTGGGTTCTCCAGTTTCATTATATGGCTTCCAGCTTCTAGGGAGGAAAAGCACAATAAGGGAAAGACTCTGGGAAGAACCAGCATGAGAGAAGATTGCAATCTCCATCACATACCAAATCCACAGCTGAAGATATCGATTGGGCGAATTTTCCCCTGGGTGAGATCTGAGACTCTCTCCCAGTTGAGATGACATATCTTTTTTTTTTTTGGTCTTATTAATTTGTTTGTTTACTTTTAATTTGCAAGATTCTGTTCCACAGTTCTTTGAGCTTCAACTTTTCTTCCCCTCCTTCCCATAACCTTTCCATAACTGGCATACGATCAAGTATAGGATCTGCAGATGCTTTCACATTAGACATTAGTCAGGTTATAAAGAAGGATTATATTGGATGGACCAAACAAGAAAAAGAAGAGCTTATTCCCAATGGGAAAGCTCCTTCAATCTGTATTGTCTGGTATATATTTTCACATGTACACTTTCTCTGACTTCTGTTTTACTACTGATTTTGGTAAATGAGTTTATTTGCTATGTGTGTGTTCATCGTGGAACTGGCATTTGGTGGGAAAAAGTCAAACCTTGAATATGGAAGTTGGGGTCCTCCTTTCCCTATCAATGAATAGCAGTCAGGAGTTGAGCTTGAACCTGAAAATTCCACCCCCTAGACTAATGATATTTAAGGGAGTAGATAGATATAATTCTAGTCCCATACCCCACCTCTCTAAGGAGAATAGAATGGGTCAGCCTCCTCCTCCCACTTTCCCTCTTGGCAGGGATTAAAGTCTCTCTTGGAGATGGGTGGGTGGAAGAGATACTAAAGGCCTATCTATTGTGAACCACATCAGAATGGCCTCATTATTTATGCATATTTGGCATAGACTCAGAAAGACAGTAAAAAATTCATGTTTTCAGCTTAACTAGCACATCTAAAGTCACTGTGTAGGGAAAGGAATTACCTTGGAGCTCCTGTCAGAATTCAGAAACAGCAGACACCCACCTCTGCAATCATGGTTATGTTGCTGCTTGGCTTCATCAGGAATATATGTCTTTAACATGTCTAGAACTGCTAGGCTGCCATTAACCACATTAGAGACAACTTTGGCTTCACCCCTCCTGTTCCTCTGCAAGATCTAATTACCTAGAATCCACCAGGCACAATGGTCTTTGGAAAAATGAGTAACTTTGGAATGTTAATAAGAACCTTAGAATAAAAGTACTTGTGGCATTTGTCTTTGCCTGTTGAACTATGACCAAGGAAAATAAGACATTAAAATAGCAAATGGTCCACTCCAGAGACGTGTATATTAGATGAACTATCATTGCATTTGTGTAGAGAAAGAACAAAAACCTCATTTTGACTCAGAGATGTTCTGAGTTAACAAGAGCAGTCTTGGGGATGATCTTTTGGGTAGCTACATCTCATTCATGGCTCCCCTCCCAGCTACCCCAACCTTGTGGGTCCATGAGCACCCACCTGCACAGTCAGGGTCCTCCCATCAATGAATAGAGATCAATGTTAGGAGTCCTGGGATTGGGAGCATCTCCCAAACCATATTTTGTCTCTAGCTGAATCCTCACAGCCATCATCCACAGAGACAAATCTTGTAGAAAAATGATCAGCCATCCCAACAAACTTTTACTAATTCAGTGAACAAATCAGTCTAGCTCAAGCAGCAGGGTACCTTGAGGGGGAAACAGGAAGCAGCTGTAAAAGACAAGTCGATCCACCACCACCTTGACTACTATCTCTCCTCAGACCCTTATGGAGTCACTCCATGATCCTGAGCTCAAGAGCCTTGGGAAGAGCAGTGGTCCCCAAACCACCAGGTCTGCTTCTTGCCCAGTCCCCACAGCCATCAAATGGCTGAGTTGTGAAGATTTGCTTGTAGAAATGGATGTTAAGGATGACATATCATTGCAACCAAACATTACAGAAGGGTTATCCTTAAGGAGCACAGACTTAATGATCATTGTAGATTATGCAAGGAAGGGGCAGAAACTGTAAGATACATGCAAATTATAATAATAAGACAGAATGACTAGAATTATACAGTGAAAGATGGCTGTCTTTCTTGGACTGTCAGAGGACAAATCCTCATAATACAAATAAAGACCTCAAAATATTCTAGATAATTCAACCAGTAAAATATATTAAAATTGGACCATTATCGCAGACTAAATTGCCCAGCTATAGCATTGATCCATAAACAGTTACATATACTCTCCAAACTATATGAAACAAATAAAAAAACCTCACAAACTATAGAGGCCTCAGAGAGGAAAGAAAAGTCATGTCTGTTTCGGGAGATGTACTCAGGATATTTTCAGTGAGCCTACAGAGGCTAAATTTAAATCCTAATACTTTTATTCAACTACATAAAGCAATTATTTTATCCACCTACTCAATAGTCCATAGAACATTCAAATTAAAAATATTAGCAGGATAGTGATTCATCTCAAGAACATTTTTATCAGATTCATATCAGAATAATATCTGAAAAGGTAGGATTCATAATGATTGTGATAGCAATAACAGTGACAATAAATCATATTTGCACAGAAATACAGTTTGCAAAATGCTTTCCATTCTCATTTTATCTTCCAAGCAATCCTATGAGATAGGAGTTATTATTATTATTCCCAGTTAGAGAGACTGAAGTACATACAGATTGAGTAACTCGCCCTAAGGTGATACAGCTATTAAATATCTGAGGCTTGATTCAAAAACAAGTCTTCCTCACACTAAATACAATCTTCTATCAGTAGCACTATGAAGCCATAGTCTGTCTTCACTACTGCAGGCTTAAAACTAATTGAGTTTTTCTAGTTCCATATTGATGCTGCTTAGCCAGCAAGAGAATCAGAGCTGATTATTCAGGAGGTGAAAACTACCACAGGGTTGAAAAAGCTTAATGAAAGCTACTTCAGGGTGATTATGTTTTAGGAGGCTGATGGCCTCCATTAAGTTTTGCCCAATGTGCTCAGAACCCTGGATCTTTTAGATAGCAGGGAAGTAAGTGAAATATATTCTTTATAGAGGAAAAATAAATATTAGGCAAGTAAAGGAAGGCATTAATTGTATTGGGTTGTTAGGTTAACTAAACTACCATTATCTGCTCTTGGTTTGGTAGGTACAATTCAGGGGACTGAACATCATCATTTCCTCTTTCTTCAGTGTATACTCAGTATACGCAGAATGACCCGTGAAAGCTGGGGGAGACACAGACCCTAGGGTATGGAGTCCCTTCCCTCTTGGAAATAATAATCCAGTCTACAGAAGTTGGATAAATAAACCATCAAGATAGAAGAAATTCATTGAATGCATGAATTGTTTGTATTTCTAAAACAACTGCTAATTATTAGCTTGTTGAAGGCCTTAATTAAAACCCTGAATAAATGGAACTGTGTTTACATTTCACAGGGATGTTTGATTTCACCACTCCTAGTCTTTTTAACAGGATATTCTCTGCAAATATTCCCATTAGCAAATCCAGATTAAACCAGGTTTTTCATGGATACATACATAAGGAGCTTGGATTTTAAAAGTGTGAATAGAAGCACAATTTATGAATTGGGCTAATTTTTATTCCTGTAAGACATATACAGCTAAAGCTTTGTAATTCAGACTCAAGGAGAAGACCAATTTGAATTATGAACAGATAAAAAACTTAAATTGTGTTTTTTAGAGAAATGCACTTTTCTTAGAAGCAAAGACCTTGAGAGCTCATAGAATCTTTAGAAATGTGTAGTGCATTTTTCAAAGGAGAAAATAAGACCCCAAAACACTAAACTGTCTGGTTCACTATCAAATAGTCAAAATTTTCAAGTACCTACAGTACCTTAAACTAATTGCTGGTAAAGTGTTCCCTGGGAGAAAAAAGTTGCCTCCTACAGGAAATTGATTAATTTATAATAGGCTTTGTGTGTGGTTCTCTGCTTTTTTTTAAATTCTCTCCATATAAAAAGTAAAATATTTGGAGAATGTACTTTGAGATCACAGGATGCTACACAATTGAAAGTAATTTTGAATTTCTCAAGATTGAAATGTAATCTACATGAATATAACAAACAAAAAACCTATATTTTCAAGATTACAGTATTTTAATAGATTTTATGTAACATTTATTTAGCATGTTTATCTAATGTTTTCTTAAGATACAAGATATTATTAAGCAAGGAGATCATAGTTCCAAAAATGTCAGCATTAGAAGGGACTTCAGAGACCATTTACTCTTACCTGTATTTGTATAGGAATCTACTCTACATCCCCAGCGAAGGAATATCCAGGCTTTGCTTAAAAACCTCTAGAGAGGTGGAACCTACTATATCCTGAGGCAACCTCCTTCATTTTTAGACAGTTCTAATCTGGAGAAGGCTTACTTATACTGAATTGAAATTTACAACTCTAAACTCCCTCCCCCATTAAAATATGCTCTCTGATGACAAGCAGAACAAATCTAATCCACAAAGCTAGCTTTCAAATACTTAAGAGACAGCAACTGTGTCTGACTACCCTTTTTCTGCCCCAAAGTTTTCCCTTTTTCAGGCTAAACATTCTCAATGACTTCAAACAACCCTTTGAGACACAATCTCAAGACACTTAACCACTCTGACCACCTTCTTTGAGAAAAATCATCAACTTATCGATGTTCTTTCTAAAACATGGTGCTCAGTACTAAACACAGTACCATAGGAGTACCACCTCCATGGGTCTGGGCATTCTGCATGCTACCCAAAATCAAATTAGCTTTTGGAGATGCCGCTCACCCTGTTCACCTCATTTTCAGCTTGAAGTCCATTAAAATCTCTGGAGCCTTGTGAAATAAACTATTGCTTAACTATGCTTCCCCTATTCTGTACTTGGGAAGTTGTGTTTGTTTTTATTTTTAAACCAAGTTTAGGACTTTTTAAATATCTCCATTGAATTTCATTTTATTGGAATTGACTCGTTGTGCTAATCCAGCGTGTTAGAATTTTTTCATTTTCTTTTTTTTCCATCCTGTTATACATATTAGCTTTCATCCCCAGTTTGGCATCAGCAAGTTTGTTAAGCATATGATCTAAGAATGATTTCATCCAAGTCACTGAAAACTGTGAAACAGCACAGAGCCAAGGACAGCTGTACTCCATTAAAGGCATCCTTACAAGCAGAAACCGAGTCATTAATGCCTTTGTCCCCCTGTAATGGAAATGCAGATTTAAAGATCTTCCCTGCCCCTAGGCCCTTTGATTGGCTTATGAGACTTTGATTGGCTTTAAGAGACTCTGAAAACCTTCCTTGATTTGAAAATATGCTCTGCCTCCTAATAGGCTGAATGTGGTCACATGGAGCCTGTGGTGGGAGGCTTGGTTTTCAGGAATGACCACACCTTGATGCTGTGTGATTGGGCAGTGGATCAAAAGGGTGGTTACATTCTTTGAGCCAGGAGAAGGCTATATAAACTCTGATGAGAGGCTTTACTTTGGGGCTCATTTTGAGAAGTGTTGTGTGATTTGACCAGATGAGACTCTGGGAAGCCGTTGTTGAGAGCCCCCCGGCTTTGAAAACCCAGATGTTGATGCTTCCCTCTCTGGTAACTGTGATTTGGTATAGATACAATGGTAGGACAGTTTGGAAGCCTGTCTGTGTGATCTGTAAGTTCTGTAACTCTGAAGTTCGGGTGCTGACCTTTTTCCCCTGAACTAGGTAATGTATGTTTGTTTGATTAAAGTAAGCTTGTTAACCCATTTTGAGTTGCTTTCCTTTTGAAAAGCAGATCTAAGAACCTGTGTTGGCAGTCACCCTGGGGATATTGGGGTGCTTGCCGCTACACCCCCCCACCCAGGTCATTCAGTCAGCTCCAAATACTGTCTATTTTATACTACATCTCATTATCTCGTCCATAAATATTGCATGAGAGACTGACAACTTCTTTGCAAAAATCTAGGCAAGCTATACTTATTGCATTCCCCTGACCTACCCAATCTGTTGACACTCTCATAACAAGAAATTAGGCTAGCCTGGTGTGATCTGATCTGACTATGCCAATTCCCTGTTTAAAAATCTTCAGTGGCTCCCTAGGATAAAATATAAGATCTTCAGTTTGGTATTTAAAGCTTCTTGTAACCTAGATCCTTCTGAGGTGTATTTCATATCACCTTCCACACATCTCAAGCTCCAGCCAGACTAGATTACTGTCCCTTCTGGGACCTTGACATCCCATCTCTGACCTCCTTGCCTTTGTGCTGGATGTCCCTCCATACCCAGAATATTTAACCTCCTCATTTCTACCTCTTAGAAGGCTCAGCTCCTTACAAGACTCAGCTCACTTTACCACCTCTTTGCTATTCAGCAATGTCCAACTCTTCAGGATCCCATCTGGGGTTTTCTTGGCAAAGATATTGGAGTAGTTTGCCATTTCCTTCTCTAGCTTATTTTATAGAAAAAGAAACTGAGGTAAACAAGGTTAAATAACTTGCCCAGGGTCACAGAGCCTAGCACTCTATCCACTGCACCACCTAGCTGCCCATTTACCACATCTGCTAGGAGCCTTTTCTGATCCCCTTGAGTTGTTAGAGTCCTTTCCATATTATGATTGCAATGTATTAACTTATCTTCTTGCATATTAGAAAGTAAGCTCAAGAGTTTGAACTGGGCATTTGTTTATTTTTGTCTTTATATCACTTGCATAGAGCAGACGCCCATAGCACAGCCTCCCAAGTTGCATCACATTTACTTTGTTCATATTTTGCATTTCTTATATATGTGTGTGTGTGTGTATGTGTGTTTCCATCACAGTAAAACATAAATTTATTGAGGGAAAAGACTAGTTTTTTTTGTCATAGTATCCCCAGCACCTAGAACATTACCTGGCACATAGAATGAATGATGGCACTTAGAATTAATAAATGTTTGTTGAGTTGAATTGAATTGATAGTTATGCTGGTTCCTGGTGAATGTCATTTCCATTCTGAGATGTTCAGAAACATCTAGAATAGAGGGAGAATTAGTTATGAAATGTTAACCCCCAGATTTCTCATATAGCTAACAAGCAAAACAAACAGACTGAATCATTTTTTGAGATCATGGAAAACCTCATCACCTAGAATACTTTCTATCTCCTCATATTATTGAGCAATGTTCAACTAACCCAACAAAAATGTTCCAATCCTGTCACGTTTTACAGAAATTCTTTGGGAAAGTACCATAATTTAATGCACTGATGGGGATGCTGATTCAATTTTCTGCTTGCATAAGTAAGTCCTAAATCCCTGATTATGAATGAACATGAATGGCCCCAGGTAGAAGACCTCCAATTCTAATCACTGCAAGTACTAGAACAAATGATTCAATAATGACTCTAGATTCTGATGAAACCATCCACTGGATCTCATAGAGCATGCCTGCTCTATGTGCTTAGGCATGCAAAAGTGAGAAGGAGAGTCAGAAGCTATTCACCATAAATATGGATTAAAGGATTATCTAACCAGATAAAAGCAATAAGGATGAAATCATTTCAAACAAGGTAACCAGGCACAGAGCTCCTTGGTACTGGAGTGGCAGAAATTTCTGTAAATATTCTGATGAAAGCAGTTGCCAGATTGTGTTGCTATTGATGAAAAAATACAGCCCTAATAAAAATTCAGTGAGTATAAAAATGTCTGGTATGGTTTCATTTCACATGTAATAAAGAAAGCATATAAAAATAACATGTTGGATATAAAAAGAATCTTTTGTGTTTGAGGCAGGTATACTTAAATATAAAAACAGTGGTTTGAAGGACATTGTGAGCACTTACTTTACAAACTCATGAAAGAAAAGCTAATATGCTAAAATTTGTAATAGATAAGGCATAATTTACTTAAAACTTTAATTAGGGACTATCTAGGACAGACTACCCACATAGACTTAATGGAATAAATCTTAGAATATTAGAAACAAAAGGTATCTTACATAGAGAACATCAAATCCAGATCCTTAATTTTACAGAGAAGAAACTCAAGACTCAGAAAATTGTCCATCAGCACCCAGCTAGTCCAAGGCAGAACCAGGAATAGGTTCTGCACCTGGGGACCAGAGTCCAGGTCTTAGGGCTGACTTTACTTTGCACCTCCATGGAATTTTCATTCTGTGGGACTTACAAGTTGAAAGATTGTAAAGAAAGAAACACAAAATCAGATTTCCAAGTAATTGCAAGGCTTTTTACAAGTAAGAGGTCAGAGGAGTAAACAAGGGAGATAATGATGACAAACTCTAAAAATAACTTGATGTTAGAAATGGAAGGGACCATCTCTATGTGGATGACTCCCAGATCAGTATTTTCTCCCCCACTCTCTCTACTGAGCTCTATTCCAGCCTTAAGAACAGCCTACTAGATATTTCAAACTAGATATCCTGTAGGTAGCTCAAACTCCGTATATCCAATGCAGAACTCAGTCTTTCCCCAAAACCTACTCTTCTTCTGTTTTGTTTTGTTTTCAATTAGATTTTTCTTTTTGCTTTTTTTGGAGGCGGGAAGATAGGGCAATTGGGGTTAAGTGACTTGCCCAAGGTCACACGGCTAGTTTTGTGTTAAGTTTCTGAGGCCACATTTGAACTCAGGTCCTTCTGACTCCAGGGCCGGTGTTCTATTCACTGCACCACCTAGCCACCCCCTCCTCTTCTTCTGAACTTCCCTATTACTCTCAAGGGCACCACTATCCTCTTATTCACCCGGATTTCACCACATTGGTGTCCACTCATGGTGTTGTTCTGTCATTTCAGTTGTCTTTCCCTACTATACACATAGCCTTCCCCCTCAGATTTTGTTTTGTGACTCTGGATTTATCATGGAATGCTGGGTTACTGTTACTGAATTTCTGCCTTTCCTCTTTACTAGACTGTGAGTTCCATGGGGACAGTTCAGTTCAGTTGTGTCTGACTCTTCAAGACCCCACTTGGGGTTTTCTTGGCAAAGATATCGGAGTGGCTTACCATTTCCTTCTCTAATGTTACAGATGGGGAAAATGAGACAAAGAGGATTAAATGACTTGCCCTGGGCTACGCAGCAAACAAGAGTGTGAGGTCAGATTTGAACTCAGAAAGATGAGTCTTCCTTATTCCAGGCCTGACACTCTATTCATTGTGCCTATTAGTTACCCTACTTTCACTGATACCACTTTTCTAATCTGATCAATTGCTAAATGTTACACATCTTGTCCCCTCCTCTCCACTCACACAGTCACAACTCCAATCCAGGATCTCATAGCCTTGTCATTAGACAAACACAATAGCTTCCAATCCATCCTGGGAACAGCCCCTAAAGGCAATTTCCTGGAAGCAGGAAATTGATCATTATCACCCTGCCCAGAATCACAAGCGCGTGTGTGCATGCACACACACACACACTATTCCAGTGGCTTCCAATTTTTCTCTGATATTTAAACTTCTCCATAACTTGACCTCTTCTGATCTTCTAGTAATTCCCTCCCCTTTATACATTGTTTTGGTCCAGACATAAGGGTTTCCTTGCTTTTCCTCACATACAACACTCCATCTCCCATCTCCATGCCTTTTCATTGGCTGTCCCCCTTACCTAGAATGCTCTTCTTCCTTACTTCTACCCTTTGGAATCCCTGATTTCATTCAAAACTCAGTTCAAATGCCACTTTCTACAAATGTCTTTTCTGGTACTCCCAGCAGCTAATGCCTTCCCCTCTAAGTTTATTTTTTATCTGTTTCACACAAAGCTTGCACATTCTATATATGTACGTATTCTTACATAGGCACATATTAAAATAAGTAATATTTTAATTTTATTTAATTAAATAAATTTATTAATAATTAATATAGATTAATAAATTAATTTTAAATACATTTTATTTAATTAAAATAAATAATAATATAAAATAATAACAAATAATAAACATATGTATCTATTAAAATGCAAGCTCCATGAAGGTGGGAATGTTTTTATTTTGTCTTTATATCCTAAGCACATAGTAGGTACATAATAAAGGCTAGCTGATTGATTTCTAGATCCAGACCTGGCTCCTCTCCTGAACTTCAGTACTATATTACCAAATACCAACAGGACATCACTCCCTGAATGTCCCACAGGCACCTCAAATTTAACATGTCCAAAACAGCATTCATCATCTTTGCCTCAGATGAGGCCACCACCACCATCCTTCCAGTTCCCCTGATTCCTCCACTCTTCCTCTCTTCACTGATTTTACCCTCTATTCTTCACTGTCTTTGCTCCTCTCCACCCCCAACCACCCAGCTGACTGTCAAGTACAAGTTAATTCACTGGAGAAGGAAACGGCAAACTTGCCTTGTATCACTGCCCAGAAAACTCCAAGTGGGGGTCACAGGGAGCTGGACACAACTGAATGACTGAGCACCACCACATGCTGTCAGTTTTGCCTCTGCAGCTTCTCTCATGTCTCTCCACTTCTTCCCACTCACAGCCACCACCCAAGTCCAGACTATTGCAAGGTTTCCAGTCTTTTACCCCTTCACACAAGGGCCAAATAATCTTCCTAAAGCAGCGGTCTCACTTTATCACTCCCCTGATCAAGCCTCTTTATTATGTCCCCATTGCTGCAAGGATATAAAATGCACACTTCTTTCTCAGTCCTACTTTCCCCACCCTTCACAGACTGATTCCAGCCTACCTTTCCAGATTCATTTCACACTACCTCTCTTTACACACTCTGTGGACCAGCCAAATTTGCATGTAAAACTACTGGCAGTTCCTTGAAATCAGCATCCTTGCCTCTGTATAGGCTATCTCACATGCCTAGAATACTCTCCCACTAATCTATGGCTTAAAGAGCTGTTAGTTTTCATCAGGACACAAACCAGGTTTCATTTCCTAACAGAAATTCTTAGTTGTTAGTATTTTCTCCCTACACAAACTATTTTATACTCTCTAGTGATAAAGTTCCCCAGCAGAAGGTAAGCCTCTCAAAGGCAGGGGCTGTTCTTTTTTTCCTTTGTATCCCCAGAACCTGGTACGATGTTTTGCACATAGTAAGCCTCTAATAAATGCTTCCTGTTTTTGTTATTGTTATTAGACCATAGAATTCAGAAGGTCACAATAGGAAGGAACCTTGAACTCTAGTCTAGTCCAAGGTTTTAAACCTTTTTTATGTTACAGACTCCCAGTGAGGCCTGTGGACCCCTTCTGAGAATAATGTTTTTAAATGAATAATATAAAATACATAGAATCACAAAATAGCTATCAAAATATGTATTTTTAAAAGCTCATGACCCCAGTTGAGTCTGATTTTCTAATCATTTACTTCAGCAGAGTATAAGTTGCCTTTTCCTTAAAATGGTGATAATAGTGTTTATATTAGTTACCATTTTCAGCTATGTTCTCACTTTCAACAAAGACAAAAAGGGCACCAAAGTCAGTTACTCCACTGACAATAAATTATTTAACTTGAAAAGGTTACAAGACAAGACCAAAGTGGAGGGAGAGTTGGTCTATGGCTTTTTAATTCAAAGATGACTGTGTGTTCAATGTAGCCTCTGAGGCAACAAAGTATGGATCAATTCTCCACTCGTTTATGCTAATTTCAGCCTAAGGAAGGTTCTCAATCAACTAGCACTATACCATCCACATGTGGTATAATGGTATGGGAATTTGAAAATTGTTCCCTTAATAGGCATAAGGGAAATTTGAAAATCTTCCCTGTGCCTAATAAGCCATATGTAATCACATTGAACCTGTGGTGGAAGGAGTTTGCTGAATGGGTGGAGCAGAGCCCAGAGGAAACTGGGAGTCAGAGCAGTTAGAGCTGGAGGGTGGAGAGGATGCAGACAAGGAGACAGCTAGGTATGGTGCGGCTCCCTGCTATGTTATGGTATATTAACTTCTTTGTTGCTATGATGGATATGGTTTTCTGGTTTGGGGATTTGGCTTTCTGATGTCTAAATAAATGTTTTCCTTCTGTCTTATATATGGAGAGTCTGCTATATTTTGCAATTCTGAACTATGCCAGCATAGTCATAGTCACCACTGGTGCTTTGAATATTGTATTGGTGTTACATGTGGAACCATCAGTTATAGGAAATAGATTTTGAATGCTGTGGATGAGTTCACTTACCTTGGCAGTGTATTTCCAGTGATATACACAGAGATGATGAGGTTGATGCAGACATTACCAGAGTTAGCTCAGTGTTTGGGAGGCTCCAAAAGAAGTTGTGGGAAAGAAGATGTAGGAGACTGTCTACCAAACTGAAGGTCTACAGAACCATTGTGCTGATCTCATTGTCATATGCCTGTGAAACTTGGATTGTCTACCAGCATGATGCTAGGAAATGGAATCATTTCCATTTGAGTTGTCTTAGGAAGATTGTAAAGATTACCTGGCAAAATAAGGTACCAGACACTGAGGTCTTTTGTTTGCAGCTGAACTGCTAAGCATTTAAACTCTGCTGCAGAGAACATAACTCCAATGAGCTGGCCACGTTGTTCAAATGCCAAATGTACATTTGCCTAAAATGTACACCTATTTTACAGAGAACTCACATAAAGTGAGTACCCACATGGAGATGAGAGGTGATACAAAGACACTCTCAAGGTCACTCTAAAGAACTTTGGAATCAATTGTGAGACATGGGAGACATTGGCACAGGACCACCCAGTATAGGGTGCCTGTATCAAAGAAGGCACTCTATGAGCAAAGCAGAATTTCAGTAGCTCAAAAGAAACATGAGATGTGCAAATTTAGAAATGTCTCCACTCCAAATGTTCATGTGGACTATATTTGCCCAACCTGTAGCAGATCCTTCTAAGCTCATATTGATCTGATCAGCCACAGTCAGATACAATGTACCTTGACCCCAAAATAGTGATGTCATTTTGGTCCTTGTTGAGAATGAAGGACAACAACCAACCAGTCAGGATTTACCACCTCTCAATTGTAGGAAAGGAAGGGCCAAGCAAGGATAAGTACTGCCTGAGGCAACTTAATTCAGGACAGGTCTATGTGGAGAGCCTGCCATGGGGAGATATTTGCAGACCGGATGCACTCAGGGAGACAAGCAGGAGAAATAGGTGGTCCTAGACCCAGACTTAAGCTTTCATTAGTCTTCAGCCACCTATGCTCTAGATTCACCTAAAAATAAATATTTTTCATTAAATTTTATTTTACAAATTCTTTTACTCCTAACCACCTCCTTCCCTACCCATTGAGAAAGCAAAAAATACAAAACCCATTACAAATATGAAGTCGTGCAAAACAAATTTCTGCATTAGCCATGTTCAACAAAGAGAAAAGAAAGAAAAAAAATACTTCAATCTACACTTTGAGTCTATCAGTTCTCTAACCTGTAGATGAATAGCATTTTTCAGCATGAGACTTATAAAATTGTGGTGGGTTAGTGTTGAT